>VWYH01006860.1:264159-292381 GCA_013399365.1 Pampusana beccarii | reverse complement strand
AAAAAAAAAAAAAAAACAAATCAAAAAAATCAAAAACCTTTCAAACACTGATGAGGTGAATGTACCTTCATTTCTAGAAGAAATGGAGGTGGAGCTCATCCCCATGGCAAGGGTCTTCAAAATACTCTGTAAATAAGAAACTCTTCTCTTTCTACTGTCCAGCTTACTAAAATCTGAAGGACAGTTTCTACACTTCATAGAATTTGGCAAATAAGTGGAGATACTTTGGGATACATTACCTTTTAATATTTGGTCAAGCTTTATAACTTAACTAGCCATGGGTTTAATTGATTTGTAAGTGATATTTCAAGCTATTTCATGTTGCTTGATTGACAACATTATGAACCTAAGCCCTGAGCACGAGCTACGCAGGGTATGGAGGTGAATGGTCCCTAACCACAACTGAAGAAACTTGATGCAGAGCCAGGCTATGTTGGAAATTTAGTTCAGAAATAGTAAAAGAACTAGTGAGTGTCACAGTTCTATTCATATGCATCCAGCTTCTGTATTCGTTCCTTGGATTTTGGACTGAGATTTCCAAAAAGGTGCCAAATGCAAAAATGTTCTCTTCTGTATCATGAACATCTGCTTATTAGGAACCAGTCTGATGCCATTAAATCCTCTCTAACAAGCCAAAAATAAGTATTTTTTTTATTACACATCTCTGCTTGGTAATATGATAATACCCATTTCATCATTTGTAGCCAGTTGCTCAAAGGGTGTTTTAATTATTTTTTTTTTGCAACAAAGGAATCCACCACTAATATGATTTAGGTACATCATTTCATGAGATTTCAGGACAGAACATTCAGGATGCCACTTTAAACTTGAAAAAGGTTTCCATAAACAAGGCTACTGGAGATGGGTGGAGGTGATGGCCTTTTGATTTGTGTCACAATTCTCGTCATGGAGATGGCCTTGTTTTTAACTTAAGAGTCAGCTAACTGAAAGCCTGTCAGCGATCTGCTCATTCAGTTGTTCTACTCAGCTGCTACAGCGTCAGCAATGAGAAAGTGAAGGGCCAGCCTCTGCTTCCAGCAGAAGATGCACGAGTGAGTCAAGGAGACAGGCTGAAGTGTGCTGGCTCAGCTGTGGGGGGGACATCACCCCGAGCCTACACCAAGGCCTCGCCAACACCCTGGAGATCACTGTCCAAACCAATCAGGTTGGAAAAATTTGAACAAAATCAGTGTGGGCTACCATCTGTACTAATGACACATGGGACAGAGAAAGGTGACCTGTGGTCCTTCTACATGCAGACAAGCCTGTTACCTTCAACTTGCTGTTCTTTTAAAACTCTGCAGCTACTTGCAACATAGCTACAAATGACCTATGGGCAGCATGAAAGAGCTCGAGAGACTTGCTGTGATCTAGGCAATGCATAAATACACTCGTATTTTCATGGACATGCACAAAATATTTGAGTATGATTATATAAAGGTACCAACACACTGATGTATCAGCATATATGTCAATGCATATGCTTGTAGAAGGGCTGTACTGAGTATGTCTCTGTGGAACAGAACAGTTAGATAGAGGTGACGAACTTTACAGCAGTTTACATTATTGCTTTTTAACGGGTTTTTTTTTTGTTGTTTGTCTGTTTGGTTTGGGTTTTTTTTGTTTGTTTGGGTTTTTTTTCACATTTTAAAGTCAAGTCAAAAAATGCAGCTCCTGAAAAGCACTTTCCCTTGCAGCCCTTTTGCGGCCAAAATGATACTAAAGAGATTAAAGTAACCTTAGCATTGCTCCATGGCAACACCAACCTTCCCTTTTCCTTTCTTCCAGCCAGGCAGTGAGTATTGTCTCACCTGTTCAATAACACAGCCAGGGAATGAAGAAGGTGAGAAAAACCACCAGAATGCAGAGTAGGAAAGATTAAAATCTTACCAATGGAAACAGAAGCAATACAGGGGGCATGAGCAAATAGAGAGACTGACATTATAGCCTGCACACCTTTACTCATAAGAGGGTGAGCAATGCTGCCGTTTTCTTTCTCTGTTAGCCAGCTGGGGAAGCTATACCATCCTTTACATATACTGTGAGCTTTTCTCCAACTCATTCCATTTCCCATGTGATTTTATTCAAGTTATAGTTTAATATTGTGGTTAGTTGTGGTGTAATGGCTTTTGAGCTGAGAAAATAGATGTGTAAAAGATGACACAAAGCATGTCAAATCGAACGGAGGGGATACAGCTGTAAACAAAGGGGGATCATCAAATCCTCCCTGAGCTCGCACAAAACCAAAGGCAGCTAGAAGAAGGAACCAATCTTCACTACTACAACATGGAGGCAGTTGTTTGTTGTGTTGCTGTGAAGCACCAGCGAAAGAAAATTAAAGAACACTTCATCTATTCACGTTAAGCATCTAAAACTATGCCTTTGTGAAGACTGCAGCGTGGTTTCATTGTACTGCTGAAATGAACCCAAGATCTTGTGTGACACTTCAAATAACAAGAACAATATATTTCTCCATTACGTTACTTACATTAAGCACATGTGATTTGTAGTTAATGCAGTTCCTGGTGTTATGAGAGAGCAATGAAAACAAAATTCATGCTTAATGCACTGAACTTTGACAACAGCAGCTGCAACTCAAAATTAAAATCCACTTCTTTGCTTTGCTCTAAGGGTCTGAACCAGCTTTGGAGAAGTGCTGCAGCGCACTCTGAATGGTGATATCTGAAATGAAAAACGCCTGCACGACTGCCCAAAGGACAGATCAAATGACCGAAAGCAAACAGCGATGTGCAGGGCTGTTTGCTGAATACTCAGGTGAAATGAAACAAAGCCCGTAAGCCTTGGAAATTTCAAGACAAAAGAGAGACACTGAATTTTTATCATCTGCTGCAAGGCACTAATCATGGAGATAAAAGACTCATCTATATTGGATGACTTGACCCAAAAGCCAGAGGAGGCAATGAAGGCAATGAGGCTTCTGCCATTGGTCTCAGAGCACTTTAGATCTGGCCAGAAGACATATCCACTGCAATTTTTGACTAAGTCGTTTTAGGGGGTTGGTGTCATTAGTTTTTCTGTGAGTTTTTTTGTGGGTTTTGTTTGTCTGTTTCTTTTTCAGATGGCAGCAGTGAACTGAGCACTAGTCTTTTTTTTTCTGCGATCTTGTGGTGTCCTTTAGATGCTTAACTGCATTTTATAATGACTCAATATGTTCAGGTTTCATTTATTTGTTTTTCCTTTATATCGTCAAGGATCTGCTTTGGATTTCTGGCTGAAGCAGGAGTTATGCAAAATCCAGTCTGCCTCTGAAGGAGGGTTCATGAGAACAGCCTCTGCAGAGTGCCTGGCAGGCTTCAGCCTCAGCTGCTGCTCTGGCTGAGCAAGGTGAAATTCTCTCCAGGGATTTTCTTCAAGTATCTAATATAGGGACACCGGGTTAAAAATCCAAGTGAGGAAGGGTGAGCAAACACCATGATCTTTAAAAGATTATGAATGAGGACTGGCAGAGGGAAAGAGTTGCTGGTGCTGTATTTGTCAGCTCCCATGATACCTGTGCAAGCCAGGACTCACAGCTTGGATGTGGAGTCTTCCCACTGCCTGTCCTCCACAGAACAGGCAGGTTTTTGTCATGCAGGGGCCCATTCATGGTACAAAATTCCTCCTATAGGGATAAATGGCAGCTAGGGAAATAATATGGCTCCACTGAGTCTGTAAATTGACATGTAAAGTTAGTCACTTAAAATGAAAGTGCCAAGGTTTTCAGGCCAATTATGTTCCTGTGATGTAAAAGATTATTGATTCAGTTAAATAATAAAGTCACGTTACTGAATGTGTTTCTTATTATATGTTAATCACAGCAATGTAAATATCTTGCAGATCTTTGTGTGCCACCCACCATTCATTTTCAATGAGGAACAGAAATAGCAGGAGTCAATAGGTCTGACTCTGAGAGCTTGCTTTCTTTTTGCATTTAACTTTCCATGTATTGAAATTCTCTGAATACAGATTGAGTTGCTTTGTTTGATATTTATTATTGTTCCACCTGTGTTGAAATGGGAACAGCAATGGCTTTGATAAATAGATCCAAAGGCAGTCCAAATTCATTGTGCCTTTTCTAAATGCTTTTGTGTCCTCTGCTGGAGTTCTTTCTGATAACCTCTTCCAGCAAGACACATCTTGAAATCAAAATAGATATATTTCTTGCTTCCATAGAACATCAGTGTAAAACCTTTCATTGATCCAGATTTTCCTATGTCACATATACATCCAATACTTTTTTTTTTCCCAAGAGCCAAAGTCCGTTCCTCTTTCCCATGTTCAGAGATAGAGTACTCCTTAAGTCAGTGGGGCCATGTACATGATAACTGACAGATAATTAAAACTAAAGGTGTCAGAATCTGGCAGTAGAACTTCATTAACCTTCCAAAGCGTACTGAAGAATATTCATTATCACAGTGTGAAGTACCATAAATAATTAGCACTGAATCCACACGTGCCAAATGAATGATCAGTATAACTTCATATCGTGATCAGCTTGCCTGTTTATTTTATGACTGTGCTCATTTGCATGCTCAATATTTTGCCAAATTCTGTTATTCATGTCAGTTCTCCCAGTGTTTGTGTGGAGAAAGAGAATGCCACCAAGATTGTCTTGCTCTTCTCCTAAATCAGGGCACCAACTAAGTGTAAAAATTTCGCTGTACAATAATAGCATAATCTTGCTTTTACTCATCATCAAACCACTGCACTATCTCCTTCCTTTTTTCTAAACTTTGTTAATGAAGGTAGAATGATATTACAAAGTACAATTGTAAAATGAAACTATATTAACCATAAGGTTGATACAAACCTTCCTCAAATGAAAGAAGCAGAGTTTAAAGATGTATATTGTGTGTCTGAAACACTTCTTTGAGAATTCATGTTCGTGCCTGCTCACTCTTCTTTTTGTTCATGCACTGAGGGGGGACTCTTCTCTCCCAAGAGGAGAATAGCGTGCACAGAAAAAGAACACCAAAATGAATAACTTACACACACACATAGAGTTTTTACGTAAATACACCTTTAAATTTAGTTCCAAAATCATCTTAGTCAGCAGCCCATGGTGCAACTCAGTGAATAATGAAAGAAGGGCAGCATTAGTTTAAAGTGATTGTTGTGTTTGTTCCATTATTAAGTTTTGATGCATGGTACTACAGGATAACGCAACATGACACGGCTAAGCGGTGAAATGAGTACTATGAAAATTTAAACTGAAGCATACACCAAGAAGCTGGAAGCAGCAGAACACGAAGAGTCTAATGCATTTGAAAAGCAAACAAATGAACAAAATAATGAACTTATCCTATTATTCCTACTTTCCTTTCTTCCTCTGCAAATCTCAAACACCTGTGCCTGAAATAGACCTCCTGCTTTCACCTTCGCTTCATATTTAATCCAGACATCTCTCTTGGAGTATCCTATTTATTAAAAGCTTGTTGGTGAATTTACCATTACTGACAGTTCAGCTAACAGGAGTGCCTTTGTGTACCCACAGGACAGGAGAGCAGAGCCAGAGCCCAAGTGAGGGGAGGCAGATGCTCAGGATACTGGCCTGGGTTGCTAGCGCAGCACAGCGCCCTGCAGCACGGTGTAAAGGGTTCCTCTGCACCCTCCATGTGCTGCCCAGCTATCTGAACAGTAGCTAAGAGCAGTCCATCTTGCTGTGCTATTTCCCTAATATTCCACAAGCGTAATAGTAAGAGGTTCACCTCAGTCATGATTATTAGCAAGTTAGAAATTTTCCAATTTCTTTTTTTTTTTTGGTAAATTAACCCAAGATAAATGGGAAATATCAATTACAGTAAAGTTCCTGATACAGGAGAGAGAAAAGCAGTAAAAGCATTTAAAAAATGTTGAAAGATTCCAATTCATTTTACGTTACACAATTGCTCATTGTTTTAAAATTGTACAGAATGAGAATAGCGGTTACAAAACTATCACAACAGAAGCATAATTCAATTTACAAGGACTTTTTTTTTTTTTTCCTAACCTTCCTAACATTTGGGGATGCATACAGCCCATTTGGCTCCGTGGTTGAGCAGCTGGCGAGAGGCTGCCTGGTTTATATTTCCTGTGAAAAGACTAATGTGGCAACTCCCATGGCAGACCCCCACTGATCCCATGTTTTCACTAGACTGAGCAAAACACAAGGCCGCTAACTGCACGTCCTGAATTGAAGGTGGGTGGGACACAGGCACTGGGCAGCATCACCCAACTGATGGAAAGCCAGGGCTCTTCATGGAACAAAGTCCTGCTGGAGCTTGGCACAGTTGCATATGAAACGTTGCTTCACCTTGGTGGTGTAGGTTCCTCCAGAAGAAGCAGGTAGATGTTGCACAATAGAAATCTGGGGAAGGAGCTGGCTGTCACATTGCACCCAAGCTTCCCCCGAGTCGTGCTGCCCGGGTTTGGACCACCCACTCCTAGTCTGCCTGAGAATCACGAGCCTTGCAACTGATTTGGGACTGCAGCACATCATGTTTAGAATGGGAAATGGTGGCTACACCCCTGAAAGCCAGGTGCTTTGAAACAGACAGAAGTAGTCCTTGTGGAGTTTCTGAGTCAGCTAATATAATTCGCTGGTATCCACAGAAAACTAAATAACAGTTTTGTGTGTCAGAGAGAGACTACAGGGAACTTGGCTGTTCTCTACAGAAATTCATGGGAGAGATTGTGTTCCTGTTCAGTAGTTCATTTTCAGAAGGTGATTTAGCTACTTGGTTTACTCAATTTAAAACCGTCAGCTTGTTTTTCATAAGAGAAAATAGATTAGACAGCCAGGGAATCTGTCTTTCTTCTTCTTCACAATGGCCTAAAGCAGGCCCCCCAACACTCCAACTGGCCTGGGCAGCTTCCCTCAGCTCCCTGTCTACCGTCTCCTTGGGGATGTTTATCACAGAAAGAAATCAACCCAAAATTTACTGCAAGATTAAAAGCACTGGAGATCAGAGCAAATTGCAAGGAACCACTGTGCATTAGATTAATGCTCAGACCAATGCTGCTTTGAATTCCATTCCAGCTTTGCAGATTATCAGGGAACAATAGTCAAGTTGAAACAAAGCCCTTAACTCTTAAAAGTAGTCACGCTTGGCTGGAACTTGCTCCATCACTATCTGCACTGATCAGTCACTTCACAGTTTGCCTGGCACCCTCTTGAGCTGCCCCCCACACAGCTCCTCCTTCCCCCCTCGTTTCAACTTCTTCCCAACTTCTTAGGCTGGTAGGAGAGGGCTTAGAGGGACATCTCACTAGATGCAGAGCAGAAACTTAGGAAATATAAGTCTAGAGCCAAGCACAATGCAAGATTTATTTTGTGAACTTGGTAGCTTGCCAATCTACTTAATTTCTCAAGGTGGATTTCTCTCTGCCTTTGCATCAATAATAACCTCAAGCTCTGCTCCCTTACTTTTTCACCTCCTCTTGTACAACGAAGAAAACCTGACTCAAGGCTAGTGGTAACAGAGAGCATAGTCTTTAATTATTGCAGTTCTCACACAGCATTTTGCTAACTCCTTTGCAATCAGAGCTGGTAGGGAGAAGAATGAGAGATGGGAGGCCATTTTTCTTTTTTCTTTTCTTTTTCACTACTTTGAAAGATTTGAATATTTTCACATAATTACAGAGCTAACAAAAATGAGAAGTAAATTATCTTTTGAAATGTGAAAATACAATATTACGAATGTGGTGACAAGACACAAATGCAGCTGTTTGAAAATGTTTGCAGAAGAGGAGAATCAGGGCTGTTGTGCAGTTCCTGCACAGGAAGAATGAAGAAGGCATAAGGAACAGGCTGTGGGGAGAGAGGGCAGCAGATAGTCTGAGATTCTTTTAATTGAAAATTGAATCCAGTTTCATTCATTGTATATTTTTTCTGAAACTGTGGAATGAAAAAGAAAAGGTTTCAATGAAACATGGGGCTTCCAGCTTGCTCAAGAATATCACAAAAGCCCTTATACAGTTTCCCTTGAAGCCAAGAGAAACATGTCTTTACTCATCCAATTTTCAGCTCTTTGAAGCAGAAACTCACTCTTTTATATGTCCCTGCAGTGCCCAGTGCAATAGGTCCCCTGTCTCGGCAGGGGTTTCTAAGTACTACTGTAATAAAATTAATTAATCATAATTTTTAATGAACTCCTTAATACTTTCGGTATCATCCTTTACAAAAAACGTATGCAGAGTGAGAAGGCATGAAAGTTTAATTTAGAATACGGGAAAGAGAATTTTTTCCTATAGCAAAATCTAATTCAAAAGCTGGTGAAAATGCTGTTCATACTGAACAGATACAGAAAGAGTATTAACAGTGTGACAAAACAGTAACCTGGACTTTACATCTATCTGTAGCATAAAAATTAAGTGCAAGATCAGGGACATATGCATTAGCATGTCGGGATGCTATTTATGACTTTAAGAAGACAGAGAAGTACTATTATCTAGCTCCATCTTCATGGAAATGAAGGGCTGCTCAGAGACAGATGTGTAAATCTTCCTGATGTGATTCCTCCCCACTCTTTTGCAAAGTAGCAATTAATATTGACTTCTGCACTACTATCATGTAAACTCTGAGTTAGCTATTGAAATGAAAGGGCCAGTTCACGTCTCTCAGTGGCACGTATTCAGGATGCAAATGTGGGCAGACACTGCTGGATCGGTCTGCACTTCAATAAATGTTTTTAAGGCTTATTTTTCACAGCAGGAGCAGAAATGAAAAACAAGATTCGATTGTACATGTTGGCAGCCTGGGAGAAGTGCCAGTATGTCATAACCCCATGTACCAGCCCAGCCCCTTTACTTTGTAAAGCACAATTATTGTAAATTGGTTCAGAGCCTGGCAAACATATCAGAGGCATACATATGCCTCTCTGTAAATATGCACATACAGTATGCATAAATGATCCTGGTTTTCTTATTCTTTCTGGTAAACAGAAGGCAAGAGACTTAATCTGAACCATCCTTTTCCCCCAGCTAGTGCAGATTTATGTTTTAAGCAGTTTCTCTAGGCTTTCCTTAAAGCCAGGGAAGAAGAACACAAGTACCACAGAAGGGGCTCACCTCCCCCTGTGGGAGATATGTGAGGGTTGGACACTCCATTAGCTACGATCCATCCTAGACAGTTAACTGAGACTTCAATACCTTTTACTTGGTTATATTAAATGCTTGGTATTTGGATATCTAACATAATTGAGCCGAATCTTTCTATAACTCCATACCAATGAGACACAAATCTATCAAAAATATATTGGTTTTATATAGAGAGAACTGTCAATTTTACAGTCTATTATCTGTAGTAGTTTGCAACCAGAAGGAAGTATTAGGTCCATTGAACAATACAAATATTTGCCTTTTGGAATTTACAGTTATAAACACAATAAAAGTTACAGGATAGAAATAGATAAGCTTTTACCCCAGAACTTAATCTTCTGTGTCTGTGACAGTAAGCAAAACATCACAGAACCACATAATACCATGTTGGAAGGGGCCTCAAGGATCATCTGTCCCAATATTTGTTGGCAAAAGCATGGTCCAGACAAGATGGCCCAGCCTTTCTTAAGGCTGAACAAGCCCAGTTCCCTCAGCCTTTCCTCGTATGTCAGGCTTCCTAGTCCTTTGATCATTTTTGTGGCCCTTCTCCATGACTTCTCGGAGATTGTGGAGCGCAGCCTTACAATGATGTCAGCCAACTCTCTTAACACCCTCGGGTGGACTTTGCCAGGATGCACCGATTTGTAGGGGTCAAGCTCCTTTAACAGTTTCCTTACCAACTCTTCCTTCACTGATGGTGGGTCTGTGTTTGCATCAACCTGAGTTTTTGTTCCCAAGGCCTGGGGCCCAATGATGTTGGTAAAGACAGAGGTGAAGCAAGTGTTGAGAACCTCTGCCTTTTCAGAGTTATTAGTGACTAGTTCACCTCTCCTGCTTGTTGTTTACATACCTGAGGAACCCTTTATTGTAGTTTTTGACATCTTGGGCCAATTTAAATTTCAGCTGAGCTTTTGTTTTTCTAACTGAATCTCTGCATACCCTGGTAATGAACTTGTAGTTCTCAACAGATATTCATCCACTTTTCCATCTCTAGTAGACTTCTCTTTTGGTTTTGAGCAGACTTGGAAGCCTTCAGTTCAGCCATATCACTGAACAGAAAATCCCATATATAGATGAATAAGAGAAAACTTTGTTCCTGCAAATTCTTTCTCTAAAACATCAGTTGTGTGATAAAGCTGTGGGATTAATTAATTTAGCATGCCTCTATAATTGCCTTATCTCAATCCCTCTCTCCCAGGACTAATGCTAATGCTCCAAACCTCCAGGCATCTTCACATGGCAGTTTTTTTCTAATCATAGCATGCCACAAATTCATTTTCTCAGCTTCAACAGATACGGAATTTTTGTACCTGCTACATACAGGTACTGTATTTATAGACAGACTGCAAGAGTGCATAGATATTGCCACTACGTTACATTAGAAACCACTTCAAAATGTAGTTGCCCTTTTCCTGTTAACGCTAAATACCATCGGGAAGTTAAGTGCAAGACATAACTCAGATATCTAAGTGTATACTTTTCCTATACCACAGCTAAATCAAAAGATTTTAAACAAGGAGACACCATTGAATCAGCTGCTTTGACCTCGCTTAATCAAGTTATTCTTTTAGAAAGCCCAGTACCTCATATTTAGCTCAGTATTATCTCCTCAGAACCATCCAGCTCTTGATTGGACAATTTTAACAGGAATTTACATTCTTATAGTTGCCTATGCTGTGCACATTTTTTGTAAACACAAAACACAAGATGCATAAAAGAATAGGTGTTGGGGATTTTTAACCGTTATTATTATCAATTTGCACGAACACATTAGTTTACCTCTACTGTGTTCGCATTTCTTGTGTACCTTTTCTAAGTAGGTGAATAAATTGCATCATGAAAGTATTAGGGACCACTCAGATAGATTTTTGAACTTTTACCTGGATTTAGCAGAAAGACCACTCCAAATAGTTTAGCTGGACAGAGAACAGAGAGTTACCTGGCCTGTTTGAATTTCACAAACGAAACAGACCCTAAGCCAAGAATAATTCATGGAAATTACTCAACCAATAGCTAGAATAACTATATTACCCGATAAATTATAAACCAGATTTCAAAAAATTATTCCTGACAAGAATATTCTTTTCATTCAAGATAAAATGTGCACCATGATTTTATTTAAAATCCAGGTCTTGAGTAATGTCTGATCCTGTACATAGCAGGTGATCAGCAAGCTCTCATTGAAACTGAACCCATCAGACTGCTCAAAACCATCACTCACATGAAAGCCCAGCAGTCCTAGCCATGTAGGCCAGAAACCAACAGAAATTACGTTTATTATTTAAGTAATGGAATAGCAACGTGATGGATGTGTCTTGCACCAGGTACCTGCAGTCTTATGGGAGGAAGCAATGTGTCCTACAGCCCTCTGGCACCAAGTCTTTTTGCTTCAGCAAATGCGCCACTTTGTTTCGTCAACATATGTGAGCAGTCTGGAAAAAGTCTGCTGGGGAAACAGGCACTGCAAGTCATCTTGTTTTTCTGGTGTCTTAAATATTTTATTTTAATCCCTAACTAAAATATATACGTGATGAGCAAGATAAAGCAAACTCTTTAACAACCTGTCTCTTCTTTTCAAACAAGCAAGGCCTGACTTGCAACGCATGGGAGAAGATAATCCCCACTTCCCAAGATGGCCCTTCTTTAAAATGACATCTTGTTAACATTACTTTTGTTCTGATTTCCAGCAAAATCAAGACCTGCAGTGTTTATCTACCTTCATGTGTCTGTTCCATTCCACTCACTAATAATTTCTGGCGCTATTTGGGCAATTTCAAATTCAAATTCGACAGGAAAGTTTCAAATATATCAATTTCCTAAACACATTAGTTAGTATCTGCATCAAATAGAGATAATTACTTACTTTCTGGAGGAAAGTCAGTTACAATTCAGTGTAGATTTATCCTCCAAAAGTCAGGAACCGATCAGGAAGTCTCACAGAATTCACCCAGCAGCTGATGGGCATGTTTGCTACAAGAAGCAAGGGGAGAAGATAAATAAGGATCAGAAAAGCATCAGATATGAGCTGATAGGAAATCATATGCCGCTAAATTAGAGAATATCTTATTTTTAAGGACTGATTTTTTCTAAGTTTGTTGGACAAATCTTCCTATCAATTCTTTTAAATCCATTTTTAAGTGTCATACCAACATTATTTTTTTTCCCCGCTTCTAGACTCTTGTTTGCAAAAGTGCCCACTAAACAAACAGCTGTAGCACTGTAAATACATTTTCTTATGCCTTGTTCCAGTCATATAGCAGCCTTCAGTTGTCAGTAACGAAAATGTGGAAACTTCACCAGCTGAATTTTGGTGGAAGAAGGAAGAAAGCGAAGCACTTGCAGGAAAAAAGTGGGTCAGAAGCTAGCACTGACTGTATCTTTGGGAGCAATAAAGAGCAGGAGGAACTCTCCTTGGCTTCAGCTCCTAGGGCAGTCTGCTAGCCTCATCACCCATTGTCCAGGCTTGCTACAATTATGGGGTGGTCTTCAATGCTTTTTTGTAACATCATGGTTAGTTTTCCTGTTATTCCTTCAATCACTAACAGATCTTACATCCAAAGAGGGACACATTTCATTAGAAGATGAAACAAAAAGACTGAATCTCCCCTTCTTCGTTTAACTTTATCAAGACCTTGACTTCTCTGGAGATCTTCCCCAGCCTGAGTGAGAGAAAAGGGCCCATGATCTGAATGAAAGCTTGTCTTATTTTTTCTTTCTTTCTTTTTCTAATCTAATTTTTATTTTTGTAATTCTCACTTTTCCTCTGGTTATTTAAGGTAACAGCAGCCTCTTTCCTCATGTGTTGCAGAACTAAGACTATTTTCAGAAGCAGTACACTCAAGGAATGAGAAATAAGATCTATAGAACTTGTCCAGTTGGTTTACTTGATCTATGTAATGCTTCAAGACACCTATTATTACAGACTTACTGGACTTCCTCAGTCCCCTTGAACAATACACACTTGTTATCTTTTTTCTTGATAAGAAAACTAACAGTATAACCCTAGCAGTATTTTTCTTTCCCTTTCCCCCTTGAGATGTGTATCCTTACAGATTTCACTCTGTGATCCCCTTGATTCAAAAGTGTTCCCTGAATAAATTCTATTGAATCTTGTAGCTTCAATGTTACTCTCCCACCATATGCATTTTCTATACAGAACACGGTCCTTTTCTCACTACTTGCACAAAAGCTCGCTGAGAATGAGTGTGTGGAAGGGCCATGACATCTCCCTTAGTGCGTATTGTGTTCTCTTTCCTTTAGCCCATGGAGGCTGCAACAACCACAACTGATAAAGGACAGAGAGAAAATGTGTTACAGAATAAAGTGACAATGCAACAAATATAACTTAAGTGAGAGAATGTGTTATTGCAGGAAGGCAATAGCTTTGTGTGATGCCTGAGGTCAGCCTGTAGAGTCATAAAGGCAATCCCTGGGTTTCTGACCCACCTATCAGAGACTCTGCAGAGGAAAAGAAGGAGCAAAGGAACCTCATTGTGTCTGGTCTCAGTGCCTCAGCCCATTGGTGTGGATAATCTGAGATAGAGGGCTACAGGGGGCTATCCAGTCTAAATACACTCTTCTGTGAGTCCCATCAGAAGAAAGAACACTCAGAGACAGAAGACATATATCACTTGAATTACTGAACAAAAAGCAAATCAGAAACCCAAATGGTTTTGTCTTGATTCAGCATGCACAAGCTCATTTGCTTGTATTATCACACAAATGAACCTTCCCTCAAAAAAATAAACCACAGTGCTAGGAAAAATCCTGGAACTGTGATCAGGAAATGCATGAGACATGCTAGTGCTCTTGTAGAGGTTCAGACAGGCTGAGCTTGCCTCAGTCATCTTTTCCTGTGGTGATAACGTCCTATGGGATTTAGTTTTGTGTCATTTTTTACACTGTCACTTCAGATGCCGTAAAATCCTGGAAGCAGGGACCAGGGAAAGGGGGGTTGAAGTAGAAAATAACATCTGACAACAAATATTCCATCCCTTGTGTCTTCACAAGATTTGCATGGCTTGTCAGGATAGCCGCCAATCTGATCAATGCCTACAGTTGGCATGGCAAAAGTGCCAAGCCTTGGAATCCACCTCTTGGTTTGTTATTATAACCTACATAGCAGAGTGCGGCTGCAGCATTTGGTCAATTGATTTGGGTTTTCTTTTCACACAGCAGCCTTTCTTCTTTCTAAGCAAAACTTGGAAGTTTGAGATTAATGCATTTCTGCTAATCGATAGTAAACTGGACAAGAAAAAGGCAGTTATATAGGCTTCTTTTCTCCAGGTTTCTCAAGAGCTGATTCTCTTGAATATCCCGGTAGAGTTGAGCTGGCATCTCAGCCTTCCCTCTAAGTGAGCATGAATTTACTTGGGCACGTGTTTTTGTGTACATTGACAGCAACAGAGTTGTCTGAGGTCTGTCCTACTGTCAGGCTAGTCAGGTTCAAAGAGAAGTTGACAGACAGGTAAATGGGCATCTAGCATAACTGGAGATGGCAGATTTCTTTAGCGAATCGTCATAAAACTAGCTAATATAGAATATAAGAACATTTCTCTTTAAATTATATCTGTCACTTTAATACTTTGAGCTAACCTGTTAAATTGTCATAGCTTTCTATACTGTTCTCTCTGCCACGATGAGACTGATGAGCCTTTTCGTACAAATTCTTCTCATTATTGAATTGATTCTTCAACACCTGATGGCCTCTCCTTCTGACTAATTAGTCAAAAAATATTCTGATTAATCTGTGTTTAATCAACCACAAGCATTTCATTAGAAAGCCCTACTCTTCCAAGAAGTTTCAATTTTTTTTTTTTTTTTTTTTTTTTTTTTTTTTTAATGGGAAATTGTCTGATTATTAACAAAATTCCATCTCTTCTCCTACTGTCTCTCCTCTATCTGAGTATTCCGGGCGATTCAGGTCCTGGATCCCAGAGCAGTCTAATGTAGAGTTATGGGGAGCAGTGTTTCTGAGCCGCAAATTCAGGGCAATACTGCAGGATGAAGAAAGATGTTCAAGACAGTCCCTGGTGGCCAAAGTGATCATAGGAAGCCAATCTGGGGCCTCTTGTAGCTAATAAGTGAAATCATAATTTTCAGTTATAGTGACCCTGCAAGAAACTCTCATATATGCACTGCATATCTTTCAGATGGGATAAATTTGTGGACAAGCTGAAGATGGACTTACCAGGGCAAAATGTTTAAGCGACTCCTGATTTAGGTGGCCTTCAGCTTTTAGTTCCCATTTCTCAGAAGGTTCTTTTTTTTCAGGTGTCAGGCTTTCAGATTTTTTTTAGATAGTTTCACATCCTCAAACTATTGAGCAGCTGCTTCGTGAAAGTCAAAACCCTCAGAAGTCTCTAGTGCCAGAAGAGGAGGTAACCAGAAATCTTCTGCCACTCTGTAGTGACAGTTTATTCTGCTTCTTGGTTCTAGCAGTTAGAGAATTGAAACTGACTCACTATTTCCTGAATGATTAAAAAGAATGAGTGCAAATTCTCATCACACTCAGATTAAATTATTAGGTCATTCATTTCTGCTTGTGTTTGTTTTGTTGTTGTTTCGAGTTGGTTTGTTTTTTGTTTGGTTTTGTGGGGTTTTTTGTGTGTGGTTTTGTTTGTTTAGTTGCTTTTGGTTTTGTGATGCTCTCCTAGGAGGGGGGAGACTTTAGCTTACAGGGAAAAATTAGAACAATTTTATTAACTAGATATTCTGGTATTTGGTGTATTAATTAAGAGATAACAGTGTTTACTAAAGCAGAGGCACTATAGAAATAAGAAATTACATACTTTGCACACCACAGACAGAATGAAAACATGGGACCACATTATGCTCCTATTACAGTTAACATAATTTTTATTCTCTTACTTTCAGACTGATTGTTCCTGATCTACTTTAGTACAAGACCATATGGTCGAAATTTTGAGGCACTTCCTATTTCTTTCCAAAATGTTTTTGGGTGCGAAACTGAACAAGAATTCCAGGCAGAGGACTCTTCTCTCATTTACCAAAGAAAACATTATTCCAGTCTTGCACTGAATGTGTTACAACGGTAAATGTAAACAATGAAAATTCGTGAACAAGATTATTTCCAAAGCATGAGACCAAATAAGTATAAATTAATTGCATTCTGAGTTCTTTTGACTGTTTAAAGTATTAACTGTTGAGAAGTTATAGTTGGTTTTCAAGTTGTTTTTCCTTGAAGCAAGCCAAAGACTTGCTTGAAAAGAAAACAAAAGAAAGCTAAACTGAGATTCTGGGTGAATTCCAGACTTACAGAGAAATACCAGGCATGGAAAACTCACAAGAAAATGACAGAACATGCCAACATTATACTTTTACACTGTCTGATGATATAAAGAAAACTGGAATTAGGCTTTGAGTTTTATTTCAATAGAATAAAAATAATAATCAACAATTATTTATTAAAGATTTATGTCAGTTCTTTGTCCACAATTACTTCACTTTAAAAAACATTTTTGTGTTGTTACAGTTATTGTTTACAGCAATAACTATAGTACAGTTATCGCTACAGTACTGTGAGAGGAATAAAGGGAAAAATTCATTTATATAGTTTACATGAGTCACTGAACACCACTGAATTGTCTGTATTCCTCTACAAAGCCACAACAAATAAAGTATAATGTAGTGGTGCTCAGGGTGTTTAGGTGATCATTAGAGATCTCGTAGAGATTGACAGCATCGATACATTTTCTTTAAAACAGAAACTTTGACTTTAAAATATTCTGTGCATCACTGAAGTTTGCATACAGCAAAGCAGAAGTAATTTTAAAAAGGTTTCAGCTGTTCAATAGTTCTGTTAGAATTCAGCAACAATGCAGTATGGTTTAATAAGCACCTTCAAAAAAGTACTAAAATTAATGTGGCAGGATGGATAAAGTTAACGAATCTTGGCCTTTTGTCTCTCCATATGATCGACATTCATATACCAAAGTTACTCGACCTGTTAAGAGACGCGTAAAACTACACCAGCAGGTTTCCATTATTGTAGCTTATTGTCATAGACACTGCAGGAAGACAAAACAACAGCAGCAACATGGTTTAATTAGGCCAGAACTCGATTAACTTTGCACGTAGCGTCTCTCTTCCAGAATTCGCTAATCTAGTGCAAAGACTTCCTGTTTGTACCATCTGGCGGGAGGCTGGCACTGCCCCACTGGCCTCCCAGCACCTACCCTGGCCTGGCCTCACCACGGGAGGCTGCCAGCCTACAAACCACACGGGAGTTCAGGGGATGGAGGGGGGACTTTGGACCTGTACTCTAGCAACCAGAGAAACCCTGACATCCTTTCACCTGCTGAATCACAAGATAACTCTCTGATATTGTTCTAAAGTCCTGCTTGTCAGGAAATCTAGCTCTTGATTGACAGCTGCCTTGAATGGATTAATATCCAGCTGCAGCAACACAAATATGACCCGATATAGATTACTTACCGTCACCGTGGGAGAATGAGACTGGAAGGAGACACAGGGCCATTTAAGACCACTATAAACTATCTTCATAGATTAGATTAGTGACATTGAAACATTGAAATAAATATTGACTTCTTGTTAATTAAAAATACACAGGGTTTTTTGCTAGTGGAAGATGTAATATCTCTTTCTTTTGTAAAATCAGGTCAGATACAAGGGTGTTTCCCAAAGAATGGAGCACAGTGAGGGAATGTTTGTGTCTCATCCAAACATTCCATTTTTGTTTTCCTTCTGATGCTGCGTCCTCCTCTCCCTGTTATAAATATTTTATTTATACCCCATTTAAAATGATACTTCAAGTGTTGTGTTTTGCAATGCTAAACTGTAATGTTTGATCTTGCAGGAATACTGCCTTTTTCCTCAATGAGATTTTGTGGAAGTCAGCCTGCAACCATGAAATACTTAATCTAATTGGAAAGACATTTTCCATCAAAATACCTGAGAACAGTAATGCTCAGTATGTTCAAATCATCCTTTCATTTAACTGTTCCAACACAACTATAAAAGACTTTCGGCACTTCCATCTCGTATAGTATCATATTGGCATGGTAACAACTGTAAACATAGTAATGATCGTCCTCCTGTGATCACAGAGCCCTGCCAAAGCTATGGTTTTGAAATGACCATATGCATTCCAAACCAGCAGGTTTTCAAAAGACATAATAGCAACCTGTATGGGAATTCACAATGTGCTTAGCTGCCACAAAAAGAACATAAGCACTGCAAAATAAGTTCCTACTAACATACTCTGATGTGCTCCATTCAGAAAGTTCGCTTTACTCTTCTCCCTCCTCCCATTCACACACATTCATCTCACACATTGCTCATCCTCCTCCCTTCACAACATTTGCTCTCTCTTCCCTGTGAAGACATCTATACACACTTTGTGGTGCTTACTAAATTAGAAGTGTCCCATGCATTTACTATTAGATTGAATCTCTTTGCAGGCAACATCAACTCACGACCCACATACAATGCAGCAAGTATGACAGTGTCCTGACGTTCCTAACACAGAAAGATTATATTTTGTGTACTGAGCATTGAGCGCCATCTGAACACATCCACACCCGTATTCAACCATGAGCACTGATGAGTTTTTGTGTTAGAAGAGTCCTTCACTCTCTCTTTCATGCTCACCTTCATGTTATTTGTAGAGTTTTCTTTACAGTAACTTCTACAGAATTTTAGAAGAAGCTTCAGAATCTTCTACAGAAAATGGCAACTACCCAACCCCAAAAATGTTGCCTTTTCCATGTATTTTTCTTCAAGCAAGAAAAATGTATTTAGAAAATTACATATAATTTAGCCTGAGCAAAATATAGCACACACTATGATGTGAGCATTGATTTGTTTTTCTTTGCCCATCTATTACCTCAATCAGCATATCTGGAGAAGGTACAAGAGTAAATCAGGTTGTGGAAATAGTCCTTGAATTAAGTTGAGAGAGAACTCACAGCATTGTCATCTGGGCAAATATAAGAAACTGAGTTATTACACTAGCCTTCTCCATTAAACCAAGGTATTAGAAAGGTCTGATTTCTTATAAGTCATTTCATAAATACATTATTATCTACCAACAGGCAAAAAACCCACCGTGACTGTATTATCTACACTTCAGCTGGATTCTAGAGGGCAATGTGAATGGAAAATGGATAAGCTGACAGACATAATCCATCAAAGGAATTAAAAACAGCACCTGGTAACGAATGTGTATTTTACAGGTACTTTCTGATCTGCTCAAGACAGTGCCACTGTTTGAATTCACAGTGTAAGGAAAAATCCAGATTTTGCAACCTACCTACCTTGTGATGGGAATATAATTGCTTTTATAATCCATATCTGTCTGCCTATTACCTGTCAGCTACATCATTGCATAGTTTTGTGCACTCCCTTCAGTCACACCTACCAAAATACAAATAACTTCATTATTTTTTTTTAAGAGAAGTAAAAAGGTTTCCATTTAGCTGCAGTTTGGCTTGTCACTAAAACCATAGAGATGATGATTTTTTACATTGTATCTCTGTTAGATACAATTTGAAACACAGTTTTCCAGCTCTGTACCTTATTTAATATATATGTATTCAGGGACACACAACTAAACGCAGGCTTAGTGTAATTTGACTAGAAACATCCATTTACATTTTTCACAGAATAAAATATTATTTTGGAACAAGGTGTCTAGACAGCATTTCTGTTTAACTTCTGGTGAAATAATTTTAAGTTTACTTCCACCATTTGTCGAGGGTATTTTTTACTACAAGCTTTTCCTGCATTAAAGGCTATGTCTATGTTGGGGTTTTATTCTGAGTCTTGATGACAGAAACCAGTGTTGCTTAACTAATCTGAGCCCTGCCAGGTACTGCTGCTCACACTGCTGGAGATTGCTCCAGCGTGTCTGTGCAGTGCAATCACTGCAACCCCACTGCCAGCTGGTGTCAAGGTGAACGGCAAAAAGGAAAAATACACATTGCGAGCGTTTCTTAATATTGGTGGCAAACACCACAACAATTTTTAAGGTGTGAAGAGGTCCCACATGTGTATGTCTTCAAAGGAGATGATTTGGAATAAAGCAGCTCAACATTGCTACTGCACATTGGTCACTGCCACAGCTGCAGTAAATGCCCACAGGCTGTAAAGTCACTAGAAAGCTGTAAGGCTCTTTATATTCCTAATCAGTGAGAAAACTGATAAACAGAGGACTGTTCTACCCCATCTCACTCTCTCAAGATCTCCACTACTCCAAGCACAATGTACTTGTCTCCTTGGAAACCGGTGCACTGTGCCCTGTGCATAGAAATCCTACCCACACTGCGTTTGCAAAACCAGGTCCCAGGTGCCTGCTGAGAGGAAAAATATAAGGTTTACTCTCACAAGGCGCTTCCAGTAACTGGATTCAAGAAGGAAAAGTCATTAATGTATACGCACAAGTGCATTTTCCAAACAAAACATAAGAATACAGCAGCAGTAAGGGACCCAAGAAAGTTTTCTTTCCTCCAATTTATGAATCTGTCAAGACACGTCACAGAGGAATAGCAAGTATTGTTTTAGTGATCATTTGGGGACACTGTAATTACGATACAAAGCCATCTGCTTCTTGGGGAGTGCCTAATTACTGTGTGTCAAAATTAGATTAAACTTCAACTTGCTGCCATCTCATTCTAACCTTATTATGAATTGATGTCTGAAATAGAGATCATTAAAGAGAAGCAGAATACATTCTCAGAAGTAAGTTCCTTTATATGTATTAGACTCTATCATAATCCTGTTTTGAAAGTGTTGCTATTTCCCAGAAATTATCATGGAGTGATATCTACTAAACTGTAGTGTGTTCCTCTAGGTTTAGAACACAGTTTCTCACCAAACCATCTCCCGTTGGGAGTGCGACCTGCGCTAGACCAGTCCCCAGGAGCTTGCAGCACTGCTGGCATTTCTCTGACAGGTTGGAAAAGTTTCATTTTGCTGCTGGGGTGGCAGGGGATGCTTGGGTGGCATTTTTTATGCAAAATTTTATGGAAAGGTAAATTTTAAAAGAAAACCTGCTCATTAAGTCTAAAGCTGCCTAAATTATTCATGGTTAGGCTTCAGGTAAACTCCGCCTTTTAACACACTTCCCTGACAACCTTCCTGCAGATTCTGAAATTGCTTCTTCTGTCAGTGAGAAATCAAATTTAGTGCATCTTCCTACACTCATAGCTGATCACTTTCAATGTAATGCAACATTTTATACTGAAATGGACTACTACAACACACAAATTGCTCTGAGAGGAAAACAAAAAATTAATTTCCCTTCCATTCCTCTTGCCTTCTCACTTTCCCTTTTATCTCCACTGTCTCCCTTTCTTTAGCTGCTTCATGTTTAATTTCTTCTTCCACTAGTACAAATAACATAATTATTTGGCTATTTCTTTGCTATTTGTATGCATAGCTAGATGGTTTCATCAAGAGAACACCAAATGGTTAAGAAAGGTTTGCTTACTTTTAAATAGCACCTGATGGATAAAAGTTCTGTTTTCATTAATGGGGGTGGGGATCTGAGTACCATACAAGCCATGATTTCTTGTCTCTCAGGCAAATTGCAATCATGACCTGACAAAGCCCTCATGCTGCTTTCAGTGCTCAGGGTGGCAAATTCGGCATAGCTCAACCTTCAGCAGCCTTAATCTTTAAAGAAAGTGACAGGTACACATTTTAAATATGCAGTTTGACCTTGCGTAAGAGCAAAGGTTAGAGAGGTAAAATGTAATAATTTAAGAGATTTTTCTTCTCAAGGACAATATGCTCTCACATAAATCTCCATGTACTAGTAAGACTAATACATCACTCCTGGTGCAATGTACAGGACAGAATTAACTCTAATTCTTGCGGTTTCTTTTTAAAAGAGAATCATGCTTTCCAAAGATGCCAGATTCACAGCAGTAGCAAGTGATAACCTTTGTTTATCCAGAATTCACGTAGCTAGTTACATGGTTTTTATGATAATATTTCATTAAAATTCTTCAGCTTTGACCTGTAAGAAATGTCTCTGAAAGTGAAAGATTAGTTTTATCTCCACATCTGTTCTTTGTAAAAGTGACCTAAGAAGAAGGTGCAACAAGGATGCCAACTGTAGGAAGAAGACAACTCCAAGGAAAGAGATGGTTTATGAAGTGCAACAACTAGTTAACTCATGGGTTGGATAAGGCTATCACTGCATGGTTTAAAAAAGAGCTTGCCTTCAGAATTACCTTGAAATGTCATGGCCTTCACTACATGCACATAAGGAGCTTAAAATTTCCTTATTCCTAACTAATTGCTCTAGCAGCTATAAATACGTATTTTTTCTCTGTTGTTTGCTTTAGCTGGTGCTGAGATGAATTCACAGGCATAGCAAAACAAGAAAATATCTTTGCAATGTAAAACTGTCCTATATTTTTATTTTATTTTACCAACATTATTTTTTAAAGTAAAACTTTCTAACTAAAAATATATTAATACACAATATTTAAACTGTAAAATAAAATGTATTTTGCTTTTACAATGACAAGAAAAATATATTTGAAACAAGCACAAAGATTTTTCACAGATTATTCTATGGATTATCCAGTGGGTATTAAATCGGTAATATGCTGCTCCCCAGACTCTTAGGAAAATTTATCTTATTTTTGTTATTTTCCTTACACAGAGAATTCTGTATAAATTAGTACTTTCACAGAATTATACTTCCATCCTAAAGAAAACATCAAAATAATTGTATTTTTTTCTACTGCTATAGCATTTCGACTGCAGACCCCACTGTTAAAAGTAAGACAAGGTTATGACTTTCTACAAGAACTTAGATGAGCTATTAGTCTGAAGTGGTAGGATCTGACTTTGCATCGACTAAAGAAAGGATGCACGTACTCATACTGAAAACTCACGTTCATGCCTGCATTCCACAGCAACCACAAACAGCTACCTGTTTGACCCAGTTACTCTGTTTTATTTGGCGTTGTGCTGATTGTATGTATGTAGCTTACGTACTTCTAGAGCATTAACCATGACAATGGCATTCCCCCCCAAAAAAGAGATGGGCTTGTATGGTGTGAGCAGAGGCAACTAGCAGTACTGGGTGTCAGAAACACAATGCATGAGTCTATCAAAGGACAGCCATATGGTTTTTAACATGAGGGGTTCTGCCTTGCACGGCCCTGCTGCATCCACCATATGGTGGATGCAAATGTCAACAGTAGCCACCGCATGCTCCAGGAAAGGAGCCATGGGCTGCAGCCACCCCCCTCTGCTCACATTTACACAGGGGCGACTCTGCTGTCCTCAATGAGCTACTGGTTCTGCTGCCCGGGACGTCTGTGTCTGAGCTACCACACAGTAACCGCAAAGCTCTGTATTGCGGTGACCACGCGGGCTTAAAAAGAAGGTGCCAACATTTACACATTCACATCTCTGTTGTCATAAATGCAGGCTGTGGTAAGAGTCTGTGAGTGTCTCCTCTGAATCTGAATGTAAGTGCTGTGGGCATGCACAAAGTCAAAAGTGTGCAGAAATGTTAAGTGAATTTCTGAGCTGTAAATGGAATTGAACCAATGCGAAATTGATAGCTGGTCATTTCCATGCTTCTTAATACCCTCTTTTTTTAAATACTATTTTTATATGAAGTTTGCTTAGTCACTGTGTTGAATTATTTTGTCATTTTATAATGTATCTGTATTATGCGTACAGGCTGTACATGAAGTAAGCCAGAAACATATATTAGCCTGTAGACTTTTTGCAGTCAAAGTGACTTCTGATATCGCAGTGCTAATAAGTTAAAATCATGGGGGTGTACTGAACTTTCGAACAACAACAATATCTATTTTCCTTTCTCTTCTCTTCATATTAAGGCTCTGAGCTGATGTCATGGAATCACCGTGGCAGCCTGGGAATAAAGATGCATGAAGTAGAGAAACCACTGCCCGCGCTGAGCGCAAGCAAGAGCACACGGACAGAGCTGGGCTGCACTATAAAAAGAACCCTACCAGCCTGTTTGCTGTGTGAGACATTCACAGATGCACACAAAATTTGTCTCAGAGGACTGGAAAGCCTAAGGGGAGGGAGAAAAATAAATGCCAGTTAATGTAGATTAAGTACTGGGCTTATGATTTTAATTGTGAGTGACTATTATTCACGCTGATATGCAGGTGATCATCAGAATAAATTGGTACGGTTTTTTACTTCAGTAGATGACAACAGCATAGTTGTATTTATCCAACCAATTGGTCACATTTGATTAGTTTAACTACTTTAAATCTGAAATAAGAATTTAAAACAACCATTTATAATACCATGAGCTAAAAGGAGAAATTTGTTCAGGATTTCCTCCCCTCCTGCCCCAGCATATCCCCATTTCATCCCCACTGGGGATATCATCTCTCTTTTTCTCTCATTCTTTTTATGCTGGGGATGTTCTCTGCTTCTCAAGTTTTGCTTCTCTCACCTCTGCAGGTGCTTAGTGACAATTTCAGTCCCCTGAATCTCTCCCTAGACCTTCACAGTACAAATCTTCCGCTTTTGTCTAGACGAAGCCCCTGGAGCTTTCCTCAGAGGCAAGGAGAAGCTGTACCATAAAGCACTTCTACTGTTAAACACAATTCAGAAAACATACAAGGGAATAAGAAGACAAGAACACGAGAGGAACAACAGGAACAACATCTACTGCTTGCTTTGCAATCTCATCAAAGTAGATCCTGAATGCTGGTCAGAGCTTTTTGCACATAAACGTATTTTTAATTGGGCATAGTGAGCTAAATTCTGTGCATTTATGAATGCACACAGTTATTGCAGTTGGCTGGAGCAGCACAGAGAGGATGGGAAGGTTTGCTGAGGAGACATCCACCACAGAGGTGGTGATCCAAGCAGGTCAGAAAAACGCTGCTAACGACTGTGCTGTGTTGTGAACGTTCATCTCCTTTGCAATGAACTCATTGTGAGCATCAAACTCTCAGTCCTAAGGGTATTTTTACCTGGAACCCACAATAAAGTCAGACTCCTGTTTGAAAACAGACATTTTGAAACATCAGAGTTATGAGCATATTCTCAAGGCTGCAAACTGAGGCAGCGCTAATGTCAAGTGAATTTTAAATGGGCAAAAGGTTCCTGAGAGTGCTGTTGGCTTTTGTTTAGTTCTGAGAAACTTTTACTCCCCCCTGAAAGAAATGTGAATTAGGAATATTCAAACCAGACAGGGACATGACCTTTTCTCACACAGAAGTGTCTCCATACATATCTCAAATCAGGGCTGGCTGTAGGACTTCTTTAAGAGGCCTTTTTTTTTCCAAGCAACTTAGAGACCCAGGTGAACACCAAACATTTAAAGTTGTTATAATTACATAATGGTCTGGATGGAAACCAGGACAAACGAAAGGTATATCTTTGGAAGAAAGTCTCAAAAAGTTTTGAAAGATAAATTTTTCTCATAGTTTTTTCAAGATTAATTTTCCCTGAAAAATGAATCTTCATTTAATCTTGCTTCTATTAATAAATTGAAATTATTAGAAAGTCATCCTACATTATTTTCAGTGGTTCATCATCTCTCTCCCAACAATACAGTGAAGCCATTTTAAAAAATGAGAAAAAAGCCAGAATTCTGCAGTGGGAATACAAGAGGACTTGACTAGATGGCCATTTATTTCTTC
This sequence comes from Pampusana beccarii, assembly GCA_013399365.1. NCBI lineage: Eukaryota > Metazoa > Chordata > Aves > Columbiformes > Columbidae > Pampusana > Pampusana beccarii. Next base: position 266,660 of record VWYH01006860.1, on the reverse strand, counting down.
TCCTATTTGCATGCTTTCCTGGCTAAACACGAAGAATACTTTTCCATTACCTACCTTTCTTTTTGACAGAAGGAAATGTTTAGAAAGACAGAGAAGCCAGGACCTCTTGTTGTAAAAATGCATGGACTTTTAGAATAAAACACAACAGAGACCTCAGGCTGCTCTTTTCTTCTGGCTACTGCACAGATACCTTCCAGCTCCCACACCCTCTCAGGAAAGCCCACTATCACAAACATTAGACAGATGGTAATAACTCTCTTTCCAGATGACCCCTTTTCTCAAATTCTAGTGTCTGGCATGCCCTCCTGGGGTGCTTTCCAGATCTCTAGCCTTTTTTTTAGGTAGGCTGATGAAGACAGTAAGAATCTGGACTTAGCTAATGAGCTTTTGAAAAAGTTCATAGGTCATCAGAGAGAAAGATAAATGAGAGAGGGGGGGGTTTTAGCTCTTCTGCTCCATGTTACCAAGTTATCCTGCCACAGCTTTTTGACCTAAGAAGGAAGCTCTGCTATCTTCTTTTATATTTCTCCAGTCATTGTATCAATCATGTCTTGGAAGATCAAAATTTCATAAAGACCTGTGTCTAAAAAAGAAAAGCCTGAATAATACAGCAAGTAGAGCAAAAGACTGATCTGCCTTTCTCCAGGGATATGATACAGGTTATCAACCACAAGGAACGCAGAATGAGCAGAACTTAGCAATCAGGCATGCTACCCAGCTGGGGTGGTAAACAGGCACAGGGACAGCAGAGAAAGACATTAGAGCTCAGCTTTCCTGCCCACTTCTGAGGATTCAGACAGGGACACCCTGTTTTTTTTCATCCTGTCATGCACATTTATGACCTGCGTATGTCTTTGGGTGAGCTGGACTGTTTCTACAAAGATGGAACACCTTCCTTCAGTCCCAGCAGGCCAGACGTTCTTGGGCATGCGAGCTTTAAGCTGTGTATCCGGATGCTAATGACAGCGCTCTCCTGCAAGGAAAGTCTCAACACATAGAAGCTAGAAGGTGTCACCTGATATCTGGAGATTAAAAAAAAAAAAAAAAACATGCTATGGAAGCCAGTGAAAGATTTCCATGGGAACAGCAAAAGCATGATGAAGTCTATTTCTGTTAACAGACATATACTTGCTCCTTCCCCCATTTTTTTCCTTTTGTTATATATCTCTCTGCTTCAAAGGCCACTACTATGTTCTTTCTGACAGATGATCAGCTAAATCAATGCCTCTTCAATAGTTTGTTGGGAATTCCCAAAGCAAAGGAAATTTTGCTGTGGGTATTATGGACATAAATCCCATTAATCTTCTCCCTTGCCTTCAGGAGCACCTGTCTCTTGACACTTCAACAAAATCCTGAATCCATGTGACTCCCACAACCAGTTGTGTGCTGTCTACTGGGTGGGTTGGGAAGAGGAGGGAAGTAATTTCCGTGCGGACTCTGCAGGCACCAGGCTGCATGCTGAAGTGTGGGATTTGATTGCCCTCATTATGACGGTTGGTGTAGCTGACTGATTATCGCCTTAACATCACAAAGGACTTTGTAAAACCCAGAGTTTGTTCCTATGATCTCCTGTGGAGGTAAATTATAGCATGAATACACAATGTGGCAGAAAGTAATAATCTTGAGTAATGTAGCTGATTTTATTGCTCTTTAATTTCATTAAGCGTATTCTTGTCAGGCAAAGGACAGGATTTCAGTTCCTAGGAGCAGATGCTCACGTCCTAAAGCTAGACCTGAAATACTCATAATGAAGAGAGAAGCCATTTGCACAGTCTGGACTCAAACAAGGAGTGATGTCCGCATTTTTGATTCAGAATAATTTCTATGATATTCCAGAATAGATGTACAAAAGAAGACAAATACTGCTTTATAGTCTGTGCATTTCCCTTCTTTACAGATTGATATCTCCTCTCTCTCTGCTCGCACAGGTCCATGGTGAGTGGTACCCAGCATGGCTCACCTGGCAGAGGTGAGCAGGTGGTCTGGAGGGGAGAGATTTGGCAGTCAGCTGCCCACAGAGAGGGTGCCTGGGGACAAACCTTTCTGTGTGCATCAGTAATTCAGCTCCTGTCAACAGCAGGCTGATCCCACAGCATCATGCAAGAGGGAAGCTAAACCACTGCAGAGAAATGTGAGTTAACACTAGTATGACAGACATGACACTGAAGAGACTGAGGCAGAAGTATATACTCTCTTCTGCTGACTCTGCTGTAAAATATCTGGGAAAATCACAGAATCGCAGGATGTTAGGGATTGGAACGGACCTCAAAAGATCATCCAGTCCAATCCCCCTGCCAGAGCAGGAACACCTAGATGAGGTTACACAGGAAGGCATCCAGTCGGGTTTTGAACATCTCCAGAGAAGGAGACTCCACAACCTCCCTGGGCAGCCTGTTCCAGTGCTCTGTTACCCTCACTGAGAAGAAGCAGCTTCTCAAATTTAAGTGGAACCTCTTGTGTTCTAGCTTGAACCCATTACCCCTTGTCTTACTGTTGGTTGT
>VWYH01006860.1:187855-263746 GCA_013399365.1 Pampusana beccarii | reverse complement strand
ATATGCCTTGAGATGGCACCAAGGATAAGGTGTTACATCACTTTCCCAGGGATGAAGGTGAGGCTGACCGGCCTATAGTTACCCAGGTCCTCCTTGCCCTTTTTGAAGACTGGGGTGACATTTGCTTTCCTCCAGTCCTCAGGCACCTCTCCCGTTTCCCAAGACTTGGCAAAGATGATGGAGAGTGGTCCAGCGATGACTTCAGGCAGCTCCCTCAGCATCTAGACCCATGGATTTATGGATGTCCAGATGATGAAATGGGAAGTATTGTTTCTTAAAATAATGAACTATGGTTTTTCAGAGGTCATCTATAAGCATATAACTCCATCATATTAGAGATAAGCACCTAGATTCTCTCACTCACAAAGAAAGTCTGTAAGAATTTATAAGAAAAAAAATGTATTGAAATGAAGAGGATTGCCTTTTCATACAGAGGAGTAAAGAATTTTGTTCTCAAAGGTCTCCCTTTTGGTATTGGGTATTAGTATTAGGAATACATTTTTCATTCCCAGGACATGTAGAAAAGGTTATTGCATGTTATCTAGAGAAGTGTATCCCAATGCTGAATAGACTTACTTCACTTCTCATGTGACTTCCTCTCTAATTTGTGTACTAAGGAGACTGGTAAACTCCTTCCCCCAACAACCCTCTCCTTAATTCTGTCTCCCAAATTTACTAGAAACCTCTAAAAGCCTTTGGGAAATTGAATTAAATCTTCATGATGGAATGATGGAGAAGAGAAGCAACTTTACTGTTTATTTTTAAAGATGCATTTTCTCTCTTGCACAGCAAAGTTTGCATTGCATCGTGAGGCACAAAGGTGATGTGTTACCTCAGGAAGAGACTGCAGCTCCACTCTGCCTGAAGGCACATTTCTGACCTTGCCAGATGGGACTCTCAGACCCTGGCAGAGTTAGAGGTTCATTATCTTTTAACTGCTGATTGTGTACAGGGTACACAGAGGGACCCCACATGCAGGACTGAGGTTTTATTTACTCTTCCAATGGAATACAAAGGCCTCCTCTGTGCTTGGAGCACCTTTCCTTTCTGCTTTGCCTTGTCCTGGAGGACAAATGCAGGATGTTCCTCTATCTTGGTGAGTCTGAAATGTGGTAGAGATTGACTTAAGCTGCTGTGTGGTATAAGACAGGGCAACAGTCACTGAGGGTCACTCAAACAGAGGGTTTATTGACTATCACCATGTTCATACATCTCTGGACATATTGGATAAATTATTAAAGTTTGATCATCCATTCTTTACTTGGAAGACTCTAGATTAAAAACTGTGGTTATGGACAGGTATTAAGGTAATAAGATATTTTACTTCAGAAAATGAGTCATCTTATACATTTTTATGTAACACAAATATTATATCAAGAAAAATTGAGACTAAATTTGAAGAAGGAGATAGTAAAGGAAAAAAAAAACCAACCTAGTTGAAGGAGATCTTGAAGTGTTAATACACATATGTGCACACATTTCGATTTTGTGACCCCAATGTGGTAATCTAGCCCAAACTGAATTCTGAAAATAATATTAGTTTATACAACATAGGGAGACCATATAAATTCACCACAGAAGCAGAAAGCTTCATTCAACTAGCTGATTAAAAGATTTTTTTTCTATAGCTCTTAAATCTAATTTTTATGATTTACATCCTATTAGTGGGTTCTTAGAGAATAAAACATTTTAAATATATAATACCAAATAAATTAGCTTCAGGTTTGACAAACCATTGACTATACACAAGATAAAAAGTAAGTATTGAGAAGAATGAAAACATTAGCAAAGCCTAACCCTCTTTATGTATAGCTTAGTTATTACAGCACGACTGGAGAAGCAAAGCAATAATTAGAGTGGCTAATTCCCTTTAGAATAATACAGTGTAGTGAACTAATTTCTCATGCATGTGCAATATTGCTCTCTACTGGCTGCTGACTGAAGGAAGAGGCAAATTTTAACCGAAGAAGCCTTCATGTGGTCTATCAAACCCTGAATCTATCTGTAAGCCGACAAATTCCTAAGAGGACTGATCCCCCAGCAGCATCCAGCTGACTTTCAAGAGAACTGCTGGGTATCCAGCTCCTTTATTATAAAGACTAAATCGAGAACAGGATGAAAAAATTAGGTGATGCCCTCTTTGAAAGTCTTTCCAGTGCCTAGCAATCTAACAGGAGACTGTTTGACAGTACAATAGCAAGAATAATATTCACCGTGAAATAGAAATGCACTGTATTATCGATATTAGTGAAAGGAAACCTCTTTTCACCCACGTGGAAAAGGTTTGCAATTCTGTAATGAATACAGCACAGTTCTAATCTCTGCTCCCCAGGTACAAATGTATGATTTATCTGAGAACTATGTCTGCCATCTAAAGCGTCTGGCATCATTATTTAAACATTCAAAAAATTATTAGTGAGTGGAAAAACTTGGGAAGGAAACAGAAGAGGTGGTGTAGATCCAATTTCTGGTAAATATTGCTGTCTGTAAGTTTGTTCCCTGCAGTCCCTACAGAGTTTCCTAGTGATTTCTTAACCTCAGAGTTACCTAAATATTATGCTGCTAGAAATCAATGAAGGACTTGCCCCCTTGCTGTGTGTATGTGGCTTTCACACTAACTTGATACACATGTGCAGGTGATGAAAGGTGCAAGGCATAAAAAATGAGTACCTTCCCTGCTTTTCTTCCACAACCCCAGCCACATTCTGACCTCAGAGCCAAAATGCTAAATGGATAGCAACGCGCACTCTCGAAAATCAGACAAAGTCTGACAATAGTGCCTGCCCTCAGAGAGGCCTGGAAGCTCACAAACCTGTTCCCAACTATAAAAGGGAAAAGAAAAAAAAAAAAAAAAAAAAAAAAAAAAAAAAGTCATGTTCTGGGGCATGGATAATAGTTAAAGACGGTTCTCAGTTTGAACACTTGTTAACTAACCTGAATAACTTTCTGCAGAGTCTGATAGACATAAGAAAATTGTATAGATAAAATCCATATCTTTTACACTTTCACTCTATCGTTTTTGAAACAGACACCAAAACTACACACATGCAGGTAGTATTCAAGATACAAGCTTATCTGAGTGGTATTCAGGACCATAATGATGTTCACTACTTTGCTTCCTAATTAAATCCTTATAATTCCCAACAAATTTTTTTGTTGTTGTTTTTTCTGCTCTGGAGCATTGAATTGACTTTTTCATAGAATTACCATTACTCCAAGGTCCTGTTCCCAAGCAACAGTGGTCAGCTCAGACCTTATTTTATATGCAAAGGCTTTTTTTTTTGCCCAGATGCATCACTTCACAATTATTTAAACTGTATTTTACTTGCTAATTTAATAACCACTCTTGTAAGGGCTGCATGCAGTTCTCCACAGCCACGACTCATCTTTTCACCCTATGCAACTTACCAGCATCAGCACATTTTACCATTTTACAAGTCATTCCCTTTATAAATCATTCATAAGTGTGTTGAGCAGCAGAGATCCCAGCACACATCTCCGGGACTCCCCTCATGACCATGAGACTTCCCTCACCAACCATTTACTCGTACACTGTTTTTCCCAACTTTTAGACATTTTTTTAAATCCATAAAGTACCCTCCCTTTTATTCTGTGGCACCTTTGTTTCTATAAGAGATTTTCAGAGCTCTTGCTGATAAATCTAGTTGAAAGCCTTTTAGAATATGGTCTACATCAGTTGGGCTTTGCAGTATCTCAGGATTCAGTGGAAATGGGACAAAATGAAGCATGGTGGGGTGACAACATATAACCAGGCAGTTATTCTCCACCATGGCAACCTCCTCTATGCAGCCAACCTTCCTCCCATGGGGAGGGCAATGAAGATCATCAATTGCAGTATTTCCTACTGGTAAGAAACAGTTCAATGACCAGTAAAAATCTGACCCTTAAAGTTTACCTAACCTGCTCCAGATGACTGCCAGAGCTCATCCATTCACAGAACATCAGATTTCTGCTGAGATGTGAGGGAATGGAGTAAAAGGAGCCGGCAATGTCAGAGAAATTTTCAGAACATTTGCTTGGTGTCTACCAGAACATTTTCTTGAGCATTTAGAGTAATTTAATGTCAAAACTGAAATTAACATTGATAGCAGTGAAGTGCAGCCAAAATCCGAACTTATTTTTCATTATTATTTCCATCAGCCAAAAAAATCAGTTGACAAAAGCCACTCATTTCCTATGGGCTGCATGTTTCAGCAGCGTACATCATTCTTTTATGAGCTGAACCTGGTACAAAACTAGACTTCTCCAACTTACAATAGTCCTAAAGCAGAAATTAAGATTTTAAAAGGTAGTGTGGAAAAAAAAGTGTCACTGAACATCTCAGAGGGTCTTGGTCTTGACTGAGCTGGTGACTGAAGTAACTATTTTTGATGTTTGATTTATTATTGTGTAACTCTAAATCTAAGTCAAGAAGTAGCCAAGTAGCCCCGTCCAAATGACAGATGACTGAGATGGCCCTTCTGAAAACCAAAAGTTGTGTGAGTAGAAAGAAGACAGGGACAAGATCAAAAGTGAACGTCTTGTCTCAGGAGACAGAAAAAAATACGGGTGGAATATGGTGGAATCAGTTCAAGAGGGGACACATTATATCAGACAAACAGATACTGTTGGCTGTCTAAGGAGCTTGCACCTTACTGTCTCGAAATGCTGGGCTGCTTTGAAGTATGATGTGTCTATGACTTATGAGAACTGAGGAAAAAAGTTAGAAACTTCTGGTCTGAAAGTCTACAAGCTGCCCTGGAAGAACACAAACTTTGTCGACCTCTATTAAGTAGGTCAGGGGAAGGCCAAGTGAAACTTGAAAAGAGAAAAAAGTGATACATTTTAAAGTTTTTAAAAATAATTTCATTCTATTCACCTTGCAGAAAGCCAGTTCACTTATCTAAACGTTCATGATGTACTGATTGGAAAAGTCAGGTTAGAAACCACTATTTAAAACTATTTACCTCTTTCAGATTTCTTCAAATTAATCTAAAGAAACTCAGAAAATTCTAAGCTTTCTTAAAACACATTTGACTTCTGGAGAATATTACAGCATATGCTGCATTCAGCTTGAAATTGGAACAATTCCATTGGGGTATCTTTAGGCATACTTGAGATTAATTATAAAAAACACACACAAGATGGACAGCACTGACAGCCAGCAGTCCTGGCATGGTCACCTCCTTTTTCCTTCCTATCTCGGAACAACATTGTCCCAATGCACTTGTCTAAAAATGCCGTTCTAGGAATCCGAGGCTTTGGTATCCTTAAAGATAATGAAATTATTAAAGTTTTGTTCCTTGAAGCTTTATTCATTAAAAATTCAGTTGAACAGGTAGGTGTTTCATTACTGCCAAATAGAAAATGGAGGATGACATTTTTATTACCTTTTTCTCATGTTTGAATTTTGACCATCCCTAAAAGCTGGATGAACAAAAAGGTCAGATTCCATTTCCATGCCCTACAAAGCACTTGAACCTGTCAGCACACCCCAGCCTGGTGTCATACCCAGTGTATGTCCCTTAGCTGTGCAAGCAGAAGCGAGCATCACTGCTCCAAGGAGAGATGGTTGGATGGAGGCCAAGCATCCTTCCTTGAGGAAGGCAAAGCAAACCAAGCCAGGGAGATGAAGGAGAAGCAACAGGGAGCCTCAGGAGTCAGATTTGACCCTCCACGGTGGCACAGTTATCCCCTCCTCCTGCCTCATCCTCCACGCAGCCAAGGTTGCCGCCAACACTGCTTCCCCCGCAGCTGAGCCCAGCGGCACCATTTCACCCCACGCCCACGGCAGCCCGTGGCTCAGCATCCCTGGCTGGAGCAGCGCCGTGCCAGAACTCCCACAATTAGACACAAGGGAAGCGATTCAGGTTAGTATGACAGCATTTGCCTCTGCATTACTAGTCTCTGGTGAGCATAAGCTAAGACTTTTAACATCAAGTTTTTCCACACAGGTTTTGCATTTAATTATAGAGTAAGGGCACTGTGTGTTCCAAGAGCAATCATCTTACTGACATGTTATTCTGAAGCCAGCCTTCATTCAGTGTGACACATGCTGGTTATGCACTACCAAACAGAGCTATAATGAAGTGAGGCTGGGGAAAAATACGTCGGAATCTGAAGTAATGCCAGCTAAGCAAGCTTATCTCTACTTTAATATTACTATTATATTTAATAAACAATCTCTCATGCCTACAGAAGAAAGAAACAAATGAGAGCTTTCTGGGGTAGATATAAAAGCCTCACACGAAAAGTATGGTTACTGAGTTACAACTACTGAACTTCCAGTTTGCTCTACAGAAAAAAAAATGCAGGCTGAAACAAACAGAAAAGTTTGCAACCATTATGTGAAAGGGAACAAAACCGTCTTAAGGTAGAAGACAAGAATATGTGCCAGATTATGGCTTATAAGCATTTTTGGTCAGGATCCAGCATTTTGTATAAAGCGCACCATGATCTTTCTTGTTTAATTGCAGGTCCAATTTAAAGATCCATTGAAGGACCTGGCAAAACTTTCTAAAATATCTAAATATTGCTGATAAGCACTTTTTGGGGTGGATTTTTTTTCTTTTTTTGACATTTTCATCTAATCAGCCTTCTTAAAAAGATTCCTCTGTCACCACCTGAGCACCTGAGGCTGCAAGGTAGTAAGGATCCTCGTTCTTCACTGGGTCAGTTCATGAGCTGCAACGATTTGGCTGGTATTTGTTAGGCAAGTTGTGAGTGGTGACTCTGTGTTTTTCACCGAACTCTCTTAATTTCACTTCTGCTGTTTCTCCCAGTTGCCTAACAATTGCATCCTGACTTGACATGGGGCTTCATTGCACAGTACAATGTGCACGGCACCATAAGTTTCTGAACTGTGAATGAGACTCAAGCCCTGTGACAGTACAGGGTTTTTTTAAATTCTCCTAAAGTACAGTAATTCCTGCAAAAAGAGATTTAATTTTCAGATGTAGCAATAGGAGCTCCGAAGGTTTCAAAGTTGATTACTATTCTACGTATGTTTTCAGGGTCCTTGCTTCTCTCTATTTCAAGACAAAATCTGTCACTGAGGAATGTAGTGCTCTACAACTACAAACAAATAAATAGTTTCATTTTTCAGTTTCCAAATTATGTAAAATTGATCTTGAAATAGAGAAGATCTCATTCGTATTTCCTGTTTTCACACCTTGCTGTCTCACTGTGGGCAAATACCAACCACTGATGTATTAAGAGCTCTTGAGTGTAAAAGTCTCTCTTTTCTCACTTATCCTTGTGCCCACTTAGTATGATGGCATGCATGCTATAGGTGAATCCATCCCTGAATAATTTACATTGTTGTACAGGGAATTTATTACTGGAACACTATCCTGAAACATCCTTGTTCAAAATTATAGTAGGGTCAAAGCTTTGTGAGAGCTCCATGATGTACACTTTTAATTACAATTATTATTTCTATTTTATAGTTATTATTATAAAAAGACACTACATAGATTATTTTCTATGTTCTACCTATGCTCATAGAGTTACATTCTTTATTAATTTCTGTAATATACTTCACATCTGGAGGATATTATTTGCATAACGAGTTTCTATCAAGACCAGCGTCTTACATTAAATTCCAAGAATACTAACTCATGGCAGAATTTTATAGCAACCTCAATGTGACTATTACTGAAAAATAAAATAATATCCTAAGCAAATATGCAAATTTCTGTGCTGTACCGAGCAACACAGCTTCTGGGGGCAGAAAAAATCTGTTTGGAAGCTGTGTTCCTGTGAGGACACATAACTCAGTGCCAAACTGGCTATAACCTTACTTAATTAATTTGCAATCTGTATAGGCCAGACCAAAGAAACAGCAGTATAGTGTAGTAAACTCCCTTTTCCTTCACCCAAGAGGCATCAGCTCTCTATGTTCCAGTAATACACAGACCCATAGACAGATCTGGGAAAGACATAAGAACTTTACAGACTGTGAACTTGGACTGAGAGATGAGATGTGATTCAGATGCTATTTCATCCTTTTACTAACCTTGAATCTGACCTGCCCCTCAAATTGTTAAGAGTCATTACAGACCTACTTCAGCAAATTAATGGTACAAAGCTAATATCCTTCCATTATGAAAATAAAAAAAAAAATCTTTCCTTCATGTTTTTGACATAAATTCTTCTTTACTTTTAGCATGACCTGGCACAGGAAGAAAACCTTCCAACAAAAACATGGCCCTGAGGAAAGCTTTAAAATTGCATATCTTTATATCTTCTTTTTATATCTTCCATTTTATATGACTATTTCTGTTCTCAAGCACTTACAAACTTGTATGTGATTCACATATTAGGGTTTCCAATTCTGGCAACATACATCATCCCCGCACATCAATATCAGCATTTATTACTGCAGTAAAGTTGTTCCTGCAAGTTAATCTCACATTTCACTACAAACCCCCAAAAAATTACGAACAACAACAACAACAAAACCACACACAGAAACCCAACAACAACAAAACCTCACGGTAACAATCTGAACAACTCAAAAAAAAAAGAGAATTTGTCTTCATTTCTAAAGTAACAGAGAGTAATTATAATTTTTTGAGTTATATAGAGTAGCTTCACTATATTAATATACAATCTCTTATAAAAAACTTCCTATGTCTAAGTCTTCCTTACTTGCAGTTGTACAAGAAATTTTCTTGAAGATATCAAAGCCCTCAAGAAAGTTGACACTGCAGTGTTTTCTAGGGAAGGTAATAGTAAGAAAAAATATGTATAAAATATTGTTGCTAGAATTGCAGCGATTATTCTCATTTTATTTAAATTTTCACACTAAAACAAATCCAGTATTCCATGGCATTGTTTTTCTCATAGCTACGTTGTCAAAAAAATCCTTTCAGACAAGACCAGTATTTTAGTAAGACATTGTATCTGTGGAAAATAAACAGAAAAAATCTCACTGTCATGAGGAGATATTTCCTTAACTAACCATTTCAGAGCTCTAGAGAAATCCTGGAAAACACTTGCTGATATTCTGTTGCTAGAAAGTTGCCATGGTACTGGGTTTTACTGCTGGCTTTCTCTTCTTGCATGAAAGTGCAGCATATTAGATTCTCCATATGTGCTACATTCATTAAACCAGCCAAAGATGTCAATAGTATTCCAAAAAAATATTGTAGAATTTTATAGAATAAGAAGCAACATTAAGAAATATCCTAAAACCACCAACCTGAACAATTAAACCTGATTAGTAACTGTATCATATATGCATATGCATACTACGTTTATGTGTATATGCATTCTGAAAAGTGTTCAGTATTGTTCCGGAAAAAACAAAATTATTATTACTTACAAGCAGCACTATTCCCATGTTCATAACGATTTCAGACTTGAACAGTATAAAATTTTGGCATTTTTATTATATAACAGACATGAATAAAGGCAGGGAGGTAAGAAGAGATTAAAGTTCAATGCCATGCAAGCAGTGGTATGACTTCAGACATCTACCACCCAACTCCAAATCATACTTGCCTTTCCTGTCCTAGCTTCCCCTCCATAAATAGGGTCTTTACCCTCATCAGTCTAACTCAGCTTACCAGTCAAATATTTTTTAAGACTTGATTTTGTGCTACCTGCAAGCAGTATTTTTGGATTCATTAGTAATATCCTCTGGCAACCCCATTATCTTGTTTTATCATGCTAACCGAGTTTTTAATCTTCCCAGGCACAGACTCCAGGGGCTATTGGCTCACAGTGCAGCCCTGAATCTAACTCCATTTAGCCATATGGCCTGTCCGAGAGCCCTTTAATCAGTCTTTCAGTGATCTGATGATTTTCACAGGACTACCTGAGTTCAGAGTATCTAATCTAGTCTAACTCACAGATATCACTACTGAAAGTCCTAGTAAGAGAGAATGTGGTAAACTTGGCCGTACAGCATGCAGTTGTTATGTGGTTATTGTTGTAATAAAAGATAATGTGAGCTCAAATTTTTCCTAATTTTCATCCAGAGCCTCAGAGTTGTTTGAGGCACTCTCCACAGCTCCTGCTGTGGAGCACTGTGAAATACATGCTGCTACTATTAATACTCGCAATCTAATTAAGCTTTTTCTTTTGATGGAAAAAACATCTAGATATCAGAATGTCAATACCTAATTAATTCTTATAATAGTGGTAAGATTAACAAGAATACAAACAGGTCACGTAGCATGGTCCGGTAAAGCAAGTTTCTTTTCTGATCATGAACTATTTCTTATATCTGTATATTTTAACCAGTCAGCAAGTGCAACCACAATCTTGTTTTCTTGGCTCATTTGCTCACTTCCTTGGTTAAACATGACTGACAGTTGTCAATGGAGTTGTTTCGCTAAGTGGTACATCTGAAGAAATTAACTAAAGCATTCTTAACTAATTTCAATAACTTAAATGCTTTTACGTGAGAGAGAAGAAATTTAAGGAAAGAAAATGCTTCTATCAGCAGCCAAATTGCATAACCTTGATTGTTTCCAGGGTAGAGAGAGCTTCCTGACACCATGAACAAAACAAACAAACAGACGTCTTTGTTGGAAATGGCATGTTCATGCGGTTTGAATTCATTAAGTTCTCCGTGCTAAATTGAGATAATTTTCAATTTTGTTGTGGCAGATACAGAAAAGGCAGAACCCCTTCCCAGACAAAACAATATACATCAACCCCCCTCTGCTACCTTACAATAAATGAAATCATAATCAAGCTTCGGAAAAGAAACATGTTTTTCTTTCCTAAAAAAATTTTTTTTTTTAGTTGAAAGCTTCAGCTCTGAGATTCATGTTCTGTTCTTTTTTTCTTCCACTGAATGGCAGTCATTTCAGATATTCTCAATTCCTGCACAGAAAAGATGCCTCTGACTTCCACATTATATGGAGATTGTTTGCTTCTATGAGAATAAACAAGAAAATGCAACTGTTCGAAATAACAGTTGCAATAGCCACCTATATTTCTTCCCACGTACACAAAACTTCAGCCCCTGGTATGCGCAAAGATTCCTGATGGGTTATTTCTCTGTGTGAAGCAGAAATCGATAGTGCAGAATTAGTGGTGGAGGTTTGTGTATGTGAGTGAAGAGAGAGGGAGTCTTTTCTTAAAGGTTTCTTGCATTTCTAGGAGGGCAAGAATTTTAAATTATTTTTTAAATTAATCTTCAGGCATATCCATATTTCTATTTTTCTCCCCACCCCTCTTGAGAACTTCCCCAGATTAGACCACAACACTTTCCAGAAAAACTCAGCCAGAAATCCTTTCATTATCAACTGCTGGTGGAAAATAGCAGTTACATCTAAAATACAGCCTATGATGTGGCAAAGCTTTGATTAACCACAAAGCATAGAAAAGTAGGGCTGGCAACATACTTCATAAGTTACTTAGTTTAGCCTCCCTTTTTCCAAAGGTAGATCCATTATTCCATTCCTAACAGATTTCTTTCTAACCAGTTCCAAAAGATCTGCAGTGGTGGAACTCCACCTCCTCAACATCCTTTTACAAGCTAAGGTTTAAAAGCCTGTTCACCATATTTATATGTTTACTTTCCTCCATTATCTGTAAGCTCAAGGTTGAAACCTCAGCAAACAAGAGAAATTTCCTGTGGGAGACAGGAGGTCTGGTAATGAGTAAGCTGAAAGCAGGTGTCTGCACAGCCTTCTGGACCTGACCCCTTTCATAATTCAACTTGGATTATGGACTTTGCTATTATTATTTTTCTTGAGATTTTTTTACATGAGGAGAGGTAATATTTTGTACCTTCCTCCTGCAGGAATCTTTAATGCTCACCCCTACCTGTGACCAGCTGGCCGTCTTTTGATTTAGCTCCTAGGGACTGCCTTTGAGGAAAAGCAGCATTTGCAGATGGAATTTTACAAATAATGATAGGAGTAAGTAGTAACAGAATTCTTACATCTTTCTTCCACGCCACAGGAAAATCAGCCCTTCTAACATTTCTAGCTCCGTTGGAAGCAAGAAAAATTAGAGCTCTCACAAGAGAAGTTGAGATCAAGATCTTCAAATGGTTAGATATTTTGAATAAACATCTTATCTGTTGAACCAGTCCAACAGCAGATGTTTTTCACATTTTCCCATTCATAAGTTCAGACAACTTTCTTCAGCAGCAAAAATCTACCACCATGCATGCTGTCAACACAACAATCCAAATAAGGTGAAAAGATTCAAACTACCATTTCTTGACACGTAAAGCCTGACTAAAAAGACACTATCTAGGGAACCACAACAACTTCCTTGCTTTCTCCCTTGGTTAATCTGAGATTATGTGGACTGAAGTTTCCTTTATATGGAGTTTGTAACATTTCAGAGAAGAAAATCCCTGCACCTATCCCACTCAACTTCTTAGCCACTTGCTGATCATATCCAGATTCCCCACATGTTCCAGAACATGGACTGAATCCAGCTGGTGTGTCTCCTGCCTTCTGATAAATCTAGTGCTGCTCCAACATCAGCTCTGCCTGCTTATTAGCAAATGCCCTAACTTGCCTGGTCTCCAGTCTATCAGATTTGACACAGAGGTGCTTCCCCTAGGTAAATTATGATAAATGGCATCACACACGCACGACCCACTTATGATAAGTATGTTTCAGGACCAATTATTTCTCTTCCTTTAACTTTTAGAGCTAGATTTAGCTGAGGAACAAAACGCTGTAGGGGCTGAACAGTCTTGAAAGTCTCACAATATAAATTGCCGTGTTATAATTACAGGGCAATTAAAATTCAGTGTTGCTCTCTTCATTAATTATCATCTCTAGCCTTACAAATAAGTTGGGAGAGACTGCTGTTCTGTAGATCATGTAGCTATCCTCCCCCTGCTTTGACTTTGAGAAAACCATGTCTAAGTTCTGTGCTCTAATAACAAAGACCACAGGAGGCAAAACCCCTGGTTTACGCTCAGCATCATAATAACAGCATTCTGTGACTCACAAACGCTCAAAGCTCTCCACTTAATTCAAGCAGAGAACTTGCTTCAGAAGGTATGAAGAACTCAAAGAACTGTGAACAGCAATATAAATGGAGGCCGTGGTATGAAGATTCACAAAAGCTGTTGATGGGACATCTAAGCCTACGGCAAACGCCTCAGTGCTGCATAGTCACATACTGCATGAACTCATTCCGGTGCTTCTAAAACAATGAAGGATTTTTCTGGGCTTACTGTATATCAGTGGGCTTTACATCATCTCTGGTACCATACATCCCACAACTTTAACCTTAATCTGGGAAAAGGTTTCCCTGTCCTTCTGGGACCTGTGTAAAAGCACAATAAACTTTGCAGGAGGCTTGACCTGGATCATGTCTGTACTGGTAGGTGATGAGCAGTTCACAAGTCCGGTCTGAAGGGTCAAGAAATCATGACTTTAGGCTGCGTTTACAGACAGGGCAACACAGGAACTCATTGCATTTTAATAATTTAGAAATTGCTGGATTCCCAAGTGAAACAATACTATAATTTACCTTGTATTTCACAGAGAATGCATTACCTCAATTTCTTTAGTGTTAATTCTTGCTTAGGCTGATAATGTCAAGGTCTACTTGAGTGCCATGCACTAAATTAGTGAGAATCAGACCAACATTAAGTACATTACTCAACTATGGCCACTGTAATGTCTCACAGTACAAAGCAAGTGCTTCTATAGACTGATGCTCAATGCCACACATACATTTTTGACCCAACCAAAGCTTAATCACCCTTCCTTGCATCAAACAAATATGGTCACAAACTGGACATAAATACCATTTCCTTTATATCCTCCTCATTCCACAACTAAATCATATGTCTTTTTTGTCTGACTTATCATCCAGATTGATCACCTGCTGTGTTACACTGGTGCTTGGACCATCTGAAGCAGCTGAATAACCAATTCAGTGTTAACTGATTTTAGAGGGTCGAATGCATTATTCCATCTCTAATTAGCTGAGGAAAATCATAGTACTTCAGCTCTCCTATATCTTTCTTTCTCCGTCTCTTTTTTTTTTAATAAAAAATTTGAAAGGCTTTTCTGTTAAATCACAACATGGATCTAACCTCAAGTGAGATGTTTTCCAGCAGCTTGACTTTTATTCCAAATTAGTAACCACATCCCTCGCACAGATGTTTAAAAAGCAATTATAATTAAAAGATATGTATAAGCCATAAAAAGAGAACAATGTGTTTCAAAAGGGACTATAGTAAAAGAATGAACAAACAGACACGTAATTGAAGAGATGTCTTTGCCTTAATATCATCTGTCAATGCTTCTGTTGTGTTTAGGAACTAAAAATCAAAGTCTCTCTTGCTTGGACAGGCTGGTAATGGGGATGATCATGACAATGAGCAAGGAATGAGCTGCTTCAGACATGGGCTTACAGGGGTGTGTGAGAGGAGCACAGTACCTACTTCCACACCACAGACTGAATGAAGTATGGCTGAGAGGATGGGTTTGGACAAGATCTTATGATTTCTCACATTTCCCTGATGGATTCCTATGAGCTTCCTCTTTTCCTTCATACTGGTCAATATCCCAGTGCAATGTCTTCTCTCAGACTGTTGCTGAACATGACGATTTGTATCTGATATGTTGAGCACATTAATTGTATTCCTTTTATTTTTTTGCCTCCTGATTTTGTTTGCTGCTCTGTATCTATGTTATAAATATGCTTTCTATTCATCAAAGGGCTCATAGTTATTCTGAATTAAACATGATTCTCAGGGACTGGCAGAGATTTCTTCTCCAATATCTATATACAAAACAAAACAAAAGCTCAAAAGAAACGTCAGGGCTAATTAGACAAAACAGTGTCATATGCACTGACAAAAAGAGACCCATCAGGTAGCATATATAAAGTGAGATTTTCCAGTCATCAAAGCACTGATTTCTAGTCAAATACTGATTTTCATTTACTACTCTCTAGCATTGAAGCAGTAGGCTTTGGAATCTTGCTGCTTTTTCCTTTAGCTTCACATTGGTTGTATATTTGGGCAACATAAAGGTTGATTTTACATTTCTTTCAGCATACAGCCAATCAACAAAACCAGCATGTCTTCCAAAACCAGAGTTAGCTTTCCTCAGAGGGGCTCTAAAGTGTAATTAATGTTTGCAAAGCCCTAGAATATTCTTGCATAGAAAGTGCTAACTTACTGCCAAGTAAAATATTTAATACAGGCAGCCCTGGTTCTGTCAAAGTCCCGAAGTGTGACTCAGTGGCAGATTCAAAAAGGAATATTGACACACAAATACAAAGCAGCTGTGGACTTTCCATACACAACCTAAGAGCTCCCAAAAATATCTACTCAAATCCGTAGGTACAAAACTCGCCAAGCACTTTTTTTCTGCTCTGACCTCAGAGTTCTCCAGGCAGTAGGAGTCATCTTTCTGAGCTTCCTCAGAGCTGCTTAGCCCTGGCTTGAACAGCTACACATCCAGCTCCCAGACACCCACCTGAAGAAATATAGTTTCCACTTACCATGTGGCTAAACATACTCTGACTGAACACAGTTGTAAAAAGCAGCATCTCAGAGAGAAGACGATGGCGGTTTGAACAGCTAGGGGGTTTGTCCTCTGCTTCTATCTGTTTTCCAGCAATTATTTCACATAAACCAAAGAAATGGTCTACCTGCGGAGATTTGGCTCCTTTTAAAATACCATTCCCAGCTCGAAGGGTTATGACTAGCACTGCCTTCCTTCAATTTGCAGACATGCTTGTACATTAGAGAAACCGGAGGGTCCCCACCCCATTTCCCCTGTTCCAGCAGATCACAAACTCTGCAGGCCAAGACAAGACTTGAGAGAAAAGCATCATACCTCATGGTGAATGCTCCAAGTGATAAATAAGACTACTTCTTATACCCTGGAACTGCAAGATTTTAAATGTCATTCTGTGCATCACAGCAATTGTATTTCCAGTCCCACTTTGAATTAAAGACCATACATGACATGAAAATTATTAACTGTTTTCAAAAAATAGCATACCCGTTACCCAAACACACTCCCAGACTCTGAACAAACTAGGTTTCATTTGGGGTCTGTAGCATAAACAGTTTCACAGCAAAGTCTCAGGACTATCACGAGTCACAGGTTAATGGGTGATATGTCTGGGAAAGATGACCTTTTCTTTACGTGCAGTACGTGATCCTTGTAGTAACTGAGTGTAGTGGGGAAAAAAAAGCACAGGCTATTTACTAGAGGTCACATCTTTAATCACAAAATGTTGGAGATATCTGCCCTAAAGCTATTAATCCTTTCAACCAAACCAAAATACAACAAAGCAAAAGTAAAAAGAAGCACTCCCACTAAAAATCTGAGCTCTTTGAATGTCTTAAAAACAACAGCAGAGAATAATGACAATGCAGAGAACCGAATTTGTTGGCAGGATGTCAGTATTTCTATCAGCCTGGGGGGAGAAAGTTTGTTGGAAAGACGGAGGCCTTTGTAAGCCCTTCGTTACTGGTAGGCTTTAGAAGTATGGGATTATAACAACTGTGTACTGATCTAAGAGGTCATGTAGTTAAACGTTTGCCAGCAGCTGTATCAGAAGAAACCCAGCAGCATATTCTATGCTCATCAAATCACTGTATTTGACCTGGGCCAAAAGGAAAGTGGAGAAGCAAATTGTACGCAAGAGAGGTCTGTTTTGTTTACAGAGTGAGGTACTCCATGGGTCAGCAGTGGTGCCAGGAAGCTAATTGCTGCAGACTTCGGCTACTGCCGCTGGAGAGACAGAGCTGCTTGGAATCATGCCCCAGAGGAGCCTAAGTTCAGAGCACAGGCTGTGAACTGCTCTTTGGAGTGGCTGCCTCTTTCCTCTGGTTTCATCACCAGGATCCTGGAGTGGTTGGTGCCCAAGCCATGGGTTGGGGTGCTCTCTGGTTGCTCTGCTTGATCCCTCCGGTCAGGCAGAGCCTCCCACCACAGACAGCAACAGCGCCCTGCATGGGCACAGCCATTGGTGCTGAAGCTGTGTAATACGACTTTACTGTGTCAACTAATACATGGTGGGGCAGTTCTCCAGGGATTCCTGGCAGCTAAGCCACAGAAACTGTTTATTTCCACCCAGGATTTGCCATGAGATGTGAATAGAGATGTTGCCATTGTTCTCAAGATTTGACAAATTTAATTGACATACAGTACAGAGTGTAATCATACCCCAGAGACTGAGAAATCCTTCTTGAAAAAAGATCAAGGACAATGTTTATAC
This sequence comes from Pampusana beccarii, assembly GCA_013399365.1. Taxonomy (NCBI): domain Eukaryota; kingdom Metazoa; phylum Chordata; class Aves; order Columbiformes; family Columbidae; genus Pampusana; species Pampusana beccarii. The sequence continues at coordinate 246,562 of VWYH01006860.1, read as the reverse complement.
ACACTTTTGTTTGAAGTATAGACGTTTAAAAGTTACATCATTATATTGTTACATTTGAATTTAAATTAGATAAAAAGAAAGACAGATTGAGGGAACAGAATTATGAGAGGCACCAACAGTTTTATTGTGTCATAGATACAAACCAATATACTAATATTTTAATTGTCCTTTAGAATTTCATAAAATTATTCAATCTTTTTTCTCTGTTCAACTAATACTTGATTCTCTAAGAATTCATGTCAAATATTCCATAAAGCATGAGTGAAGACTATAAAGATTATTTATTAAGTTGTATATGCAGTAGCTTAGCAGTTTTCCTGCGTAGTGCTTTCAGATATTTCCTGAGAAGCCAGGTTGATGACTTGCATGTGATGAAATGTACAGGAGAAAAGGGGATTTTTTTTTCTTTAATGCAATATTGCTTCAGTTTCTTATTGCATCATTAAATACGCACTTTTGTCCCCCGGAGAAGTTTTAACAAAGGTTATGTAAACTGTATTTCTTAGGAAGTGGATAATTTCTATGATACTTGAGCATCTTTTAAAAATTGATTATGTCTATATATTTTTTGTGTATTTGCCTATATATCACTAAGCGTAAGGCACATCACTGTGAAGGAAATGATAATCTGACAAGTTTTAGCATTTAAAGAGAATCTGTTTTTGACCATCAGACTGCTCTCATTTGCCTTGTATGAGATTCCCAAGTCAAGCTGAAACCATTCAAAACAATGACACATCAAGGAAACCAGTTACATTTTATCCCAAGTCTTTTTTGCCCACAACTTAGCACAGATGGAGAACTTTCATGATTTGGGCTCTCTTATAGGAACAAGTCTACATTCTTCACTAATATAAACCAGAAGCAAAATAGTATTTTGAGATTTGGAAGCTGAAAACAGATTGTTTTTCTAATTCAGTGCATTGAAATATCTGTAATAAATACAATATCTGAGCAGTGGGGAGATCATCCTAATGAGGGGTCTGTTTGTCTCTGCCTAGTAAACATATGCTTGGGGCAGATGCACTATGTTTGCTGGCACACAGGTCGGGGAATTCTGAAAAGGTCATTCGAGCTGGTAGATACAGAAAATTGACAAATATTTCAACACTTCAGAGATGTTCATTAAATCCAGTCATCATTATTTGGTCATGTTTAAACCCAGTGATTCAAGATTTGTTATATTGTACAAAAGGCAGTACCTGCTTCGGAAAAAGCAATGTGACCGGCTAAGCCAGTTGTTTTTAAGGAGCAGGCAAGAAAAAAAAAGAAAGATGGTGTTCGTTATGGAAAATGTTGGAACCCTTCAGCATTGTATTCATGTACTTCAGTTTGATTATGTACATTTAAAGACAAGCTATATAGGGTTTGTGTCTTTCTTGGCAGAAAACAAAATCAATCTGAGGAGGTTAGTATTTTTATGTAATACAAAATCCCGATAGAGTGAAGAAGTAGCAGAAGAAGCGTGTCACAGATCTGTGAAGAGTATGTTAATGTTCTGATAAACCCTAGGGAAGAAATGGCTTGTCACATAGTTAACCAAAAATGAAAAAATCCAGGTCACAAGAAACACAGTAGATCTGTGTGCTTTGCTGTTTTATTGGCTTATTTAGAATTTGGCTTCTTGATCTTGTCAGAAATCTATTCCCTTCCACTGCCAGATTTCCAGTCACTTCTGCTCATGAATTACAGTGGGAAACCGAGAAGGGACAAGACAGGACTGATACATTACCAGCTAGAACAGAATCATTGAAGAAAACCAGTGCATTGTAGCTATGTTCCTTGCCAAGGAAGAATCTAGAAGCTCTGAACTGGAGGAGAAATAGGACCTAGTTTTACAATTACCATGAACTACACTGCAAATAACATCTGAAGTCTGTTTATGGCTCTGGCACAGGGAATTGAAGACCTAATATGGCAAAGATGGGAAAAGGTTTAAGTGACACTACCAAATATTGCTTGTAAATGCTTTGCCAAAGCCATTTTGCCCAAGTGTATGTTCAACTGAGAAAGCCAACTGAAGATGAGATTTGTGCTTTCCAAAACAAATAAACTATCAAAGCTAAAGAAGGAAAATACAATGTTTTAAAATGTATTTTGATTTGTCATAGCAGCAAAATACTACTGCACCTTAGTCTCTTTCTTCCTAAGAGTCCTATATTAGCTTGCTGGATGTAGTTACAGATAACACAAGTATTCTTGAATGACAAGTGCTGACCCGTAACACAGTCCAAGAAGTACTAACTAGTGTTACCTTCTAGATTAAAGGAAGACCAAATAAATAGCACCTTCATCATCGATTAATGTGAAATCTTACAGAATGTGTTCATCTGCCTCATACAACAGCTAGTGAAATCACACTACTCAGTGCTTAAAAGAGAGAAATTACCTATGTAGGGTCATAAGCCGGAGATGGCACCTCAGAAAAACATTACAAATTGAAAAGAACCTGTAAAGATACAGAAGCTTATAACACATTCACCAACCCAAAACAAAAGAAGGCTTGTCCTAGTGGATACAACTGAACAGGCACTGCCAGGCTCACCGTACTGGGTAACGGGTTGTTGGGGAATACTTCTTCACATCTAGGCATCATTTACTTCTGCTAAGTTTGCATTCCATCTGCACTGGCTTTGCAGGAAACACGGAAGAAAATAAATGGTACCTACACGATGATCAGTAAAGAGCAAACTCTAAAATTGTTGATGGAAGATTTTTCAGAAAGTTAGTTGTAAATGAAACATCGAGCATGACAAAAAAGGACAGAGCTCTGCTTTTGAGAGCAGGGTGTGTGGGTGGGCAGTTATGCAACACCTAATAGCACCATTTTGGTTATTTCTTTATTCTTTTGTAAATATCCATCAGCTTGGAAAGCATCACTCTGACGAAGATCTATTGGAACACTGGTAGACTTATGATATTGTTAGAGTGATTAATGATTACAGCTACTTCAGAACAGTGAAAGACATGGTATATTTTTTGACACTATTTGATGCTGGTTTAATCTATAAAAAGATACTTTTACTTAACTTCATTCTAAATTCTTGGCCAAAAGGTCATTAAAGGAATCAAAATCTAATGAATCAAGGACAACTGGATGCATATATAAAATACCTAACAAATAGCTGCAATATTGCTAGAGGTCACTGTTTTGGAACACACATGTGGATAGGATTAAAAAGAAAACATGACATTCTATTATTTTGTTTATAAATTTTCACTGAAAAAGCTTCACGAGCTTCTAATAGACATCCCAGTTGTATAAACTCTGTGTAGTTAATCACTTCTTTATATTGAGGCTAAAGGAAATGAAAAAAAAACGTTAACAAAAATTGTCAAGTACATTTTAATAAGAAGAAAATTATGTGTATGTGTGCTGTATGATAGGCACTAACGTAAGATCCTAACTCAATCAGACAGTGATTTGCAGATGGACACTACATTCAATCCAAAGATGAAGAGGCTACACTAATCACATCTATTATCTATTGAAAAAATGTACGCAGTTCAAATAATTCCTACATCTTGACACTGATCATGCAGCTGCTGCCTCAGTAAAAATAGAGCAGAGTATGCTAAGGCGAACAAAATGGCTGATTTCAGGGAAAGTCTTTAAGACAGCAGGGTCATACACAAGAAATCAGCCTGAATATACCTTAAGTACTCTCTACTCCCAGACAACCAGTCTGAGGCATGGGGTGGGGTGGGATCTTCTCATTACCTTTGTACTGCCATTCAACAGTTTTTCGAGCTCTGTTTTCTCTAGAGTACCAGAAATCTCAACTGGAGGAAGGACAAATTCCTTCACCAGCACTGCAAGTCCATCTGTTTGCATTAATAGACAGATTTAGCCTATTTACCTCTGAAAGAGGGATGTTTATGTAACTTCTACCCTTCTAAGATGAACAGTATAATTCACAACTCCAGCAAGGTTGACCTGAGTTACCTCCAACCACCAAGGGAGAGAAACCCTGACAATCCAGCAGGCTAAAACACAACTGGGATCAGTTGCCAACCCCAAATGGTCTTCTGGTTCTGCCCTCTCTGTTGCAAGGGGTGGTAATAACCCATCCATAAGCAGAGCGTAAAGTGCTGGGCTCTCAGCTCCAAATGAGAGTCTCAGGTCTTCATTATCAGGTTTCATTTCCACTTTCAGGGAATTACTGACCTGTTTCATTCTTTCTACTTGTTTCTTTATCTTACAATTTCATGTCACAGGTGGTCTGGCTTTTTTTAAGCTACATGAACGACAGAACATTGGAAAAACCTGCTGTATTAGTTGTCTTGCCTGGGAAACCCACTGCACATCTCAAAGCTGTATTTTGGCTGTCTCCAGGCTCAGGTAGCTGGCTTTCATCATGCCTGGTTTACATTTTCAAGCCTTGCCTTACAATTGCAAAAGCTAAAATAATATATATGGGGAGAATTTTACCTAAAAACAAACAGACCCAGAGAGTTCCTGATAATTACCTCATTTCAAAAGCTTAAGTTGTAAGCAAGGAAAACTGTGCCAGCTGGGATATATTTTGTCTACAGACTAAAGGGGTAGATTCATTCATTCCTAACTTCCTGGTGTGACTCTCTGCAAAACTCTAAAAAGAGACTCTGAGGTTATTATAACAGGTTTGAGAGACAACTATATTTCCTATGACACCAGATTTTTCCAAGACTATTCTCTGGCCAGAAAGAAACTGTTTTACATTTTTGTTCCCCTTACCTAAATGAGGAAAAATGCCTATGATCTTTCCATATAAAACTACATTGGCTTATACAGAAGAGGAATTCATAATGCAAAATGCACTGTAGCCTTTATTCCAATGATATTTCAGCTTCCTCAAAGTTTATTTTTGCCAAAAACTACCTGAAAAGAACAATATACCTAATGCTACAATTCCTTAACTGCATGAACTAAGTAGTTCTTCACAAAGCCCCTGATGTGCTTTGACATCATGTTAACACTCATCATGTGACTCAAGAAGTGAAACAGAAACAAGATTTTAAAAACAACTCATAGCCTGTTTTTTCTTATCCTAAGGCTGAATTAAATCAACAGCCCTAAGTTGCATAGGGTAGGATTCAAAGTGGACACGTGTCTGTAAAGGTGAATATGTGCTTCTGAGATGCCTACTCCTGAACAAAGGCTGTCCCATGAGAGCAGATGTTAAAGGTGTCTGTTTAGGATGGGTTACATTATACACTGAAAATGTTTATTTTCAATAACTATAAATAAAAGCCTAGATGAGTAGCTGAGATACACAGTAGGTGTCTTAGTTAAGGCAATAAATAACAACATAGTGGCCCTAGCTTCCTACAGACAATACCCCTGGGAGCTACTGAATATTCTAAGGAGAAAAATAAATACAAACAAAAACACAAGCAAAAATTCATGTTCAGGCAGGGAAATTGAGAACAGTTTTCCTGCAAGCTGATCATTTTTAAACAGAGGCTTACTCTACCAGCCTTGCAAATTCATTAACACCATATTTCACTATTCTGCAAGTTTTCTGAGATCCATTCACACAGCTAAAGCAAACTCTCCTCTGTCTTACTGAGACAGATGTCTTAGGGGGCATTGTCCAAACTGTTTTCTTGATGAGCCTAGGTCTAGGAGGAGAGGAACATTGCTGTTGAGGACAGCTCAGGAGGAATGTGAATTTCTTCAACAGACTCCTTCAGTCCATTGGTGTGAGAATATGAAAATTTATTTCTGTTCAAATAAGGGCCAGGCAGGAGAAATAATCTCAGAGAAGAACTAAAAATCTGTAATAGTAAAAATGAGTTATAGAATAATGATTATGATGGGGGAAGTGCACAGCCTTCTTACCTTATGTAAGATATCCTATTGTAATTCTTTATAAGACAACATGAACTGCCCTCAGCAAAACAAATTTTTATGGATGGTTGCCATAGGGAAATGTCTAGGAGAATTAAACAGTCCACTGTATTATGTTAGCTTCAGATCAGGCACCGCTAGTGGCTGCAACACTGTACACCTTTAGGGACAAACAGGGTGAAGAGGACAAGAAGAGAAGTGAAACAAGAAAAATGGTGAAGAAAACAATAAAACCACCAAGTAGAGTGCAGCTGGGAACACAGAAAGAGGTCTTAAAGCATGACAGTGGAAACATATTAAAGTGTAGGATGTTGGTTCAGAGACTCCAGGCAAACAACAAGTTCACTGGATTCTGCAAGTCTATCTGGTTTTTACAAATTCTGATATTAGCAAGCCGCTATATGGAAACGAACTGTAGTTTATATATTCTTCTTAGGGGATCAGGAACAGTCCTTGTCATGTTTAATTGGGATCAAAATTGCCCCATCTCAGAAAAAAAGACAAGCCTAAACACAAGGGATGCTGAAGTAGCTTCTTATCTACTAACATTGCTGGTTTAGGAAAGGATGCACTTTGAGCAGAAGATGGAGGTGAATGCAAACAGTTTTCAGAAATGCTTTATCTTTCTATTTAAAGTCAAGTAATTAAAAGTTTAGAAGGAAGTTTTTACAAAGATCAGATTTCTCAGTTTGTTTTAGAAAGACCTATTGCTCAGCTGTTTACAAAGTTACTTGTACTTTACAGTCTAGAGACTTACAAATACTTAAGCATTTGCAAACAAGCTGGGATGGTCTGAACTTAGTGTTGACCCTGGCTGGAGCAAGAGATTGGACAAGAGGACCTGCTGAAGTCCTTTTCAGTCTGAATTATCCCATGATTCTGTAATCCACTGAATTTTTCCATTTGTTGATATTTAACATTCATCCTCTTTAACCTGGGAATTTAAACCTTCACAGTAGAGGAGAACTGTGTCTGTTTACAGAGAGGGCAATATCACCCTTGAGCAGGTTAGAAGGATGATTAGACTCCAAGCAGATCTTCTCAGACTCCTTGTTTTAGTGGTAGTTCCTGGAGTAGTAAGTCTCAGCTACCAAGACTTTGATGGTTTATAAGAAAATTAGCTTACTTGGCAAATTTCTGGAGTCAAGCACAGTTGGTTGTGAACTTGGGCAGAGACATCTTAGCTACCATACTTTTTCATGACATAACACACTCAGAACATGTTTGAAAAACAAAACTTCACTGCAGCATATTGCTTTTCCAGGCAAAGGCAAACAGAGGAACTGGACATCATTCCCTACCTCCTCTTTGCCTGTGTTTCTGGTAGCTTGTCTAGCTGTGTATTTCTGTACATTAAAGGTTTTTGCAACCTTCAAATGTGTTGTAGACAGTGGGGGACCACTGATGATGTACTTTCAGAAGATCTTGCCTGATGTTCAGTTTGACTAGCCAATTTATTCTACTCTTTTTTCCTACACATCCATATACCTCCCTCTTTACTGTGTTCACATCTTTCTAACACAAATTGAGGTTTTCATCCCTTAGCCTATTTCTCTTCCGTGTAGTTCTACCACAAATACATGGACTTCTGTTAGCCTTTTACTGGCAAGCTGTCTTAGTCATACACATCTTCTTGTCTGATCTCTTTAGGATTGTTGCTTTTCTCCCTTTGGGGGTGTATGTATATTCCATTGTCAGAACATGGTGAATTATTCTAACTACTGTCACCCCTACAGGTAAAGAAAGAGGAATAAGTATGTCACAGTGGTGTGTTGAGAAGCCTACATTTGAAGTATAGAATCCTACTGGGCTTTTTTTCCCCCAACATATCATCCTACAAAATCAGATCTAATTTACTGCTGGCTATTTCTAGCTCTTCTTTTCAATATCACTGATTTCCATGATCCTCCTTCCCATTGACTATGAATGCTTCAAATTATATCCCTTCAAGCTAGCAATATCTCCTGGGGGAACAACAGTTGCTGGTTCCCAGCTGTTGGCCAGCCAGGAATCTATCACTGAACACTGCTTGCTGCATGTCGTGCAGAACTTTGTGAGCAGAAGAGTCTGAAATATCTTAATGTAACAGGTATATCCAGATCTTCTGACAAGTTCTAGAAATGAAAACCAAAAACTGATACAATCATGTTCTCAGATGTTGATAAAACACAATTTTAAGGATGCTCAGACAGTTGCTTTATGAACTTCATCAGATACCATGGCACATAGCACAGTAAGGTCTACACAGAGGAAAATAAAACCTCTAAATATCTAGAAAACTGCTGTTCCTCACATATCTGGAGAAGTTCTAATGTGAAATCACGCTCATGAGAGGCTGGAAACACTCCTACACGTGTAGGATTAACGCATGCCTTTCGTGGTTACATGGAGAAAATGCCTTGTTAAACGGTTATATCTTTCCTTGTGAGGGAACTAGATTTCTTTTGGAGACAGAGAAAAAGTTCCACCCACCACACAAATCAAAGTCGCTGCCCAGTACAAAAGGAAAGGTGGACGGAAAGGATGAGAGCAAAGGTTAATGCAGAGGAATGACTGAGAAAGAGATGCTAACAGAAGCAGATAAAAACTGAGATGCGGCCCCTGCAAATACTAGAAGAATGATTTGGGAGAAAAAAAAAAAAAGACAAAAACCAAAACCAAACCAAAACAATGCAACACCCACAAGATGGGACATTCAATGCTAAGCACTGAAAAAGCATGAAGATCTAAGAAGATCTAAGGAAAGGTACCTGCCATTCCAAGACTGTGTGCTGTTCCGTGCTGAACAGCTCTGTGCAGAAACCGTTCCTTACTTACAATTTATCTGGCCTTTGTGGTATGACCAAGATGGTCATAAATGTCCTATGCTGCGGTTTCTGTTGTGATTTTCTGATTTTCATGCCTGACATCCATGCAGAGAGCATACATAAACTGAGAAATGCCCAGTAGCTAGTATTCAACAACATTATTTTACTGCCTGCACTAAAACAAATAATACTAGTGCCAGCTGACCTGGAGACAGTGCTGCTGAATTGCCAGGAGGATGTTACATCTATTTCTGTGTAATCTCTTTCAAGGTCTAAAGCAAAAACAAACAAACAAACAAACAAACAACAACAAACACAAAACAAAACAAACCTGCATGTTTATTGACTTTTTTTCACCTATACCTACTGGGGTAACATGTAATTTTCATATTACTTAAAGTGGTGTTATTGACATAAACCAAACTGTATTCCTAGTGACTGATCTATACACCAGCAGTGGTATGAACTTTGCTGCTCTTTCATTCCTCAAGGTTTTAATCTACAACTCATGAACAGCTTCGCTGAGGTGCAGTTGTTCTTCTCCAGGGAAGAATATTTTTTCAGCCAATAGCATATCAGTAGAAAAGCGATACATGTATGAATAAACTAATTGAAGGACGAGTTTCCTCTGTCTCACTTCTGTTAGGTGTTATTGTATTCTAATTTCCCCCAGTTCTTGAAGTTCAACATTTCTGGTTGATAAAAAGTTCATTGCGATACAGAGGATTTATTTAACATGTATGAGAATTAACTACTAATTTTGGAGGGAATTGGAACTGTGTGAGATTAAATTAGATCTATTAATATGTTTGCAATTGCTCAGACTGAGCAGAAACCTTGAGACCCACAAATCAGTTGCCATGGAAAGACTTGATGTCTTTGTCCTGGTCATGTTTCCTTTACTTGCCACAGAAGCAGTCGCCTGGCATTCCAGTACAAGCTACAAGATCTCATGGTGCTCTTTAGAGGTGTTTCCACCCACACTTGGTCATCAAAACCCCAGTCTTAACCTTTAGTGTCATTGCTAAATTAGGTCTATTTCATACAGAAATGGCACACACATTCTAGAAGCATAGAAAAGGTTGTGCAAGTAACAGTAAAAACAGTGCATTACCCAAAAGCAGTAAGATGACAGTTCTAAAGCGACCAGGATATAAAACTCTTTCAAAGAGAAGCATATGAGCTTGCGGTCTTTTTTAAGACTGCAGCCTTAATCAAATAGTTAAGAAGCACTGAACCAGTAGCAGAAGGTTCTGGAGAAGATTTTGGTGGAACCACAATAATTCATAAGCAAAAATCCTCTGTAATTCAAAGTAACATAGAGAAGCAGCAATATATCCTGGTTCCTACGCTATCAGTGTAAACCGTATGAGGCAGGGTCTCAATTACAGTGGAGCCTCTGACATGTACAGCAGGCTGGCATGAGAGACTACAAATATGCTGCGAGATCCTTTTCAATGTTAAAAATGAAGTATTTTACTGAAATCTGCATATATACCAACAGTGCAGCCAGGGCTGGAACTCCTCAGCATATAAAGGAGTTGTCCAGATATTCTGTTCCATTTCTTTTCTCCTTTCCTTTTACTGTATTCCTGTACTTGTAAATCAAATTTGCACTGCACTTGTCAGGGAAAGCTAGAGATTTGAACAGTTTGGGTATAGATGAACATTTGATATCCAGAGTTCAGCTCAGCTTTTACTGTTTTCAATGGAAAAAACTATTTCCATATGTGCTAGGGTTTGAGCACATCACAGTGTAGATAACGAAACTTAGCATTCTTGGGATAAACCTATTAATCAAAGATTTCATTCTAAGTACTCCTACATCAATGGAACAACACTGAAGTTCTCGACTCTGCTTCGTGCATAAGACCACATCAAGGTTTTCATGTGTCCATGCTTTGTTCACAGCTATAGATACCAATCCACATAAAAGCACTTTTATGGTAGAGTTTCAAATGTCACTATCATGCTTTACAGTGAAGCCACTGGAAATCCTCTTCGCTCCACCTAAGTATATTGGGAGTCCTGTACACAGAAGTATTTCCATGACATTTTGTCGTCATCTCCCCTTAAGTTTTGGTAGAAACTCCACCTGTCAGAACAGGAAGATACCTTTGCTCTAGCTCTATATCTCTGTATCTCCATATCTCCGTATCTCCAACAAGAAAAGAAACTTTAAAATCCTTACCAAACTGACCTGAACTTTTTTGTAATCTAGTGAAAAGTTTCTGTTTGAGGGAAGTTTTAAGGGAAGTGTATTCAAGGTTCTTTTATTTATTCTGTTTTTTCAGCCTACATGTCTACTTCTCTTCCTACATGTCCCTTTTCCAGGTCTTCTTCCGGGAGTAGGTGAGCTTTCTACAAAAACATTCTAAAGTTACGACTTTATTCAAGTTTTCTGAGTTGCAGAAAAAAGAAAAATCCAGGATGAGGACATAGAAGAAAAAAAGAAAATAACACCCTTCAGATTTTTTTCCAGAAATTGTTAATAATAATATCACGTAGGAAGAGAATCAATGAGTGTGTAAGTATGTCAGATTTGTGTTATTCTTTGGGGAAAAACAGTGTGACAGGGAAGAGGAGACTTAATGAATGGGGAAAAAAAGTGAAGACTGAATAGCATGTACCAAGGGAATCCTCCTTTTGTCTTCTCTGTCTTGCCAATATGACTTAGGAGGATCACTTCTCATCAAGACATCCCTTCTTCTGGATGTTCTTTGTATACCAGTCTAGCACAACAAGACACCAATCATGACAGCTTCCTTCATAAATGCCTATAATAAACTTTAAAAGAAATCTTATCCTATATTTCCTCACACAGATATCAACTTTTTTTCCCCTTAGTGCCCATATAGGCTACAGCCTTGCTTATCCCAGTATATTAAAATATAGGAGCTCTGAGAACCATCAAAGCCAATTCCTGTTTCCTTATACTGGAGAGGTTCAGCATGTATTATGGCATTATGGTTACCTTCCATTAAACCTTAAAGAAATGATACGTACGGTTCTGGTGGGAGATAATGAACTAAATGCTATCATAACTTTACAGACTTAGAAAATGAGATGTCAAGTGTGGGGAAGTACACCTGTAATTGCCTTTAGTGAGAGAGACAGCTGGAGCTGATCACTGCCGTTTCTCCACAAACAGCCTGAATGAAAAGATATCTCTCTGGCTCCTCTGAACTCTCTCAAAGGGTCAAATTTCACTTTAGCTGGTGTAAAAATCTCACACTGATTTACTCTACTTATTAATTTCTTTACAGTTCAACCTTTCTTAAACACTTTGCAGCTAAAATAAAACCCAGAAGCACCCTCAGCATGCCAACCTTTGGAAAACTAATTCCAACAGATACCCCAGGTTTCTGGGCTGGCTAAATGCATGCATATATATACACACACTATATGCAAATCAAATCAATCTAAGGTTACATTAATAACAAAGTTCTGAAAGCCGTGGGAAGGAAAGGAATCAGGCTACTCAAGTCCTGTCGATAAATGCGTACGCAAATCTCCAGTCTTTTGTCATCGCACACCCTTCCTGTTAAAATAATTTTGCTGCAATAACTACATTTTTATTTTCTCTTCTTCAGAGAACAAGTTATTCTATTTCTAAAAGAAAAAAATGTACACTGCCAAAGTCCTTCAGGAGGAAAAATTAAAATAGCTAAAGTTAACAGCAACCCGACCTTCCACAGAAATATTTTAAAGAGATAATATTAGATTGCAGACAAAAAGTGGCAAGTGTCAGTAAGTGTCAGTTTTCATTAAAATCTTTAAGTATGTTCATCTAATTGACAACCTGTATGAGATGTTGAGAAGTTCTGCTGTTTTTCTACTTTGTGGTTTTTTTAACTTTTTTTTCTTTTTTCCTGTCTGTGTGATTACCATGGTAAACGGACCCCATTGCCTGAGTAACAAGTTCCTCACCTCAGCAACGGAGCAGCTCAGCCTCGACCCACCACCTGATATCCTACCAGGATTACAAACATTTTGTGGATTAACAAAAGCTATTTCATTTAGACCCATCAATCTAGGGAATCTCCCTTCTTTTGTAGCTTGTCTGAAGTTTGGGCCTGTATATTTTCAGTGTTTTATTTTACCTAAATACAATCTTAGGCTTATCCTAGATTTGTCATGATTCTTTTTCTTTCTCCTACTTGAAGAGAAAAATTTCCAACTCCAAAGTATACTAGAGTATGGCAGCAGCCTAGGTACTCTGCACCATGTAGAAAGAAGTGTCTTTCCAGCCCCATGGGGGTGAGTTCCATCAATTCATTGGCCCTATAAGGTTTAGGTTTTACATACAAAAAATCCTTCAAGGGAAGCTATGCAGACTGGAGATTACCTTAAGTCTTTTGATGCAGCCTGAGAAATTGTGCAGATATCACACTTTAAACTTCTGAAATTTTGTTACTTCAGGTGTTTAAGGGGAATAAATTAGCTTCTCCCTTCATGTTGCCACCCCTTAGTACTGCCGTACATCAACCCCAGAGAGAACCCAGGGGCACCTGTCAAAAGCAGAAATGACAGCTATCCATCTACCTCTTTCTCAGTCTGCTGTTTACCTCAAGTAGATTTTTTGGCATGGTGGTAATAGATTTTTATCATTTAATTGAATCAGTCACTGTCTATTTCTGTTTGCACTGCCAGTAGGATCAGCAAGCACTTCCCAAAACCCAGGAACCTTCTAGAAACTAAATGAAGCACAGAAGCGCAGTATTCCCTCTCTTACATTGCATGAATGACTGCAAAGCAGGGCTACTCACATGCATTCTGCTCGTTTTCCATACTGAATGGTAATCTCCAAATGCCTAACATATTTGGAAATTTTTCTTTCCTTGAGTCACTGTTGTTCAGGCAGGTACTTTTTGGATCATTCTCTAAAGCTTAATATATGGCTAGAAACTAAACTCAAGGCTCTGGAATTAAAACTACATGGTGTTGATTTTTATAACAACTAGTAGGGTCCCCAGTTCCAGCACCCATTGTAGCACAAGCACTTGGTGATAACTAGTAATTCATCAAGTATCTTTTGTTCTTTTAAGCCAGAGGGCCAAATTTTTGCAAGTGCAGAATTGAGCAGGCTAGTGAAGCCAGTGAGATGGCTATCCTTACTGTCCCATCCAACAGTAATCCCAGGGCAGCAGTGTTAAAGCTAGAAGGACTAAGTGCTTTTTTGTTTCAGAATGTGTACGCATTCATAGTTTACACTGTGCCACCAAAAAGATCAACATCCACACCTGAGGTTAGTGTTTTTCCACCAGAGACCATTTTTAAGGACAAACACTTCATTGAAAAAGAAGATGGGGCAGAAAGGAGGAAAAAAAATAGCAGAAGCAAAGAACCAAAAAAGTCACTGTCTTCCACATTCCTGAGTCAGAACCACCGCTCCTGGAAAAGACTGGTACCTCCTCTGCCCTTCTGATACTGCAGATCCAACCTACGCTTTCTCAGAAAGGTTAAGTACCTGATCATGGGTTATGCTACAGCAGACAAACATGACTTGCCTATTCCACAAATTGCTGATAAAGGACATTCCTGTTTCTTTCACCTCTGTATAAATAACAATGTTTTCTCCAAATATTTTACTGAAGTGGCTTCAGTCTATCACATCTAAGGCCTCAGTTGTCACTCTTTCCCTTTTACTGAGAATAAGTGATCTCTTTATTTGTAGGTGGATATATTACCTATATGGTTGTCTGGTCTTTTTTATTTTCTTCTTAAGTCTTTCCTTACAGCCCTGACGAAGATTAGAAACACTACAACCTTTCCCTTACTTTAACAGAGAACACTAAGTAATCTTATTAAATTACATTTTCCTCTGCGGTATCAGAGGTTTCTATCTACCTTTCAGAAAGCAAGAAACAGAAATTTGGTTTGCAATTCAAAAAAATAGCCTCAAGAAGAAAGCTCTGAATCTGTTTCCCATTTTGCTAGCAGCCACAAAACTACCCCATTAAAATCAGCTTCCAGGAAACTGATGTTTTCTTAACATATGTTCCTCAAAGCTGTGCCAGCTGTAGTGCTTTCTACAGCCAATCTTGTTAATTGAGGGAAGCAATGAAAACATAAACACCTAAGTTACAGCAGCTTCTAAGATATTTAAAACTGACTTGGATCAGCTAAGTCTCCTGTCTCTTCATATTTAAAGTAATGGAAGTGTCATTGGTGGATTTGTTTGCTTGCCACAGCTTGTGGCTCATGGGAATAAGAGAGACACCAAATGTAGCTTTGGTTTCTGTTTCTAAGCTCAGCTCAGAATGGCCTCAGCAACTTGATATATTAAGTATTTGAATGTTTATCAGCATCTTCTTTGGTCCAAACTAGTTTTGCCATTAGCCATTTTAAGTTAAATAGACATTAATAAACATATTGCAGCCTTTCCCAGCACTAAGAAACTCAGCAGGCTTACTAAGAACCACTTTCCAGCATTTAAACTTGTTTATGGGACTTAACATGCTGTTGAAAGATATCCCAGATTTGCCTTATAATTTCATCTAGGGCATCAGGTACTGATCAGGTTTTAGCCATTTGGGCCTGAGTGTGGAAATAATATTATTTTTTTAAAAAAGATCTCTAGATTCCTATGTCCTGTATCTCAGAAAAGCTCCAAAAACCTGGAAGATAGCTACCTAATTCTGCTGAGAGTAACAAAATAAAAAGAATTCTCTCCTAAGCTACTTCGAAATGCATAAAAACTAAACAGTACATCTCCACCCAGTGAGCACATTTCAACCAGTGAGGTGGTTGAAAAACACCACGTCCATAGTGTTGAGAAGCTGTCCGTACAGAGAGCCCAAGAACAGATGTGGAGGAAGGATGCAATGACAGAATGGCCTCCCCTGGAGAGCCCTGTACTGCTATTTTAGCTTGTAGAGAGATGCCAATCTCATAGGCAACAGCACCAAGGAAGCTGGAAGAAAATGAAACTGCTCAGTCCTGTCAGGATACACGCACAACTGGGGTTTCAGGCAGTCTTAAAGTAAAAGCTTCAATTCTGACTAAACTCTTATCTTTTTTCTGGTGAAGAACTGACCCTCAGGTGTATTAGCAGTACAGAAATTTTTATAAACTGGAGGTTTTGCCCTCCTGACTCTTTTTGTGCCAGCGTTTCGCTACATGACCGATTTCTAGATGACTAACCCAAAGGCAGGCTGTGTTTTTACCTAAAGCGTAAGTGTATTAGAAGAATGAGATCGCTTTGTGATCATTTTGTACATGCAAAAAATACTTTTCTCTAAAAAGTTCAAATTCCCCCTTTTTTCAGGTTAGCTTTAAATAGAGGCATTGCTGATGCCTTTACAAAAACGCAGGAAATCCCTACAAATCCAGACAATTCTATGTGAAGAACGGTGAATGACCACATTACAAGGTGTAACCCTATGCTTCATAGCTAGTCATTCAAATTCTCAATTTGCTATGATCTCTGAGATGCTGTGTCATTTTGAACTATGAATTATTAACTTTATGAGAGAAGCAAATGGACTTTCTCCTAGTTTGCGTTGGTTTTGGTGCTTGTTGTTGTTGTTGTTTTGGGTTTTTGTTTTCAGCCTCTACAGTTCCTAAAGAATATGGTTTTAAATTAGGGACTTTGACAGCAAAAGCAGAGCACATTTTATAACTCCCAGAGCTACAAGAAACAGCTGTATATAAACATAAACCCAGACAGTTTCTCTCCTAAAGTGCTCCAGGACACTGTTGGCCCAGTTCTCAGTTGTATTACAGCCCCTGTTGTGCCATTTCTCTTGTGCAAAGAGGCTATAAAGCATCTTCTGCAGAAATCTCTTCTAGCAACGGGTCAAACGCTGAACAGCGCGAAGCCAGCGCAGCTGTTCATTGCCCGTCTTCAGTGGTCCAGAGCCGCAGGAGATGCGCGGCTCTGCTGCAGCGTCACTTGTCTGCTCTCTCCAGAGTAGCTCATCTGCACGCCAAGAAACTGGGTTGCTACAGTCTTCGAGGTATTCTGACTGTCCCTGTGCCAGAAACTCTCCTGGCAAAAAATCCCAGCACAGTGGTTTTTTCCCCTAGGCAACTGTAGTAATTTGTTGCTAATTACAAGGTAAAGGTGTTTTGGGTTTTGTTTTCCCCTTTCCCATAGAGAGATACATATTCCGTGATCATACGTTGAACCTAGATTAAAAAATAAGTAGAAATATAACCTTCCAGGCACATTATTTCTCCTAGACAGCACAAAAGTAACTCCACAAATATCCTTTGTCATTTCATAGATTACACAGGGTAGAAGATGAGTTTGAGCCATTCTTCCTTTTGGGTAGACGCTGTTGTTGAAGCAATTGTGGCAACTTTTCAGGGAACATATAGTGGGCTGGTGATTGCTGAAATGGTATGGTATGGCCTCAATATCAGAGCTAGCTGAAGAACAGGAAATTTCAGGAAAGAATGTCAACAGCATAATATAAGCTTTTATAATTTTTTCCATAAATTTTCTGAGAAGGGTGTCTGAAAACTGCAATATTTTATCTGTAAAATTAATTCTATGAATTATGTCCACTTTTTCAATTTTTAATTTATGGAAAAAAAAACGTGGAAAGGGGCTCCTTGTTTTGAGGAAAAAAATACCTACATCGAAATCCCAATTTTCCAGCACAAGGCAGTTCCTATAGAAAATTTCTGAGAAGACTTCTTCAGCTCAGTTGTGAGTTCTTCCTCAGGTTTTTTTCATGTCTCTGGTTAAGTCACTTCATTTCTCTGTCTCAGTAGCATGTTTGAAAGAGGATAAGATAATGCTATTTCATTCATTTTTTAATTGAGTCTTAGCTATATAGAAAACCAGCTATTTTGGATGGACATTCTTGTTATTTTCTGTAGCACACTGCATTGCACAGTAAATTATCACCTGTAATACAGACTTTCTAGGGACTGACCTAATACTAAAGATAAATCAGAGTACTTCACATCAACTAAACATTCTTTCTCATGTTTACTTGTGATTCTCCAAAATTATAAACACATAATTATAGAATCACAGCTATATATGACTATTAGTTGCTTGCTCTTTAAATTGAATCACTCTGTTTCTGTAGTATCCTTGAACATGTTCTAATACTTCTATTTGAAAATTTACAGAGTGAATAAATTGTATTGCAATGTGTATAAAACTCAATAACTTGACATTCTAATCATCAGTCAAACTTCAGTGATAAGAGTAACAATCCAGTTTTTTAGTTAAAACACAGTTTTTGTGCCTTATGTAAAACCACATTTGTTCAGCTTGCTTACTTCCAGATGAACTCCAAGATGATAGTTTATCATGGTTGACTGAACATAGCAGACCTGTGCATATGCTTAAAAGGTAAGCGTTCTGATGGCCTCTTCTTGTGAAAGCTAATCATATTTAAATGAAATATTATGAAACTGGACACGTAATTTGTTCTATCTCTGTGAAATCAGCATGGTTACCAATGTAGCCCATGAAATAAGTTTCTCCTGTGAGTGTCAGATCTCTGGCAAAGATACTGTCCTTTGGATGACAATGCAGCTCTGTGTACAAGCACAGGCACATCACAAGAAGAGCCAGAGGCCACAAATGCAATCGTAAAAGGAAGTTTATTTTAGTTACCTCTCTAGCGGGGGATCTCCGAAGTAGCACCTAAGCTCCCATGCAGAGGTAAGACACTGGGGACGCAGGCGCTGCAGCGGTTCAGCCCTATTGAAGATCACTGGGCCTGCTGAGCTCACCTGTATTTCAAGGCTTCAGGCAGGCGCAGCTTCCCGCTCTTTCTCACAACAAAGCGGGAATCTCAGCCACAGTGATAAGGTGCCTGGAGTTTCTCACAGGCCTATGCAGTCTAACACAGAGGTTCTACTCATCAAGCACACAAGGTCAGTAAAACAATTAGTGTGATGTATGTGCTTTTTCTACAGACAGGTGCAAGCCACTTTGAGCGTATTTACATTTAACTAAACTCCTCGCCAATCTTGCGCAACATTCCCATACAGCAGCTCTCAGTCTAAACCGTGTTTTTGCTTCTCTGGCTGGAAAGGAAAAGATCACAATGCGAAAGGCACAGCAGCAGCAGCCCACTCCGCGTACTTTGTACATGGCCTAAAGCAATCTAGGGTTGCTTAAAGGGACTTTGAGTACCAGACTGGACTGAAAACAAAACCAATGCAAACCAAAATATCTCCTCTTCAAATGTCATATCAACAGAGTTATTCAAAATCCTTCCTTTCTCACTAGCACATTCTAGAAGAGCCTCAGTAAAACGAGGTTTGCCACAGGGAGCTCCCTGTTAGTGTGGTGGGTGACACCTGGAGTTGAAGCTCTTCACTGTCATCCAGAGCAGACGTATGCCTGAACATAGAGCTGCAACAGTCATTTGGTAAGGGATCATATTTTACTCTGATGAGCACTAAAGGGGCTGCAAGAGGGACATATGCCATATCACATATCCGTAGAATACAGGACAAGAAATATCTCACTCAGGCATTATCAATTCTCACTGAAGGAGGGGCTGCAAGACCTCTCACTCTTTCATCTCAGCTGCAATATCCAGAGTGTGAGAAATAAAGTAGATGTCTTTGAATCCTGCATACCTGGAGCTGCACAGCAACTGTTTGTGTAGGAAATGGGGACACAATGTAATGGGTAACTGGTTCAGACAAAAAGCTGAAAAGTGATTCTTACGCATAAAATAAAGAGTAGGCTTTGCTTCTCTGAGAGCTGGGCATCACAGAGGATAAACAAAGAAATCTGGGTCTGGGAGACTTCAGTGGACAGATAATACAATGCATACATCGCTCAACTGTACACACGCAGAATCGGCTGCAGAGCTCCTCGCCTCGCGCTCCACAAACGCAGACAGCCAATGAAGCAGTAACACCAGCTCATCTGGCAGAGGAAACCAGCACAGGCAAGTGGCTTTGTGCACTTTCCCCTCTGGAGGACGACATATCAGGAGTCAGTATATGTGAGAGACTCATCTCCCAGACTTCTTGTCTTCACTTGTGGAGGAACTCACAGTTCAGGGCAGCAGTGGGAACACTATATGGAATGCCTGGAAACCCCAGAACAAAGTCACACCCAGAGATGTTTCTGTGCCTGGCTTTTAAAATGCCATTAGTCTAAACCTCCTGGTTTAGACTGCAGCAGCACAAGCAGCTGTTGGCACAAAGCACTGCAAACACAAATGATAGAGTAGGGATAACGTTGCTGTATTCGTGATAGTCTCAGAACATTAACGATGGATGGTTTATAAGTAGAGGCAACGTCTGGCATTATGGAGATTTATAGATCTCTGTAGTGTCAGCAAACTGCAGTAAGAAGCAATGAGATGGGTCTGCAGAGCATCCAGAAAGCTTTTTCTGAGCCAGAATTTCTCTGGGGCTGTGAGCCCATGACACGCAGCAGTTGGGGAAGCAGTGGAAGCTGCACAGGGTGGTCACTAACATGAGCGGAGCAAGCTGGACAGGTGATGCTCTGCTCCTCTCTCTCTCCTCCTGTCTCAGTAGCTGCAGCCATGGTCCCTACACCTCTCTACTTTTCCTGTATGCAACCCAAGCAGGTTTCTCAAATGACAGCTTCTGTGTGTCATCCTTGTGATTTCTTTTAGTGTGGTTTTAAAAATAGTTTCTGAGCAATTACGTGTCACATAAGAATAAACCTGCATGCTACTGCATCTTTCCTGTCACCACAAAATAACAGCACCACTGTTTCTACACTTTAGTCTTTTTTTTTAATTTATTTTCTGCAAAGATCAACAACTTCTGTAGCAGAAAGGCACAGCATAATCAGGAGATCAGCAGCCTGAAATAAGTATAAAATTTGCAAAAATTATGCACTCCATGGAGAAACCTGATGCATTTTTTTAGCATCCAAGCACACATACTGCAAGGCCCAATCCATCTGTAAAAAAGTAAACACAAATGTCTTCATATCACTGAGGCTGCACTTACTAATGAGGAATATATATATATATAAATATATATATAAAATTTTCCCTTGAAACCAGATGTTTTGCATATTTCTGATGTTCTCACATAGCTGGAGCTGTTTTTGTAGCCACTGTGTTTCACAGTGCTCACAGGAGCTTTGCTAAACCTGGTTCCAGACATTTGCACCAGTGGATTGAGTCCATGAGATGTTCTGCCTTTCCTGTGTTTTGGCCGGCTACTTAATACTTCGAAGCTGAGGAATTACCATTAGAAGCAAACACCTCACGTACACTGCTGGTCACACCCCCTAAGGCCAGAGAAAAGCTCACCCACATTCTTCTCCATCCATAGAAATGCTAAGAAAAAAACTGTTGGTTTTCCTGTTGATGTCTTGAGCTAATTGTTTTTCAAATCAGAAGCAATGCCGTTCCTCATGTCTTAAAATAATATTGTGCTTTTCCTCCCACAGAAAAGTAATCTGCTATTGTCTACAGCTACCTTGGACTGTTCCAAAGCTTGCTTAAAACATTTTTTTCTTTTGAAACTGGAAGGCCTCCATTTGCAATCAGGCTTGATAACCCAGCTTCATGGTTCAAAAATATTTGAGCTGTCTGCTGATGAAAGTTCATAGTCAACCAAGGAACTGTATCATCATTACCTCCCTGAGGGGACCAATTGATTTGTTCCAATAGAGGAAAACTTCGGTAAAGAAAGCTGTCAAGGGACTCCAACCCTAGATCTCAACAACTTTGCCGTGGCAGGAAGTAGTTTCCCGGAGTATTTCAAAGTATCCCACAAAGCCATGATTACAGTTGATGAGATTTCTGTCTGATACTGATGCTTCTACTTTCATGGGCAGTGACTGTGAACATAAACCATTATCTGGTCTGCCCTGGTGGCTACGGATGTATCAGAGAAGAAAGTTGACTGAACTTCTGGCAGATACTTTTCTACAGATCACCACACATGGTGAAAACTTCAGCTCAGCTCTGGGTGAGGAATCCAAAAGGGAGGGATGTGAAATGAGCCCTAAATGACAGAGGGACAACAACCAAACAGGGGCAGCAGAACAGAACTTCAGTGGCAGTGAAATAGGTATTACTAATATGAAGAGGATTTGACAGGAGTTATGGCGTACTGATTCAACATTAGCAGGAATTTTTCCTGGCTTCCTTTAGAGTAATATCTCCAATAACCTGCAGGATGAGCAGGGGTAATAAAGAAAAACAACACCAAGGAAAAAGCCTCCTGGGGTTTAAACTCATCATCTTCTTTTTTGTAACTCAGTTATTGTATGTCTGGTTTTTCGAAGCCTTAGAACACTAAAAATAGTAAAATCTCTGTCATTTCTAAATTAAACAAATAGATGAAGTTACTGCAGCCTGTGTGATCCCAGTCTGTGAGCTTCCCATTGCTGTCTGTCACTTGAACGGAGTGTTTTTAAAGGCAACGAGACCGATAATATGTGTAGAGTGGTTGAAGACAACATGCAACTATAAAAATTTCCTGCTGAGCACACTAGGTCTGCAGGTTCAGAAGTTCCTTTTTGATTCCATATTTTATTCACTGGTCTTGAAACAGCCTTTAAAAAAACCCCCACATGTCCAAGGTCAAGAGTAGAATGTTGTTGTTGTTGTCTTTTCTTGAAAAGAAGGGATGATTTTGTGACCTTGCCCTTCTCAAAGACGAAATTATTGTCTGTACTTGTGCACTGATGTTGTTCATAGGCCTGACACTTGAAGACAGATCCCAGGTAGAAAGATGCATCAGTAGATTTATAAGACCAGATACTCAGCTGGTATAGATCAGTGACCTTACACTGACTTCACCTGTCACCATCTGGCATAAAAAGAGCTGCTGTCACCAGTTGGCTGCCCTCAAGCTACTATTTTGTAAACTTAAGCTGCTACCAAGGAATCATTTACAGAACAACAGGGGCTTGCTCACTGATTTCTCAAACACTGATGAAACAAAAGAAAAATGGAAGAAAACAAAATTCTAACTGTCCTGAGCAATCGGAACGGAAACAAGTCTCCCCATCACTGCAACACCTGGAAGAGCTGATTATAACTGTAGATCCCAATTACAGGGACAATAACAGAAGAGCATAGAAAGCTCTTTAAAAATAAATGGAGATGAAGTAGTGTTATTGATCACTATTATTAGCATAATGGGTCAGCATCATTTAAACCTTTCCATTAAGGCACAAAGATGGGTTTTCAAGATAGGGTATCCATGGAATTATTAAGCTGAGTAGGAGGTAGAAATGTAATTATGTAAACTAACTAAATTCAGAGGATTGCACAGTTCATTAGAGTCCATTTTTTTTGGTGAGCATTTTGGATCACCAGCTGCTATAGAATTTTGTTTCCATTAAAAAGCATTAATTGCATCTCTTCTGTGAAAGCAGAGCTGTTGTGCTAGTTGTGTTGTGCTCCATCCTTGCTGTTCTAAAACAGATGTGGAAACAGCCTTCTGCTCTCCACCAGTGCACCCAGGACAGCCAGCCCCTGTTCCCTCACCAAGCCTTCAAGGGCACGAGATACTCCTGCCACTATGCTTACAATCACACTGGTTGATAAGAACTTGTATAACTGATATCGTTAAGGATTTAAGGCGATTTATTCAGGAAATACGACTGAAGAGAGCATCCCACTTTGCTAAGTGATTTCTAAACACAGAGCTGGGCCCATCCCAAAGGAGTATCTTTGTGGCCAGAAAGAAGAGAGAGGGAAGGCTTAGTCACCGTATGTTACAGACACTGAGCTGAGACAGAGAGCTCATTTCAGCCTGGGACTTTCAAATGAGTCTGAGAGAGCCAGGCATGTTATTCCAAGTTAATTGCGGTCAGACATCAGCTACCTCCTTTCCAGAGGTGGAAATATCCATCCAAAACTGCTTCCCTGGAGTCAAGCTGAGAAATGTGGTCTCTATCACACACCTATGTCATTGCCACTCTCTCTCGGTCCTCTTTCTCTTGCACCCCACAGAAGGAATAAACAAGCCCCTGCTGCCAAATAAAGGCTCCAGGAGGGACTTAGAAATCTATGAGCCAATCTATGTACAGCCAGCGACTTCACACATTTCTTGTCTCTGGCTTCATCGTCTTTCATGTTACTGTGAGGTAACATTAAGGTAAATATTGCTCTGTGTCTTGTCACATAAACATGAACCACACTTTTGGCCCTCAGCACCACAAGAATTCCCACCTGTCAATCTGAAGAGAAAATAATCTTTATTCAAAACTGGAAACATTTTACTTGTTAGTTATAGGTGACTTTTTCTTCCTTGCAGGAAGATCTCTTCATCATTAGCTATTTTTTCTACAGACACTACTGGTTGACTGGACCCCACGTCAATCAGTCACCAACTGCTCTTCTGCCTCCAGAAAGGGTATTCAGTCTACAACAGGCAAATCCCATCCTGCTCTATCCCTGCCAGACTATTTCTTGGGGTTTTGTTGAGTTCAGTTTTTTTTTTTTAATTGTTTGGAGGTTTTCCCTAAAGACAGGGGATGCTTTTATTGCAATGCTTTAATGTGTTTTGCCTCACAGACAGGTCACTTGAGCTGCTTACATATGAGGATTAATGCTAAAGAACTTCATAAAGGCGAATTTATTTTAAGTGTAAAGAGTGTAAATGGATATAGAACAGTCGAGAGTGTGATCACACTGGATTTATTTGCTGAGCAGCATGTAAAAAAATCCCTAGTTCTCCCCCACCTTCAAGGAAACCACTACATACAGACACAGGTGTTCGCAGGGAGGGAAATGGTTCCTCACTCAGGAGCTTGTTTATGTAATATTTTTCTATATGCATGTAAAAAAATAGGATTTTAATATCCACGTAAAAGGGTGGATGCTTGTGCTATGTGAGGCTGCTATGGAAGCACGTTTGATTTCTGTAGCTAACAGCTTCTGAACAGGCTTTACCTGCAGTAAGCATCAGACTCTGTATTTGTTCTTTATAAATGAGCAGCCAGTGGGTGACTAAGCAAAAGGAACCTATGGAAATCTCCTCTTACAGCATGTAAATCATTGCTGCAACATTTGCTTTTCCCCTGCTGACTGTATCAATGCTCTGTTTGCACAGATAAATTAGGGACTCAAGAGCAACACATTCAGCAGCCCTGTGTGCCCCCACCTACACACGCCCCGCTTTGGCGCAGGAACGACTGCTTTGCGCACAGTGGAGTCTACTGTGATGACTCATCGGTAATGTATGGATGTGATCGTACAGATACCATCAAGGTGCAGCCTACAGCACCAGGATCAGCAGCATACCTATGGTACTGCACTTTGGTATGCCAGGGAAATTCATAAGACACAAATAGACAAGGGACTGATGTCCCAGGCTCAGGTGGGTAGCACAGGTCTGCCACTCTTAACTCATACCAAATGCCTCAGCTCTGTAACCCTACCTATTTATTTTCACAGGATTTCTTAAGCTTTCACAGGAATTGAGCGGGACTACATTTTTCTTTTCCAAAGTACAAGCTAAGTATGGCTAGAGAATGGCAGCAGGAGGGGTGAGCTGCTGTGTCTCAAAAAGAGAAAAACCTGCCAGTCACTCTTGTCTCTGTGCCAGGCAAAGGCTTGTGGGCCCCAGGCCCAGAGCAGCAGAGGAGAAGCACACGTGAAGTTGCTGCTCAAACATCCCCAGCACCACAGAGCAGCAAAGCCAGATTTAGGAGCCAAGAGTCACGTGCCATCCTTTGCACGTGAAGTGTAAGGTACCTCACCCTGGAGAAGCAGCAAAGTGACAGAATCTGGCTATAAGTGCGACAAATTCTGCTGCACAGAAAGGACTACATTAAGAGAGGTGTCGTGAAAAAAAACAGACTTATTGGGCTGTTTTAAAAAGCTTAATGTAGATCTGCCTCTAGGTGAAAACCTTCTATTGGTTACCAGGTTGGCTCATTCACCATAATCTAAGTTGATATCAAGATGCATCAATAGAGGCTCACTATGAGATTCCTAGATTTAGTAAAAAAACAAAACCAAAACCAACCAAACAAAAAAGGTAAGAATATATGAGGAAAACAGACAGAAAAATGTAATCATGCAAACAAGAGAAAACCATAAAATAACATGGTAAAACTAAAGAAAAAAATACATTTTCTATGCAAAGCAGATAATGATGATAAATGCTACCATCCCATATTTTCCAGATCTGAAATTATAATTAAAATGGCATCGAATAGGGTCAAGCCTTTTTTGGCATTTCTTCTGACAGACTTCCGACCACGTGTATAATATCTAATTCCATTTCTGTCTCGCATGTCCAGCTCTAACAGGAAAGACGAGCAGAGTAACACATGGGGTTCTGGTGTCAATGTCATATCTTGTGTAGAGTGACACAGCATTTTGGTGCTTTCTCTAGGACCACGCTCAAGAAAGTACGTTAATTATATTTTCACACTAAGTTTCACAACAACTGCCAGGCCACCTTTAACAAAATTAAAATCTGGCCTCTCATATTTATTGTTGACATCTATAATATGACGCTTGTAATAAACTAATTATGATCATCTTTCTGACTCTTTTAAGACAAAAAAACGTGTTATCGTGTCTCCTAATTTTGTCCTCAGAACAGCCACAAGAGTCCCTTGCATATAAAGAATAACTTTATTTCTGCCATAGGAAGTGTACAGCCTCTCTTCTTGTTTTTCTGGTCCCATGACAAAAATTCCATGGGAAAATGTACATCACTAAGTTTTAGAGGATTTTTTTTTTCAAAATAGTTCTGTAGTTACTTATCTCTTTATTACTAATATAATCCTTCAAAAAAGTGTGCAGTCCTTGTGCTTTTTCTGTACAAGTAATTATTGCTCCAGTTTGTTTGCCCAGAATATATTATTTTTCAGTGGTACTGTTCCCTTTCATTTAGCTCTTCACATAAAGCTTCCCAAATGACTGATGTTAATGCAGCTGTCAAAAGGTTTGAGAATATTTGACTTTCCTTTTCACTAGCTAAAATCCATAGTTTTACACATCCTGGATCTATATCTTCATCTCAAATGGTACAATGATTAATACTTTACTAGGTTAATCAATATATGCTTCACCTGTAGCAGTAGAAATCTACAATACAGATAATTAATCCATTTCTAGGACTAGAATGAAACTGTTTATGCAGGTTGTGGCCACTTCATTACTTCTTTCTCTGCTTCAGAATCAAGAAGAGAAACCAGGTCGATCTAGCAGTAACGTTGTTGATATTTTACTTTAACCTTGATATTGCAAATAAGTTTAGTATAGATAATTTTAATAAAGGAGTGCTTCCAGAATTTTAAGTTCACAAAAAGATCGGTCTTGACTACTCCCATACATGTACAGACTTGAAATACATAGATGTTTCTTTCTTTCACCCCAAAAATCATAGCTAGATTCTCAGACACAGCTAACCACACTTCACTGTTCTTACTTGCATCCTGACTTTGACTCATACAAATTTTATGGCACACTTTTGACTTAGTTCCCCACATTGACTGATTTACACAACTTCACAACATTCTTCTTCACAACCTGAAGCTGTTGAAAACAGCCAGATCAGAAGCAAATTCCAACATAGTGATCTTGATTGTACAAGCATTACACTGTTTCCATCTTTATTCTGGTTTAGAAATAAAGAAAATTAATGTGAAGGTAAGAAAGAAGAAAACATATGTTCTCTTTGTTTGAAACAAATCCAGATTATTTTGTTAGTTCAAGGCACAACTACATATAACTTTCATATAGGATTAATAAGTAGTCTTTCAAGGCCCTTTGCGCCTATGTGTACACAAGTTGGAAATAGAACCAAAGGCCTTTGTGATGACTGTCCTTTCTTGATTTCTTATTTACCAACCATAGAAACTTTAAATTTCCTGAGCATCCTGGTGCTTTGACAGCACCTCTTAATCTCGTGTCAAGAACACAGACTTCTGCAAATCTGACTATAAAAATAATTGAAAAAAAAAAGTCATAGAGTCTAACTTCATATTAGTGGGTGTTTGTTTTCCAATGCCACGTAGTTTCTCTCCTGGTAATTCAAATATATATTTATTTTATTTTTAATAGAAGTTATTTTTTTATTAGTCATTAAAAATATTAATTTAAAAAATCGCCATCCAGATCAGCAGAAGAATGTCTATGAGACAAAAACAGGGAAATATGTTTTTGTTATTTCCTTTCTAAAATTTACCACTTTTCAGATATTCTATCAAAAAAAAAAACCAATCTGTATCTGCTGTTCCTTCAACGGCGTAAAGCACAGACTGGCCACAAAACCTGCTGCCTGCCATAGGCTGATGTAAAACTCTCCCAGCGTTCTTCAAATAGTTTCTGTTCTGAATCTCTGACAGCATCAACAAGCTGCAATTCCTCTTCTTAGCTCCCCACTGTATACATACTAAAATAAAACTTGTGATTTGCTTCCAGATAAATGTACCTTTTTGATCATTATATAAAAAGGTCATGTTGAAAGGCAAGTTGCAGACTCATATAGCCAAGGCTGGTGCGCTCAAAAAAAAACCAGGATAAGCCACAGTCTTTGTCTGCTTGACTGACAGATGCTCTCAGCACTCAAAACTGCTGCTGAAAAGAAGCCCTCAAAACTGCTGTTGAAAGTCAAGGTCGTAGCAGGCATAGATCATAAACAGACAAGTGTCAGACCTTGCATTAGTTTAAATTCCCAGGGAAAACCAAACAACGAAATGTATTGTACGCTGGTATTTTTTCTTGGTTGTACTATGTTCTACTTACTAAAAACATTTGAATATCTTTCAAGTGTTTTAAAAGGTAAAATGGTGTGATGCATGCGAGAAGACAAAATATCAACTCCAATAATGCAAAATATTGTCAAAGCCTTCAACTGGAAACCTGAACTAAATTAAACTGGGGTTGAGGTTCAAAATTCAGCTACTGATGTTTTTCTACTTTCCTTCCTTCTCCAGTGTGTTATCTACCACGAAATCTGCGGTAGAATGACTTTCTTATTGTCATGTTAGTGAAACTGTTTTGGAGGAGGAAGGAGCAGTCATACAACATAAAAATACATGGCTGCACAGGGCAAAGAAAAGATCCCTCAAGGCTCTTGTCCTGTCTTCAGTACTGGGTTATGAGGTGTTGAAGGAAAAATACAAGAAACTAAGAATCACAATGAGTTATACACATCCAAAGGAAAAACAACCAAACTGTAGAATCATTTGGCTGAAAGTTTTTGTTATATTTCAGAACTGATCGTAAGTGCACCAGAGAAAAGCCCCCAATAACTGTTTATCTCACACCAGTGGGATGTGGTGTCCACCCACATCAGGGACTCTGCAAAAGCCTGTTGCTAATTTTGTGGGAATTCACCTGTTGCACATGCACAGTGTCAAGTTCTCAAGCACTAGCTTTGCAACATCTGAGAGAAATCTTTTTCGAGTGAGTCAAAGCCACTGTTCCTCTACTGAGGAGCAAGCTCATGGCAAGACATGTTCTAAGAGAATCTATTTCTGAGTTATCTGAGTACATGCATAACCCCTGAAGATTTTTTAAAAGAATGGAAAAAACTTCTTAAAAGAAATAAAAAGAGGAATTTTATGCTTTGGATCAATGAAAACTGGACAAACAGAATTTCACAAAATGTAGCAGAAAGGAAAAACTAAGACAAGGCCTTTTGTTTGAAGAAAAAGTAGTAGAATTCAGATAAAGTACTTCAGAAACGGTTAGTGGGCTACTAAACTAATACACTTCAAAGGAAAGTTCTTACTCAAACTCCAGTAGTAGAAATTATGGTAGGATTTCAACTTTTTAGTGAAAAGGCTGGGTTTTGGCATTAGAAGCTTAGCCTGTACTTTCATTTAACTTATCAGCAATGAAAATCCTCCATTGATCAAGGCTCTGGACTTGCTTAAGGTGTAAAGGAGCTCAGATCCATGAGCCACCTTTATATCATAACACTTTCTGCATGTTTTTTCTCAAACTGGTATCTGAAGCTGCACCATATAATAACAGTAAGTATCCAGTCACTTGCTAGTTATACTTAGACACAGCATATTTTTAGTGATAAAGATAGCTGAAGCAGCAGTACACTGATTAAGAAAACAATATTTAGTTGCAGTGTATCACTGAAAGCCTTTGTGTTTGTTTGGTGTCTTTTTGTGTTTTGTTTGTTTGTTTGTTCTGTTTTCACGTAATACTCAGAGTACTTTGAAAATAAAATGAAATTAGAGAAAGAAATCCTTGTTCCAGATACACAATGAAACTCTCAACCAGAATCACTCTAACTCCATCTTTGGTGCTTGTTTTCCCTGTTCGCCTTTGTCAAGACACTTCCTCAAATTTATTTGGAATTATTTTGAAGAGGCATAACAGCAGCAAGCCTGTCATAACCTATGCTTCCCCAGCTATCTGGCATCCCAAATCCAGTGTATATCTTTTTGTGGTTTAGGATCGAGGACCATGGATTTCAGTTGTGACCTGACTGAAACATGACAGGATATGATTATCTGAATATTGAATCAGATTTCTGGGGAAGCTGCCTGTCTGAATTCATTGCATTTTTATTAAATTTGACACTACATATAGAGATAAAAATAGTCAGTGACTACATTTTGTTATTATGGTAAAAAAACGACTGCTTTAACATGAAGCTTCCAGACTGTTAAAGGTCCAGATTGTGTTACAAAATATATGATCTATACTGTTTTGCCCCTTGGATAAGCTTGCTGGAATGAATGCATGTGGGCAAAGAGATACCACTCAGCAGAGGCTACAGTAGCACAGTCTTTCAAAGAACTATTCAGTAAACTAAGGTATTATTTGGAATGAATAGAAGCAACATAGTTTAGTCTTAGGGTAGAAAGAGCACAGTAACCTGGCCCACAAGCTGTGTTGTGGGTGAGGCATGTTAGTGATGGTTTCTCTCCCATATTCTACAGTATTTATTCACAAGGGCAGATAGTCACACACCAATTCTCAGTATTACATTCATTCAAGGAATTATAGTCCACTGTCCCTGTCAGACATAAGATATATGGACAGCTAATACGTATTATATGTATGTATATATCACAAAATGCAAGATACTTTAATTTCTATAGCCTCAAAAACAAAGTTCTAGCAATCCATGCCAGACAGGTCTCAGCTGGAGAGGCAGTTCAGGTGGTCCTTTATTTCCAATATTATTACCAGCGTATAGTTTCCAGGCATTATTGAATTCCTACTCCTTAACAACCAATTCCCTATTATTAACATGCATTGGCAGCCCACTCACTACCTGTAAATGTGCAATGTATTTGGCACCAATCGAGCTCCATTTGCTGCCTGAGAGCATAGATTTAGTTTGATGGACACTATCAAAAACAAACCACAGAAGCGCTTGGGGCCAGATAACACAGATAAGCCAGTGCAAGCTGAAATTTCATCTAACAGCTGGAGAAGTCAACTGGACGTCATCACACTGCTGCACAGTATAAATGGATAGAAGCAATTGACTGCATTTCTAGCAAATTACAGTGTATTTTCCAAGCTCACGAAGATTTTTCCATTCTATTGTCAAACAAACAAAAAAATGTGATTGTGAAAATTGAGGAACAGATCTGTATTTATAATATTCATGTAAATAATACATCTGTTAAGTTGATTAGTAATGCATCAATAGTTAATGCAATTGAGCATCAAACTGGGAGGTCTTTCCAGGTACCCAGGAATACATATCCCAGCTTGCTTAACTGACCACCAGATCTCGAAGTAGGCTCCTTTGACAGTCCCCCTCACGCCCCACTGGGACCGTTCTGCTCCAGTTCAGGGTGGGAAGAGTTGTCCTAATCTGCAATCAGGAGACCGTCTTGTGCCACTCTGGGAACTGGGGTTTTGAACACTCAAAAGGTGCAGCTGTGAGAACTAGAGCTGCAGAAATAATGTTTGCAAAGTAGTTTATCACAAGGTTGTCATCGAGGAGCTAGGCGTAATCCAGAGATGAGCTGAGCCTACCTAAATCCTGAGCAAAACACAAAACTTATAAACTCTGTGTTGTATTAACCTTTTTCCCTCTTCTTGCTGCAATCTGTATAATACCCCATTTCAGACAATGAGCTCCCTCTTATCCAGTTCCCGTATTATTTGCCATCCATGAAGAGAGCCTGTATCAGGGAGGAAAACTGGCTAGCGATGGTGGTGTAGCAAAACTGATAGGAGACAGTCTGATCAGGAAGCATGATCTAAAAACTCGGGGAACTGTCAAGTTCCTTGGAGACAAGTGCAGGTAATAAACCTTGCACTTAAAAAACGTTGGGTTTCTGGGGGCTTTTTTTGAAAGGAGGTACTGAGGGAGAAAAGTTAATGTTGGTATTGGGATTACTATGATAATAGTAAGGGTAGTGATTGCAAATAGAGCTTTTAAAGCATCTTGAGAAAAAAAATCACTATTCTTTATTTTTAATTTTGTTTGTCCAACACAGAAAAAAAGTATCCTAACTTTTCAGCCATGGAAAAATCCCACAACGTTTCGCTCAAATTTCCAGTAATGTGAACAATCAGTAAGTGACCGATTTTAATGAGACCTCCAAGAGTCATTAGAAAGCTAATGGTTTCTCTGATTATATCACTTTGTCTGTTGATTACACTGCTTCATGTTGGGAGTGCATGTGATTACTGCCTTGCAGGGACCAGCAGCAGCACCTCTCATATCAAAACCGATGGCTAGTAGTGCAAAGTCTGTCTCACCCTGGGCTTGGCCCTCAGTTCCTTCCCAGGCAGCCAGCCGAGCCGATGCTCCCCTTAGCTCTGCAGCCTCCCTCTCAGGGCCAGCAGCAGCCAGCAAGCTGCCCCACGCTTGTCTGCACTTACTGCTTCACCGAAGCAGTGAGTGCCTTGGGTGGCTGCTGTGGCTGGCGCAGACCTCATTTCACAGAGCACTTGAGGAGAGTTTCAGAGAGCACTTGGAGACAACAGCCACTTACACTAGTAAAGCTGAATTTATTTCCAGTAATATATTTCCACGTACCGATCAACATCTCCTGTGGTGTTTGACCCCTACAACACAGCACTGGTATGTAGCCAGTATGAGAATTACTTATTCAGAATATGTGCAACCATTTTTTTCTCACTACAATTTCATCCTTCATTAAAATAAAATTTATTTTAAAAAAATTTAAAAAAAAAAAGAGAGAAAATGTTGTCACACTGATGCTATTTCCAAAGGAGGATCCCTGCATATATACAGGCAACACCATTTATGGTCAAAAGGTGAAGATGGACCTTTTGCCAGAAGAAGATTGTTTTGAATGTGATTATAGTCATTACTGTTAAGCCCTCTGGAAATAACTGCATTGTCTTGAAGACTTTCCAGGTTAAAAGTTTTCACAGTTATCACGGCAAATGTGGAGTAGCATCAAGATATCTGTTTGCACATCTTGGCTAATAGCAAAAAACTGAATCGGCTCTATTACTGCTTTTATTGCTGACATCTGTTTCTCCCTAAACTTGTGTAAATAACTGCGGCCAACACAGCTGACAGGGAGGGGAGAGATACAAACAAAACATGAAAAGTGCCTCTGGGATATTTTCAGGCCCACTGATAATAAATTTCAAAGACTCCTGCTTTCTTATGACATGTGCGTAGATCTTAGGCTAAGAATAGAGTACTGTAGTATAGCTGCCTCTTTTTCTAAGATACAACCTTTGTATTTATAACACAATGGGCTTGTATTGCTAGTGTTTCCTGTACTAAGGAAGTAAAAGAATACGTGTTTATCCATAAAAGTTGTAATGATGTCATGTTAAGGGTAAGAATTTGAATGAATTTTAAAACAGAAGACCTAGTGAACAGAATTACCCTTTCAATCACTTGTGCTGGGAGGGTAAGGAGACCTAATTTGCAGCCCCGAAATAAGGACTGTACTACTACTGATTTGAAAGAGTCCCAATGAAGACTCCTCTGAACATCATTTATTGTGTATGTTTGGAATAGCCTGTCTAGGTTGTTGTGGGTTTTTTTTTCAGAGAGGAATTTAAATGTAGTAAAGAACACATTCTTCACTTAGATCTATCTTCACACATTATGAGTGAAGAAGTGACAGTAAAAAGGAAAGCTCAGTCAAGTGGAAGAAAGCGGATAACTTATTTTGTTTATTATATTCATTACAGTCATGCCCAGGGACACATGAGTCTAGGGCCCTGTTATGCAAAAATCACTGTGAAACACAGGGTAAGGGCTTACGGGCAAATAGAGAAGACAAAAGCTGCTCTAGAAAGCAAGCGTGCTGGTAAACCTCTTCGCAATGTCATAGGAATAGTTTTATTGTTTTCCAAATCTCATGTTTGATTTGGGGCAAGGGAAGGCATGAACTTCTGGTGGGAAAGGACTAGCAAAGTCCAAAGGGACAAGAGAATGAGGAGAATAAATAGAATAGGAGCAGGAACAGAAGGAGCAGCAGAAAAGAAGACACCGAGCTGCACAGGATCCTGCAAGGCAGCGCTTGACTTACGGACTGAGGATAGAAACAGGCATTAAGACACTTGCCGAAATATTTACAAAATTGTAGAAGAACAAATGTCATATTCAGAATATTGCTGTTCATATTGCTGTTTGTAACAATATCATTCTCTGATTAAAACAATCAACACCATTCTACACCGAAACTAGATACTAATAAATTGCATGGCTGAATTGCCCTCTCTTTTGCCATGTGTTTCATTTCCCTGTTCACTAATACACCCCAAAGGTGGGGGTGAGGGGAAGGTAGCTCTAGTTGAGCAATTTCATTCCCAAGGCTGAGCAGTTTGGAGTTTTCCTGCAGTTTCATCCCACTCTGTAGTAGAGAGCACAGACAGGTACTTCTGAAAGGAAACCATCAGGGCTTACAGGTGAGCTACAAAATGCCGACAAAATGCTTTCTAAGAGTCTACTGTTACCATTGACCTAGACACTTTGGAGAAAATATTACTGAAAAGCCATTAGACAACTTTGACTATCTTAATCAAACACTGTCAAGACGATATCATTCAGTTACAAAGATTGATCAAGTATGTTTGACAGAACTGCAGGAGCAGCAGAAGGCCTCCCAGTCACTCTGTGCTAAAGGCGGAGCTGCTATAGCTCTGTGATTTTCTCAGGCTCCAACTGTAGTGGGCATACTATATTTTATTATGATTGTTTAAATGGTTCAGAGCTGCCTTTGAACTGTGCACAGAGACAATTCTGGGACAATTGACAATAAAATGGTGAGCCTATAATTGCTTAGATCTTAGGGGGAACAAGGATCAGTTTTACGCACAAATTTGTGGCAAAATTCCAATTGGTAGAGACAAATTACAATACCTTAGCAGGACACTAACAAGTAGTTTGCTTGTTTATGCCAAAAAGAGCAGAAAGATATACATACAGAAAAAAAAATCTTCATTGCTATCCCCAAAGCCAAACCATAACCATTTTCTGTTGAAGATACAGCCCTGCAGTTCTAACAAGGACTATTTAAATACTTTCTTCCCTGGCTCACACTAGGCTGATGCCAAGGCCTGTTACATCTGGCTGCTCACATCTACTCTGGGTGAACAGAACAGCTGCCCACACTCTCAGAAGCATCACCAGGACCTGCGGTACCATCACCCTCATCTTAATGCAGCGTTACACCCTGAGAGATAACAGAGACCTGCAGTCTCTTTTCCAAAAATGTCTTCATGAAGTTGCATTCATTTCTGTGCTTAGCTTTTTTACATACTTTCAGTTTTTCAGGTTCGAAGTTTTGCTTATTCATTCTCTCTCATTTATGTGTATTTGACCTTGATTAAAATCAAAACTTCCGAGGGAGTGGCTAGAAGCTGAAAAGGAGACAGACTGTGTTTTCAAGTTTGAGAATTTCCTAATAAACCACCTTTTGACAAAATGTAGACATTGATCATATTGCTAAATGTATTTTTTTTTTTCCCAAAAAGACTTTCTAGTTGTGGAAAAAGAAAATAAGTGAGAGAAGAGAAATTTTGGGTACTTCCACTCCCCTCAGCACAGCAATGAAGACAATCAAAGCAAAAGTCAGTGCCCTACACCACCTAGTACAAGACAGTTTCTTTTTTTTTTAGCCTTTAACCTCAGTGACAGTGTCCCTGCAGCTTTCATCATTCTTTGTCCAGAAATATTTCCCTTAGCTTTCAAAGTGTTTGAATTTAGGAAGAAAAGAGCTCATCATTTTGTGTGTAATTTCAGGTGAAAATAATTCCAAAAAGCTTTGGTGAGACTTGCTTAAAATTCAACTTGTACAGTGCAACAAATCCTCTTAAATTGCTGCTCAAGGGACTGACAGAAATTGGTTGCTCAGTAGAGACGGTCTGTCAATAGGAGTGAAGCAGACCTACACTCAGGGAGACACTTTGGGGAATATCAAGAGGGGAGCTTGGTAGTGTGGAGCAGTTTGTTATGGTTATCTCATACAACTTTCAGTATTTGTACGATAAAAAAATAATGCCTTTATCCCTACATAGGCAGCAAGAATGAATTAGTTTTGCTAGATGTTACCAGATAAGACTTCAGGGTATTAATTATACCGTTATTTCCAAATGGCATGGAAATTCTGGATAAGAATATCTTTTAGATGAAAATAACTAACCAAAATGATCACCACATTCCCCACTAGGCCAAAATACAGGTTTTGTACCCCCAAATCCATAGAAGATGGGCAATCCTGACTAAGTTTAAATTTTGCTTACAATTTTTTTTTTCCTCTCAAACATGCAGTTCAAAATAAAAAGAAATTCAGCTCAACCATGTTTACTTTCTCTTGACTACCCTGCAGCAGGCCCTACTCAGATGTGTCTCTAGCTGGTTACAAGACTGGTAAAGCAGTAGTGGCAAAGTAAGAGGAGTGGAAGTTAAAGGATTTTTTCCCCAAAAAATAACCAAAGATAACCATGTTCGATCAAATGTCATGAGGGAAGAGAAAGAGCTGCAGATATACTTCAGCTTCAGCACTAACATCAGAAAGGACACTTGTCCACAGGTCTATTGAAAGACCTTGAAGATGAAGTGGTGTGCCTGGACAAGGCCCAGGTGACCACCAAGCAACTGCACAGAGGTAAAGCCATCCATTCCCCTGGTGACACAGCTGGCTGCTGAGGGGTGGCAGGGCCCTCTGACTTGCCAGCTGCTTGCTCTTCTGCAGAGCAACTCAGGCAATGATTAGCCCTGCAGGCACTGGTCAGGGTTTAGACCAGAAAGCACAGAGAAGCAAGGGGGGATTATTAAAGAAGCAGGCAGTGGAAAGGGACTTGCTGACAATGTGAACGGCTTGCACAAGGAAGATCCGTGCTTGTTTGCTGTGTGAGACTGCACATCAGCGTTGCTGAGAGCACACACCTCCAAAAGAAGACACTGCGAGAAGAAAAGCCTGAATGTCAGGGGTTGCAAGTATTTTGATTTTTTGCCAAGAGAGTCAGCAGCACCCATCTCAGCACAGAGAACAGATGATGATCTGCATTTGATAGCACCTCTGGATAGCCCACAGCACCACATTCCTCTCATCCCAGTCTGCACCCACTGTTCTGCCTGTCCATCTTCCTATTCTGTCTTCCTCTGGCACAAACCCACTCCCTGAATTAGTGCAGGGGTTAATCTGGGTGAGAAAAAGTTCATTTAAAGTGGGCTAATTAAGTGGGTTGCACTCCACACACCATCCCTGCACCGTGTGGGGATGTGCTTAGGAATCTGACTCCACATTGAGCTCATCTTGTTCCAGCCAACATGCACACTCACTTCTGCATTTTGTTACTTGCCATGAATGTTAATCACTAATGCCCTGTTTTCAAGTAATGATCTGCCGCATGAATCACCCAGAAGATGGCTGTAATGCAAAATACATCACTGAAAACCAGCACAACATGGCCTCAATTGTCTCTTTAATATATTTCTTTCAGGTTATAATATATCTAATTTCACTTCCCCAAAGTTATAGAAAAAAGAGCAGCATCCTCCCCACAGCAGGTAGCTATGGTGACCAACACCAGCGTGACAAACGCACCTTCTGTTCCAACAGGAGCCCAGAAGCAATGGAGTTAAGAAACAGCATAGAAAAAAATATGGTTGAAAAAAAAAACCAAAAGCGTTGACAAAACTTTGTCTGGGTTTTAAGTACACTATGGCATACATTATTCATTAGTGTCTGTATACATATACCTCTCACAGTCTTGCTACGTTCACCATTTAAAACGCCAGATAAAAACAGTAAAATATATTTCTTTGAATTTAGATGGAAAAAACAGATTTATTGCTGCCGCTTCCACAAATACATGCATATGCAGGTACATGTGAACACACTTTGGCATAGCTAGTGGCTGATTCCTCTCTTACAGAGTATTATTGTAAGAAGTTCTAGATCCAGCCATGTCTGGTACATGGTAGAAGCGTGATAATAAGCAGGTGCAGGCCTGGAGGACTTAATAAATCTGCTCCAAAATCACACACGCAATGTCCTGATCTGCAGCAGGCATGTTCTGTGGGGGAAGGA
This sequence comes from Pampusana beccarii, assembly GCA_013399365.1. Taxonomy (NCBI): domain Eukaryota; kingdom Metazoa; phylum Chordata; class Aves; order Columbiformes; family Columbidae; genus Pampusana; species Pampusana beccarii. The sequence goes on along the minus strand of VWYH01006860.1, from coordinate 208,560 downwards.
AATGTAAGGTTGATATAATGAAAAAAATGCCACCCAGCCTTGTCCCCGAGCATGTTTTCAACTGCCTCTGCCTGCTAAGTACTTGCAAACTTCCCTTCCAAGAGGAAGCAATGACTTAGAGAAGAAGCCCGACGGTTCAGGACTCAGCATCTTACTGAGATTGCTTTATATCACACAGGAGAAGTGTTGCCCAAGCACATTCACATCCAAGCTGCACCTCTGTGCACAGCATGCAGAGACCTGCACTTTTTCTTAACGCTAAAACCAACTGTGACTTGGAAGTGACTTTTCTATCTGGGAGAGAGACGTGTTGGGATGTTGTCTTGATCTGAATTCTGTCACGGGTGCTCCTCATTGACACTAAAGGGTAAACTGAAAGGGAGTGTTTTACCAAAAGCCTGCATAATAAAGGACTTCGCCAGAATTAGAAGCCAAGTCTTTTTTTGTCTCCAGTGAAGCAGTGAGCTATCATACATAATTCAAAAGCTTTTTCAGAATATTTCACACTTTAATTAGTAGTAGTACTATGAATATTCTTCCTATTGTTTCAATGATAGGGTTTGCTGCTTCCTAACTGTACAAGAAGAACTTTTAAAATCTCTGGAATTCACACAATACATTACATTGTGTCTGCCTTTTCCTTCTTCTCCTTTCTGCAAAAATGTGTTTCTGTTTATCCTAAGTATGTCTGAAAGAAATGTACAATGTAGCGGGCAGCTGGTTTGCCATACCCTGATGTTTCACGGGTGGTATTCTAGTCAGAAAGAGGGGCAGGGGACAGAGGGGGAAAAGAATGGTGTTTAAAAGAACAATGTGCTGGTTTATTCCCAATGAAAGGGTAGAAAGTAAGAGCTATGGTTTTGAAGAATCAAATGGACAAGCGAAGAGTTAGACAGACAAGACATCATCATTTAATTTATAACATCTCTGCTCAGAGTCAGCAGGTTTCAGGCTACTTGGTATCCAAACTAATCAAACACTAGTCTCTTTGCAACTGTCTCTCCCCCCCACTCAACACCCCTCAAGGCTGCTCTCAGCTTGCTGAAAGTATTCGGGTGCAAAGTCTGGAGCACCTGAGCAAGGCATGTATTTTTGCTGATGAGGAGGTAGAACAAACCCCAGAGCACATTTCATGTTTGTTTTCATGTAGTATCTTAAAGCCTTCTCTCTCCCCCAGCCCCTACAACACAGTCCCTTCTGCGTAAACACACAAACTAAACAAAAAGCCCTCCTGTCCTCTATGAAAAGAAGAGGAAAACCACAGCAACTATGTCTGAGCAACTCCAGTACTTCTGAATACTCAACTCAGCCAACAACTCTATCTCCTGCCTGTAGTTACAACACAAATCCTATGCTCTTTTCTCTCCCTTCTCCTTTTTTTCCTGGACTTCTGTGAGACCTGTTATCTGTTTTTTGGCCACGTAAATTAGCTTTTCTTTGTTGGCTCTCTTCAAAAACCACAGGGAATAAACAAAGCAGTTATTATTAGGTCCCACACTTCCACTCCTGCTTGACCCAGTGTGAAATACTCTTTCCTGGAAAGATGAGGATTCTACTATGTAGATTGGAAAATAGCTATTGTACCGCAAGTTTAACCACTTGTTTTCAGATTGCTTCATTCAAAACCTGCTAATGGAAGTAGCCAAAAACTATCAGAAATTTCTTTTTATCCAACCACCCAAAGCTGAACTATATATCCAAGCCTTCTCTGTCTACAGCATCAAACTCCTCTTTTCTTATCCTTGTAAACCCATTATTTCCAGCCAGTTGTAAGTTGTTTATTTAAATAAGAAACTCTTAGCATCCTCCCACAGTAGCTACTAAAACACTCAGTGATCTCTGGTCAATACATGGTTATTTTAACAAGCTACTTAATTTTGCAGGTGGATCCTTTATTACCTATCTTCTCTTGGACTAGAAGCACAATGAAATTACTCTTCTGTGGTATATTTCAGCAGTAGCATTTTCAATGGCCAAAAAAAGGGAGACATATTAAAAAGAAACTTTTTTAAATTACTCTCTTAGACATCAAAACTTGTTAGCTTGAGTTGTGAGCATATGCTAGAGGCAAAGTATGGCTTATTCAGAATGGTTTCCATGTTCCAGAAGTAATAAGACTTATCTGTTTGATACTAACACAAATGTAAGAAGTAACTACATCAAAGTAATGAAATTACACTAGTACAGTATGAGAGTAGGACCTAGTTAAATTTTCAGAGAGGTTTTCTCTGCAGTCATAATTTGATGGAGAAATAGAAAAAAAAAAAACAAAACAAAAAACAACAGTAGCAAAAAATATTAGTAATCTCAATTCCTGCATGACATTCCTGTCACATTTGAAACTCTGATTGATTTGACCAAGAAATGAACACCAGTGTTTGGGGATGCTACATAGCAGCTATGTCAGGTTGGCTAAGGAAGAGGCTTGGAACATCCTCACTTGATTCGATATGTTGTCACAGCAATTTGAAATGGTGGCAGTTTTGAAATATAAACAAAAGTTGGTACCCTGACACTACCTGGAAAGTCAAGATGCAGTCAGAACAGTTTCATCCAACCCTCACAACTGCTCAGATTAAATTAGTTCCCATCCATTACCTTCTATCCTCTAGGTCTAACATTATGTTCAGAAAATAAGGTCAGTGGTGAGGTGGCGCATTTCTTAGAGAAAGCTGATGTCCCAGAACAACTCTCAAATTGCACCATCGAGATAGTGTTAGTGATCTAGCACAGATATGGAGAATGCTGGTGCATCTTTAACTTTGTGGCCTGCATGCTTGTAGAGCTGAAGATCTTCCTCATCCATTTCCTTTCTTTCTCCCCTTCTCTTTTTGTTTCTGTGTGTCTCCAGTTACTGTTAATAAGCATATGCTCAGGAGAAAAAAAAGAAAAAAAAAAAAGAAAAGAACAAAAGACCCCAACCTGAAGTCTTTACCTTTGAGAAACGAGTGAAAAATCTATCTAAGGATCACTGTTTCCTAAAGATTCAATTCTGTCCATAATTTTGAATAGCAAATTATTCCAAAGCATGAGGCTACGGAGAAAAAATTAGCCCAAAGAATAAGGTAACCTGACAGAGTTGACAAGTTGACAATTCATTCTCCATGACAGGCCTGAGAAACTCCTCTTCTTTTTAAGGGGCAGATGGAGCAGCAGAGAAGGAAGCAGTGCTATAGTTAAATACACCAGGCTAACCACCCTATCCAGCAGAACATATGTTATGGTTAAATTCATTTAATGAATCCCCATTGCACAAGGAAGACTACATAGGAAGAAAAAAAAAAAAACCCAAACATTTCCTAAGAGCTGAAAGAGCCATTAGAATTAAGAACTCCTCTGAATGTAGGGAACTGCATCATCCCCTAATGACAGGCTAATTTTTAATGGCAGAGGGAGGATGCACCTGATGGGAGCCAGGCATGGATCTCTTGCTACGACATGTAGCTATTCCCAGAGAAGTACAGGCACAGAACTGCGCAGGCTGACGGACCAGCATGACTCTTTTTTTTTTCCTCTATTAATTTCAATTGTTCTGGTTCTGTTCTGTCCCACAGCCTGTTTACTGAATCCCTTGGAGTTTTTTCCTCTGTTTCACCAATTTACTGACTTGTATCTCCTACCTGCTGGGATATAAAGAGAGTCATCTAGTCCTCCGAAGTTACACACGTGAATGATGTGACACACACACACAGTTACACAAAGCAACATGTTGTGATACCTGTGCTGTTTGCAGTCGTGGCTTCCCATCATAGATGTGCACATCTTCATTTTCATGAAGTAGCTGTAGCTTCTGTGACCTTAAATCATTCTTTGTCTTATCTGTCACTCTTTATGTCTACAAGTACCTACTGAGTCTGACATCTGCTTCTAGTAGCCCAGGCAACCCTGTTTTCAGCTTTCTGTTGAACAAGATGTCAGGAGATGACAACCCATACTCCACCAATGTCATGTTGTAATTTAAAATTGTTAAATATGGGTCTGAGTCTGACCCCCGTCACCTTGTTAGTAGACACTTTATTATTTTGTTTTCCATCAACCAGTTAGACTGGGGACAATGGGAATATGTTGTGCCATAATTCATTACAACAGCTTAAGCATACGCTCATGAAATGGCAGCTTATTGTCAGACATAATTATGTCAGGTCTATCACAGCTAGAAAAAGCAGATTTAGTACAATCAGCTGCTGAACTCTACGGTCTTCTAATACCACCATTCTAAAAGACATAGCCAAATACTAGTTGATGATAAACACGTTGCTGGGGTTTGCTGCCCCCTAGTCTGTATGAATAAATCTGTATTATTTTGTCCAGTAGACCATGTTTCCTCTCCTGTAAAATCAGCAACGGTAGGTCTCTCACTTGGCAATTTCATCTTTTTACTGAGATACATGATAAACCTTAATCTCTTCATGAAGGTCACTCTTCAGGGGAGGCCAGCACAACATTTACATGGTCCCTCTGAGAATTCCCAGATATTAACTGACCTTCCTGCCCACTTTATAGAGACATTTGTAAAACCTTCACAACAGCTACTCTTGTGCCAGCATAGAGGTTCCTCTGGAACAGGTAGAAGGGGCTATAAATTCTCCTTCTAAGGCCCAGTCTCCCATAGCTACTATAGATTTAATCTGCCAATTGACCCTTGCTACTGAAAAACAGGGTTGCTTTCCTCTTCTTTTATAGACGAACCTTTATGGCAACTCAATAATGCAGCAACAAAAAATGGTCAAAAGAGTGCAGCTGTGGTGCCTAGCTATTTGGAACATTTGTGGCAAAAAGCAGATCTCACTATTCTCACCTCAACCTGGGGTTTTGATTTACTGTAACGACAAAAAACATCTGCCAGGTCCCCAGTATCCTTCCTCTGGCTTTTGATGGATGATTCTGATCAAGGCAAAAAAATATTCAGGTGACCCTGTAAAAATCTTTGAAGTATACTGGAAGCCACTTCATCTTACAGATGAAGCTGGGAAGCCCCAATACCTGTCTCTTACTGAATTCAAAAGGAAAAGCAAGAACTGGCTGGTATGAATTCTTAGCTGGGACCCTGACAAGGGACAGCCTGAGGCTCTACACTGCAGCAATTGAAGTAATCAGAGAAAAGACTGCTGTCCCTGAAAGACAGGAACTCAGGACTAGTGAGGGAGGTCACACTATGTCTATGCAGTGTTTTGTTCCCACCTGGCTTCAGAAGACAACTGTGGAGGACTTGAGGGGGGTGGGAATGCCAGACAGGAGGAAGAGCCACAAAAGAAGAACTTCAGAAAACCCCATGCAGACTGCAGGTGACTTTCATTTGATGGTAAATAAACACGTATCATGTGCTCTAGGCCATTTGGGTGACATATGATGACACTCATGTCTGCTCAGTATCAGTTCATCACAAACTATAGCTTCCCTTCAGTCCATAGTTCTTGCACGTACTTCCCCTGCTTTTCCTCTGATCTCTTCTTTTGTAGTGTGTCTCCTAGTAAGGTAGCTTATTTCTACTACCCCCTCACCTTCATAATGTAGAAATAACCTGACATTTGCTGTCACCAGTTTTCTCCCTCCCTTTGTCAATCCTGTGATCTACAGTTTCCTCTAATGTAGCTGCTTTTTCCCTTCCAGCTGTGAACTGCTCTGTGGAGCAGCCCTCTGACCAAGTTGTGTTCAGATGGTAGCACTGCACCAATAGGAGCACTTGACTATTTTGGCTGGTCCTTATGCACAACCATACCAATACTAATAATTATTTACCCATTATAAAAAGTAACTAATACTTAAATGCCAATCTTAGATTCTCCATACTGCATTTTGTAGCTAGATACACCTACACTTGCAAAAGGCTGTTAAAAATTTTAGTCTTAAAACATGAAAAACAGTGAAATATGACAATTTGGGCTGCTCTCAGCAGCAAGTGGGAACTGGTGCATTCACCCACTGTGCCAGGGCTGTTCGAACACGCTGGGTCCCACGTGCCTATGACAGAAGCAGATACCATTGCAGAAGCTGCCATGCTGATGTTGTACCTGTAATCTGCTCTCATTTCATGTCTTATTTCCCTTGAATTAAAAGTTGAGTGGTGTGTGAGGCACCATCCTTCAGGAGTTGTTCTGCTATCTCCAAAGACTCTTTCTTAGCCAAGTACTTCAGAGGCTGTAAATACAGCCGTTAATTTCTCTGATAAACAAAATAAAGACACAGGAAAAGAGAAGGAATTGGCATCACTGTGTCAGTTCCATTACTTCACAAAATTATCCTTTTACTCTTCAGAGCACAGAGCAGAGATTTGCATCCTAAGCCCTACAGGTTTAATTTGTAGCCTCCCTTCCTGCTCTGCGACTCAGAGCTGGAACTACCAAACCACTAACACACAACAAATTGGAAATAGCAGCACTTTCTTTATTTCTCTCTTTCTGACTGCTACTTTGAAGGTGAAGTTATGATTTTCCCTTTTATTATCACTGATCTTGTTTAAGATTCTGTATTAAATGATCCACACACAAAAGAGCTGTAGATACAACTTTGTCCTCGCCTCAGCCCTGTTTATTTGTATGACAAAAGAAATTATACTGGCAGTAGGGCTGCAAGATTTTCTTTTACTGTAGTGGTTGCAGGGTTCTTCAAGACAACAGTTCTAGGGTCTTTCAAAATAGTATTGTGAGTCTGTCTGCATGTTTATTATTCCACTCTGACAAAATCAGTGAGAAATGGTTTTCCCTTCCCAACAAGCTTTGAAGGAGAAAGGGGAAATAAATCTCTTCTTTAACAATACTTTTAAAAATCTTGTTTTGCTGTTTCAGTTATTATAAAATTTTACCCCGGTGAGCATAACATGACCTAGGAGACATCATAAACCCGGAGCACCAAATTAAAACCTACCAGGGGTTTCTTTAATATACTGCCACACAAATCAAGTAACTGGCAGCACAATCATTTTCCTACCATCCTTGGAGGGGTTCTGTAGAACAGAATATATTTAAGTTTTAGTTCTTAAACATAATTTGCACTAATGACTGGATCACCCAGTGTGAATTACTGAATGCTGCAAATTAACAAAGAAGAAAAGGCACCAAATTATTTTTAAAGGGCTAATGGTTTTTAAAATGTACTGTCTGTGTACTTTAAAAGTGATGTGTTGTTTTAATTATTCATAATCATAATGTAATAGCAAAGAATATCTGGGCAGATCTGTACAGATAATGAGGCTAAAATAATCCCCTTATAACCATGCATGTGCTGGTGATCTTGGCATAGTGAAGTACAGGACAGAGATGGTCATCTGGAGTGTCATCAGACATAGCAGCAAGTGAGCAAAAGTCAGAAAAAAGAGGTTTCCATTTCATGACAAAGACTGCTGCCTAGGAAGTGCCTGAGCTGGACACAAAGAAATTGCAGCAGTTTCTGGAGCTGTCATTCAAGCTCTTTTTCCTATTGCTAAGACTGGTTTAGGACAAGACAATCTCCATGTAGTAAAAGCATGTTAATACTCTGCAATGCACTCCCAAAGGAGTCAGCAGTATCTCCAGGATGTCAGATAACCCTCTCAGCTCCTAGAGCTGCTGGCAGGATTTCAGAGGGAGGCAGTGTCCTCTTCAGTAGGAGTAACTCCTGCTATTAAGTATGCTGCATCTTCAGGTAGCCATGGGGAGAAGTGACACACACCCTTTTCCTCCCAGCACATCATACCTAAGAGATAATGACTTTGTGCCCTTGATAAAGAAGGGAACAACTCCGCAACTACTAAAGTGTGATTTTCTGCCAGATATTACTCCAATACTTCACAGGATACCATCCACCTTCTCTCAGCACTTTGCTGCCATTGTGCTCCAGAGTTGACACAGGAGCATCACTGCAATCGCTATTTACTTAAACATGGAGTGGCAGAGCTGGATGGAAATGGTAAAGATACACATGTGAGTTGACATGAATGAAGTCATGTTTATTAAAAATTAATGTTTAGGGAAGAAGAATGCAATCCTACCCTGAGTCTCCTTGCTCAAACTGCGCACCCTACTGATGAGCTTTCCACCTCTTTAGCAACTGTTCAGACTCCTTTGAATGTTTGCAGGTGCTGGTGTGCTTGAGTTCCTTTAATGCAACATTAGCTTTTCACTTGGCTATTGTTAGGTCTGCTGATTTTCACTAAGTCAAACACCAACACCTTTAATGCATTTCCAGCTGTGCTGGAGTGCGTTCCTAGAATGACTCCAGTTTCCCAAATTACTCCTGTTAAGGTAAAAATTGTCATTTTTTCCTCCTTTGGCAATAACTGCATCTTATTGTGGAAATAACTGTTTTTACTAGCAAGGAAAAAAGCCTAATATTATTTGGCCCAGTCATCATTAACAACTCTGGGTCTATTACAGCTCAGACTTGGATATCAGCAGCAGCTGGGAAGCAGCTTTTGTCTCCTTACAGAATGAGCCCCGAGCTGAAACCTCTCCATGAAGACATATGCTGGCTTCACATCCTCAGCCATGCAGGATAATATTACTTAATGTTTCCTAACAACTTATCTAACACTGTATAAACACCCTGTCTTTGGTACAAACGAGGAATTGCAGTTTGCCTTCATGTTTTAGAAATCATCTTGATCTGACTGGGAGCGTTGCAACCTATTCAGTCTAAGAGTTGTTTGCATATTTACATTTTTTCTTAACCCATTTTTTTCTGGGCAAGTCTCTTGGCTGTCAGTTTAAATCACAAATAGATGTTATTGAAGATTTTCCCACAGTTCAGCTGAGGATTTCAGGAAAACAGATCCCAGCTGACCTAGATATTGTTTTGATGAAAAAAAACCTCATGCGGGCTTCTCAACATGTTATTCTTCTGGTGTGCAGACATTTACTAAATTATTTGTTCTTGTATTTTTTTTTCAACTAAGATCTATAATTTCCCCAATTCTTTTTTTATCCTGGCTTCCTAAAGAAACAATGCTTGTGCAAATCATCTGGCAGACACCCAGCCCCCAAGCCTGGAAAACAATTTAAGCCATGTTTGAAAGAAAAGCAAAGCTCCTCACACATGCCACTGGTTTTGTGAAAAATGGTGTTTGGCTGGAGGAGAGGGACCAAGGCAGGGAGAACTCGGATGCTACAGATGTCCTACTTGGTAGTAAATGGTCAGCCAAACTAAATCTCCAGGCTAGCCAGAGCACACGCCTGCTCTCTTTTCTGTGGGGATGTTTGAGTACATAAAGGGGCAAGAAGGAGGCAGAGTTACCCTGGTAAATGAAAGGAGTCAAGCAGAAGACACACATTCTCTATGAATTTCCATAGAGATCTCCCAATTATTCCACCCAGACTTCCTTTGACAAGGTCTTTCCTCACAGTCCGATGAAAATCCTCATGCCCTGACACATCAAACCTACAATTCTCCACCTCAGGCCTTCCCTGTTCTGGGCTGGCTACTTTTTTTGCACTGAAATCTGTTCTATGAGGATGCCAGCCCTCTTCTCAGCTTTTATGATAAAGTAACTAATTTTGGACCTCAGCTTTTCCAATTTAATTTCTGCATGTCCATGCCAATCATCCTTAACCCTCTGTCTTACTTATACCTGATTCATTTTTATCTTCTTTATACTGTTGCTTGGATGTTCCAGTCCTTTCAAAACTCCTGATGGAGCCATACTAAAATACTTCCTATTACTATTCTGTTTTTTCTCCCCTTGTGTCAGAGTAATTACTGTTTTCCTTCCAATCTAGTCCCTCACAGTAACTGCTGGGATATTTTGGTGTGGTTGGGCTTTTTGTACACTTCAAACCCAAAAAGCACCTCAGAAAATGCAACTTACTAACTGTTTGGTTGATCGATTGGTTTTGGTTTGTTTGTTGCTGTTGGTTTTGTTTGGTTTGGTGGGGTTTTTTAATTTTGTTTGTGAGGACCTCTGTATTTGTTCTGTGGTTCTCATTTCTTCCTTCCTCACTAGGTCATTTTGTAATTACTTATTGTCACCCAATGTTTTCTCACCATTGAAACTGATCAGACAGTTACTTACTACTGATGAGAGTGAAGCCTGAATGAGCTACTGGTCTGGAATCCTTTCTCCTGACATGGAGAGTTGTCTCTGACACAATACGAAAATGTGGTAAGCCATCAGTTTTTTGTCATATTCTATTTCTAACAGCTACCCAGTTAATTAACCTCATTACCTGGGGTTAATTAACCCCACAATCCCATCAGCACCATATTCTGCCTCTGGGAGGTTTCTATCAGCTGCTCAGCAATTCCCAACCTCATCCACTCCAAGGCAGTATCCCCTCAGAAGCATCACTTAGCAAAAGTGTTGAATTAAACTCTAGCATATTATTCTGGCACATGTCACAAACTTTGCATCAGAGACAACTCTACGAGTTTGTTGTGACCCTACTTGGGAAGGTCATATGAGAAATGTAAAAGCTCTTATTTAGGAGTAGGATGTAACTGCCTGGCAAGTGGGGGGTTGGGAAACGGGAGGGTGATAGAGGAAAAAATATAAGGGTGATGAAACTAATAAGAGAGAGCAAACTGATGAGGGGTGTTAGGTTGTATCTCTTCTTTACATCCACTTGCTTCCCACTCCTCCACATTCTAGTTTCAGTGATCATAACTCCTACACTTCTGAAGACAAGGCCACCCTGAAGAATTTCAAAGCTGAGGAAGTATATAAAGCAGTGATAACCAAAACGTGCAGTAGATTTATTTTTTTTTTTTAGAAAATAAAATAGTGATGTGTCACATCAAGATCCCAATTGTAACAATCCTGTTCTTCAATGAGTACAAAATTGCGGGGTTTTTCTGTACAACATCAATTTTGTTCTCTTCCTTTCTAAGATATGGGCAACAATTTAATAACCTAATTGTATATGACAAATACTTTTCGAAAATAATCATAGGCAGCCTAAAATTTCATTGAAAACGCTATTTAAAATTGAGGTCAGTAGTGTTTTTAAAAAGTCCTGTAGAGAATGTCAAGTGGAATTTACATGTGTAACTTGTTTGAAGAATCTTATCCAGAAAGGAAAATGGTATTAAAATGCTGCAATGCTGATACTTGAGACTGAGCAGAAGCTCAGGGGGATTTAGAATAAAGTACACCGGAAATATTTCCACAAACCATATCCCCAGGCCTCCCAATTTATGATACTGAGATTATTTTATTATTTGTTTAAACCTGAAATGTTAGGAAATCAAATATTTCCATATTTCTTAATAATCCTAGCAGTTTCTTTCAAGTAAAGTGTAACCCTTTTTTCAAACCTTGAAAGACAGCCTGAAATACTGGCATTTTTTGCAGGAAATCTAATTGCCCTTACAGCACTGGTCCTCCACACCTATTTCTACCTATTTTCTCTTGCTCTTTACGCTGTATATTCTTTGGGGCGGGAACTCAACTAATCGTTGTTCCCTTTGTGTGTAAGGCAGTACACAGACCTTCCAAACCTTCTAAAGCCCCCATGTTAACAGCATCTTTTTGGCACAGGTTTTGGGCAGTGACATTAATGGGAACTTCGAGTTGACTTCATGTGACACTGGGGCAGCTTCTACACAATGCCATATCTCAGTAACTGTAGTTTAATGCTGGACATATGTCCTGATTTCAGTTGGGATTGAGTTAATTTTCTTCCTAGTAGCTGGTGTAGTGCTGTGTTTCTGATTTAGTATGAGAATAATGTTGAGAACATACTGATGTTTTAGTTGTTGCACCTGTATTAAGACAAGGAGTTTTCAGCTTCCCATGCTCTGCCAGCAGGGAGATGTACAGGAAGTTGGGCACAGCCAGGACAGCTGGCCAAAGAGATGTCCTATGCCATATGACATGATACTCAGTATATAAACTGGGGGGAGTTGGCCAGGAGGCTGCAATCACTGCTTGGGGACAAGAGTACATGTACATCTTTCCAAGATAGACAGAAGGTTTTTCACATGCAGACAGAAGATTTTCACATACAGAGACCGAAGAGAAAAAATTAGCATATTTCCCTAATCTTACAGGTAGATTAAGTTTAATGTTGTGATTTTATCCTAGTGTTACGGACCATTCCATTGCATTTTGTGGAGCTACCAGAGTACGAAATTATATGTGATATCAATGAATTACCCTTACATATTTATTAAAGGGCTGTTTTCACTGATAATTCAACACCAGCATCTGCATACGCACACAAAGGCTTGATCTTAAATACTTATCAGTTGTTTCTTATCAATAAGGTAAGAATAAATAACATTTTCAACACTCAATCCATACAGTATTATTCACTGAGAAAACACTCTATGTATTTAGGTATAACTACATCTAAATACACACTATGTGAACACAGGGATGGCCCTCCCACATAACATGTCCAGATTGTGCACTTAACCTTGAAATGACAACACTTTCTGGATCAATGAGCTCAGCGTCTGATAACAGGTTAGATCTGGGCTGCTGCAATGCCCTTCCCAGCTGCTGCTGAGCGGCTTCTTCCGCTTGTGCCAACTGCTGGTGTCAGTGCCACATAAACCTGTTTCAAATGTGGCAGGACAAAGCAGATCCTACAGGTAGTTAAGATGGGAGTAAATAGTACTTGTAGCTGCGATGAAGACTTCTAAGGGCTGATTTGCTAAGGTCTTCAAAGAGAATTTTTCTGCCATGGAGAAAACATTTCTAATAACAAGTACAGTCTCTGCCTCATTGTTAGCTGATCACCAGCAAATAGTAACCAGCGTTTTAAAACCTTGCATTTAGGTGGCTTTCTGTAGCTCTTCCTGTGCTAGACACAAAGACCACTGAAGTTAAAGGCAGTTGTCTCCGTACCTCACATCAGACCCATCGTTACAGCAACAACTACAAGGAGGTTGTCAGTTTTAGTCCAAGTGAAACAGTTTCATATCAGAGATCCACAAGAGGTGATCACAAAAATCACAAAACTATTATTTGATTCTGTGAAATATTCTTGCCTGAAAAAAGTGCTGTGAAAAAATAGTCCAGAATGATTTACATGACTTTGAGGCATGGCAGGCAATACTAGAATGGCAAATTTTCCTGCTCGCTGTTACAGCCAAGAGACCCAAACCCTGAACTCTTCACAATTTCTAAGGGATCTAGCAAATTTTTCACCACTGCAGCTTGGAGCAGACCAGATTTTAATAAAGGGAGAAACACTTAAAAGTTTATTCTCTGTGGCTTAGTCAATCACAAGAAAACTGATCAGACCTCAAAGGTCTGGGTTCATGTTCATTCATTAAGTGTAAATATCAAAGCAGAAATCTAAGGAGAAATATGCAGATACTAACAAAGACAAGGAATACCACATTATTTGAAATGTCGAAGTTCTAACAGATTAATTATACAAATATGAAAAACAGTAAAACTTTGTTTGCTTGAACTAAAGAATAGCTTTTTAAATGGTAGAAATAATAAAATGTAGGCAGAAGTGGCCAAAGATTATTTTCTGCACCCCAAAATCTTTAGTAATAAAGGAATTTAAAATAATCTGTTCTTCTTCTATGGAAAGCTTACTGGTTCTCTATGAAATTAGAAAGAGTGGGGAAACCTAAACCCTGATCTGAACCCAGATCAGAGAAATTCTCCTGCTCTCAACTTCTGTGAAGTTTGGATTAGTATTAGGCAAACACAGAACTCCATGCGGTTTCATTAGTAGATCATGCTGCACCATTACATGGATTCCTTCAGGTTTTTTATTTTTGTTTTCTTGTTTTGTTTGGAGACCTGTTTGCATATTTGTTTACTTGGTGATAAAGGGAAAGTCATTTTGATTCATTGTTAGGATACGCCTCAGCAAATGAGAGTACGTGGACCAATATTAGATGGCTCTTGTTCACATGACAAGAGTAAGCATCTGTCCTCTGTTTAGCTACGCCAGCCCTTGTGCTTCCTAGACCAAGATCAAGGTTGTGTCATCCTGATATTCTGTCATTTGTTCACAAGGCTTATTCTGGTTTATATTCAACGTAAGTACTATCTTTAACACAGAGATTATGTCTTCTTACAGGCAGCTAACTCTTGCTTCAAGAAAGTAAGAGCTACCATTTCAGGAACAGGGATTAACTCAGGCTGATCTCGCCTCTCCTTGCAGTCAACCTACTTTTGGCACAAATTCCGATGTACAACTGCTGACTATTTACAATGTCACACAGCTCCAGGATGTGGAGTGTGGAGTATTCCGCACTCCAACATGGAATACACCCAGAGCATGTTTTACTTGGGACCTCAATCAGATCTTGCTTTCAGAAGCTCTGTATTCATTGCTTTCTATTTGGATTAGTACAAAGGAACACAATGCATACGCCCAGATCACAAAGCATTGTACTTTCGCATCCCAGCCTGTTAGACCAGTTTCTACCTGCTGACTCAAGGGAAGTTAACATTTGATAGCTAGATTTTTAGGTTAGTATGAGGTAGGCACAATGGACAAAAAGCTTTGAACTATAGGTCAACAATAGAAATATGATCGAAGATACTGAATCTGAGGGCCTTAGAGGTGAAAGCCATGGCAGATGATTCTGGTCCAAGGGAAAATTCCAAGCTCAGGAGAAGGCCTTGGAAATCAGGTGAGAGAGATGGATGAGTAATGTGGAAATTTTGGAGAGAAAACTCCATTGCTAGGAAAGCAAAAATGAAAGGCAAGAGGCCAACAGAAGCAATGCTGTGTGTGAACTTTGAGGAGAGCATCTATCCCTACATGTATTGTTGAAGCGTCAGTCATACGGGTATTTCACTTCCAGAAGAAGTATACAAAGAGTAAAATGTTGAAATACAAAGCAGACTGGAAACCAGTGCAAGTATTTAAGGATGCAGGGTTACATCACTGAGGCAGCAAGTAAGGTGGAAGATTGCAGCTCTGTCATGGATTTCAGGGGATTCTGGCAAGCATTGAACAAGTCAGAAAGAGGGAAGATTATAGTTTTCCAGACACTGAAAGCACACAATCTTGTTTGAAAAGGAAAGGGAAAAATTCTGCCTTCTATCACACTGATTTACAGCTGGAACAACTCAACTGAAGTCAGTTGTGTCAATGAAAATTAAACTAGGGCTGTGAAACTTTGATTTTGCTCAAAAAACGACAAAGTAACATTTAATGGGCAGTTGACTTTCTGGAAATTGTATCTCCAGCAATCAAAATACCTAAGGGCAAGTACTTAATGAGAATTTGTTACAGAGAACAGTAGCTCTGTGAAGATGATAGATCCCCAAACATACTCAAATCCTGTCTGAAACCTAATAGTCCTAACAGCTCAGCGTCTCTGGGAAGTGTGCTCTGTGCAACAGTGAATGAAGCTGCAATTACACACAGATCTGTAAGCACAATAATTCATTTTCAGAGAAAAGAAAAAAAGAAGTATTATGTAAGCCAGCATCATGTGAGAAAGAACAGCATTGAATACTCAGCAACAAAGTTGGAAGTAACCAATGTATTCAAAACTTTTCTGGTTTTCTTTGTACTCTTGCAGTTACTTACATGTCAGGAGTTTCTGAAAAGGCAACATTTCAGCACCCTGATTCAAGCAGAAGCAGGAGCTCCAGCAGACAGACATGGAGCAATGGCAGTGATCCAGGAAGCAGGACATTTCTCACATGCAGACCTCACAGGCAATGTTGCAAAGAACTGTAACAGATCCAGGATGTGCCACCACACAACATCTAAAACGACCTTAGGAACGGTTCATAGTGGTTTCCATTTGCACCCAGGGCCTTTATGATGGTAATCACAACAGGCATTATTGCCCTACTAACAAGACCTCTCACCCCAACCTGCATCAGCAAAGGCCACTGCTAAAGCCTGATCCAAGATACAACTAGTCTGCAGAGAACCAACATCTTGTGTCTTGTCATCTGGATTCCTAAAATACCCTGGGGACTGCCATTAGAAAGTTTCAGCCAGGACTGACTACTGCTGTCCCAGCTCTAAATAAAGCTGACCAGCACAGCAGACCTGGAGCTCTGCACTGCTTGTCTGTGCATCCTGAGGCAAGCGACACTTGCTGCCTCTGTCCCACAGCAACCCTCAGATGCTCAGCGATCTCCATACAGTGGCCTCAGCTTCTCCAGAAAACTCAGACGTTGATGGAGATAAGAAACCAGCAGTTTTGAAAACAAAAAGTAAATGAAGAAAACAAAACAAACAGCAACAAAAACCAAACACAAACACATAAAAACCAAACACCAACACAGCCTAAGACTTAATTAGCAGAGCACAAACTCATCTCACAATTAATCAAAGCCAGCAGTTGAAACACAGAATTACACAGTGGATGATACCTTTTCTTCCAGCAGAATTTGAATATTTCAGTAAAAGGAAAACATATTTGACATAGTAATGATACATGAACACAAATGCAAATTTTATGTGTATTTGTCATGTGTGACCATCCAGTATCTTAACCATGTACCAGTTCAAAAGCCTCAAGTATACAAATGCTCCCTCTGGTGAAAAACACCATACATGTATATACAATGAGAAAAGATGGTGTCACTACATAGTTGAAGATTGCAGCTTCAATAATCAGATATATATACTGTAAATCATAACTCTCTGATATGTCCCAGTTCAAACTGATTCACTGAAAATTTCCTTGTTTTTGTTTTTTTTCCCCTCTTAATAGTATTTGTGGAGATGCTTAGCATCCAGCAAGTCAACACTGAAATATTCAGTTAAGTTATTCCTTCTACATCAGCTGCAGAAAGAAAGGTGCACACAATAAAGTTAGATCTTAGCCATGCCCACACTTGTAGTAAAAAGCCCTCCTTTGTTCACAGATGATGACCTGTCAGTTGTGGGTGTGTGGGGGGTGGGAAAAGAGGTTGTAAATACCACCTCTCAGGAGCAGACATCATCCTGATGCCAGCACAGCCACTCAGAGAATTTCCACGGTACCCTGGGTGCAGTGGAGCAGTTCTGCCCGCTCCCTGCCCAGCTCCCCTGCCTGCTGCGAGGGGCTACAGCAGATGTGCCGTGTGCTTTCTGGTCTGGCAATTTGTCCATTCCATGAACACCCAACAGCATGCCAGAATAGTACCTCTCATGTTCATGTAGCTACAGAAGCCTACAAAAGATTCCCATCGAGTCTGGACCAGTTTCTAACACATTAATTATACCTCTTACATTAAAACGCATTACTGGGCCAACATCACTGTTTTCAATAAGGTTTTCCCAGTTGTCTTAATTTCGCCCTCATAGACAGCTGTTATCTAAATATTACACATCTGGCAGGACAATGATCCACAGGTTTTGACAGTAATAACAAAGAACATCACTGGGAAAGATTAATTGTACCAGCTCCTTATCTTCCAGTTTGAGGATTTGATATTTGGAAAAAAATAATAATTAAAAAAATCTCTAATTCTGTTGTACATTCTGAACATATCGCATTCTATGGTACCTTTGCAATGAATTTACTGCCAAATGCAAAGAAAAGGCTCCCCAATGACCATCAGGCATATAGAACATACTTACTTCAGTATTTGGCATCTCCTCATCACCTATGCTGAATGAATTACACAGACAAAACCAGCAGAGATTGTCTTATTTCATGCTCTACTTAACAACTCTTCTAGCAGCCATATTTTCTGAAATCTAACCAAAATGTTGAGCTCTTCTGAACATCTGAGTGTGTATCTGTTTTATATTGCACCTCTGGTGTTGTGCAAATGTAGCTCTACAAGTAACTAATGCATACTGTGATAAAGCTGCCAGTTATTAATGGAGTTCTAAATAGAATTAGAAATCCATTTTGTTAGTGTATCAGAGATTGCATGTATACTCTTAGCTGAAACAATAAATGGTACAGGAAGTTCTCCCTTAGTATACATTCTTTTCCTTGGTTGTCATATCATTTCTTTTAATCTGCTTCCCAAACTTTGTTTCTTTCTCATTAATTCTAGAATAATCAGCTTTGGCACAGTGAAAACATTATCTCCCTCCATAACAGTTTCTTACTTAGAAAACAAATGAAGGTTGTATTTGCTGCAGGACTGAACCTCTGTGACCCTTTTTATCACTTGTATTGCACATTTTCCGTTATAAGTGCTTCCTGTTTTCCCAAAGAATATTAGAGCAACAGAGGAATTTCCCCTGCGTGTGTTGCTTTCAATGCATCCAGATTTATACTGAAGGGTAACATTTCTCCTGCTGCACTGAAGGGACAGACTGAGTCAGGCACAGGATGCCTCTGCTGTTTGTCGTACCACATACAAATCCAGTCTCCTCCTGAAAATGGCAGTGGATGGAAGTCCTCAGACCTGCCTACTCCGCTTCTGAGGATTTTCCTCTTTTTTTTTTTCCTCTGGTTTTCCTGTTTTACCTTTCCTTTCCTTCAGTTTATATTCTCCCTCTATTTTTCACTCTAGAACAACCTGCCTTTCCTCCCACAACATCCTCCTATTAACTACCTGTCATATAAACCCCTAATTGCCCCTGGTACTGCAAAAAAGACAACATCTTCTCTCTAAAGTCCAGAGAAATGCATTCATGTAGCCTAGCACAAAATGTCACCCTTCTCTGTATTTGTTTTCCATCAAAAAAAGTCCTTGTAATAAGAAAACTCAGATTCTAAACCAACCATCCACCATTACTCTACCAGATTTGTTTAAATGCCACTTGTAAACACCACTGATTCGTCAATAATAGGCATCCTTGCCTTGTTCTGGTTTCAGACAGAAATACGGTAAACTTTACGCTGAGTGAAAGAGAGAAGAGTTGAGAAAAGCTGAGACAATAGTGAAAATAATATAAACAGACAATGTTTCCTTTTGGTAACAGAATGTGTGTACTTGTTGTGACATACTGCAGAGTTCATATTACAATTAGAGATTTCCATTTAAATCAATAAGTATTTGTTAAATGAAAAGGTATAACTACAGACAACTAAATGAACTCCCACATACATTGAGCTCTACCACTGTATCTCATCTTAGTCGTGGTGAAATGTATAAGCTCGCTTAATTAGCATGCCTAGCTTGAAATAACTTTTATTTCACACTGACTTTCTTTGAGCCTTATTTATCCTTTTGTTCCTTTTACCAAAGCTATGCAGCATAGTAGCAGTCAAGTCTGTTGCACAGAGAACAGAACAACTTGATTATTCTTTTACAAGCTTATTCCAATATAGAACATTCAAATGGATGAAATCTAAATATGTGTCAGAGCTGTTAACACCTAGATTCATCAGTTTGGCTCTATGGACAGCAGCAGACTTCATTTGTTCAGGGCTAAACAGTACACCTAAACATTGCCAGACCATTTGCTTCTCCAGCTGTTCAGTGCACCCATGCTTACCAA
The DNA here is from genome assembly GCA_013399365.1 of Pampusana beccarii. Taxonomy (NCBI): domain Eukaryota; kingdom Metazoa; phylum Chordata; class Aves; order Columbiformes; family Columbidae; genus Pampusana; species Pampusana beccarii. The sequence continues at coordinate 189,316 of VWYH01006860.1, read as the reverse complement.
ACTCGGTCCTGAAAAAACAGTGCTACTGCTAGTGGTTACTGCACCAATGCAAACCTGACATCCCAAGATCCTTCTTACAGGCCATCATACACACAATGCACCTTTCCAGCCTTTATCACAGCTCCCAGAGAAAAAAATCACACAAAACTGAAAGAATACTTACTGAAAAGCAAACCAGAACACAGCTAAAGCTTCAGCAATCTGTCCATCTTTCCACACAAACTCTTGCTTTAAGTAAAACGTACTTAAGGCAGCAGGTCTCAACTTCACGTAGCGTACCCCGGATTGCATCTCCCTATCCCCAAATCACCCATAGCCTCCAGACAGACACAAATTCCTACAGACTAGGTGAAGACAACTTCTCGGAAGAGTGAAACATAGTTTTGCCACTCTAGTGGAATGAGAAAGCTGTTTTCCAGAGACAACAGAATGGAAATGTCTGGAGGCCAGGCTATTCCCAACTCACAAAGCTGCCTAAGGAATGGGGAGGCAACGGGAAGACAGGAGGACACTGAGTTTGACAGCCACTGTCTGTGTGTTTGCTCCCCAAAGCCTTGTCTATTTTTCCCACAGGGTGACATTCTTGGAAGGCAGAACATTTGCTACAGAAATGTCTGAGTCCCAGAGAGAAGGGTTTCCAATTAATCACAGAGAGCATAGCTTATGCATGTCACAGTGATGTGCTTACCGCCTTCTCATTGAAAATGTACGTGTCATACTATCTTTGGATCAAGATAAACATGTCAGTGTTTAAATTTGTTGTTTGCTACATTATAGTCACTATATTATGGCATCATACAGTGCATATTTAAGTTCGTAGCAGGGTTCCTCTGAATAAATAGGAACATTTACTAAAGAAAACTACGATGCATCTTTTGGACTGGAGAGTCATGAATTTGTTTTTTATTAATATCACCTCACATACTGGATTCCTAATATGCTTGGCCTCTGTACTTGTGTTAAGCTCTGTTTATCCACCTTGAGGTTTCCTCATTTGGTTTGGGAACTACAAAGCTCCCCTGGAAAGTTAAAGTGAGAGCATTCAGACAAAAGCCAACAAGTCCTTGCACACTTTTTAGGTTTGAGAGACTGGCTGTTGGAGGAATTCATTATCATTCAGTACTTCAACCCGCAGTCCCTTTGTACTGCCTGACATGTACAGTCACCTCCACATTCTTTGATGTGCCCTTGCACCCAATAAGTCTTCAAAATGATTCGGATTTAGTCTCTCTCTACCCATTTCTCAGTCCTGTTTCTTGGGGAGGGGAGAGGCTGGACAGGCTGGAGAGTTGACCTGGACAGGCTGGAGAGTTGGGCAGGGAACAATTTGATGAAATATAACAAGGGAAAGTGTAGGGTCCTGCATCTGGGCAGGAACAACCCCAGGTTCCAGTATAGGTTGGGGAATGACCTGTTAGAAAGCAGTGTAGGGGAAAGGGACCTGGGGGTCCTGGTGGACAG
>VWYH01006860.1:76889-187845 GCA_013399365.1 Pampusana beccarii | reverse complement strand
AAAATGATTCGGATTTAGTCTCTCTCTACCCATTTCTCAGTCCTGTTTCTTGGGGAGGGGAGAGGACCTGACAGCCCTGTGGCTTTCCACCTTTCTAACTGCACAAATTTATATATTACATCATATCACGAGAACAAAACAAAAGAAAACAAAAAAAAAAAAAAAAAAAAAAAAGGAAGAAAAAGGAGGGGACTGCAGTTAGAGCCATTAATGTTTCATGAAACCTCTCACATCCTCCCTACAACTGACGGGATGAAAAAGATAACAGAATTCAGATAACCAAATACTGCCTTGGTGTTCTCTATATTAAAATTCTGAGCTAAACTGTTGCTTTGCAAAAATTTGTATCTCTCCATATTCTGTTTCGTCAGTGTCTCAGGAAACACCTAATGCTCCATTTACACTGGGATCAGTAACAACTGCCTATATTGCTCATCTAGTGCAGTTTGTTGCCTTATGGGGAGAGGTTTTATTACATTACAGTGCCACAAGACCACGTCACTTACATTTACTGTAGAATAAGGTATACAATAAGGTATACATGTAAATTTCAGAGTAATTTTTTCTCTTTTGTTAATGATAAACATAGTAAACACTGAAGTTGGAGAAGATGACTGAAGTGCTCATAGGTAAAGTTTTCCTCTACCCTTGCAAGTTCTAGGACCCATTTTGCAAAAAGAAGTTTAAGAACTGGAATCAGGATCCACTTTTCTACCGTGTTATTTTACATTAGTAGAGTAGTGTTACCAAGGTGATAAAGAAGCAATGTAAATAAAAATCCAAACTTCTAAGAAGAATTTGAAACTTTCGACACTTTAATTCAATCTAGCTTTTATGAAATGTTAAAGGTTTGATTTGGGTTTGTTTTTACACTATTCCCTTAGGAAGCCTAGGAGAATAAGTAAATGCTTCTTCACCATTTTAAGAAAGCTTTACATAATGCTCATATTTAGAAGTGGGGAAAAAAAAAATGAACCAAGAAAGGGTTTTACGAAACTGTATCTGGTGGAAATATTTTTCAGATTTCGTAGAAAAATATTCCCATTCCCACTTTTTGGAGATTTTAGTTTTGTAACCTTTTCCTGCCTTAAACATAGGGTTTTGGTAGAATATTAGAAAATAGAAGAATGACACACTGTTTACTGGAGCCCATCATTTATCCCACAGACACATAGCCCAGGCTGATTCATTACCATCACCCAAGTCATCACACAGCCCAGGCTCAGCACACCTGGCAGATGTGGCTTTTCTAGCCAAGCACAAGCACTAACGAAGAAAGGAAAATTTGTTCCATGAAGAACCAAGTGCATTTTACAAACAGATAAAGAAGGAAATAAAAGAGGAAAAAAGTAGATTTTTCAGAAGGTGGTCTTCCTTTACAAAAAATATGATTATTTTTTAGACTTTGCAGTCTGCTTTATTTTAGATATGGGATAGCTATGTTTTTTCTTGGCAACAGTGGAAATCATGAATGCATACAAAAAGGAAAAGATCTTAGGTTAGGTTCATTGCGGAACTCTTTTACCATATTTCTCAACACTGGAGAAAGGTATTTGCAACCTTTTATGGTCACAGGCTCTAAGAAAAGTTATTGGGAACTAAATGTACACCTACAAGTTTTCTACATTTCTTAGCATATTACCTGCTGATATAGTAGCAGCTCAAACAATATAGCATGTTTGTATAACAGGCAACAAATTATATAAATAACATCTAAAGTAACAACAAAAGCAAACAAACGAACCATTTGTGTGACTTATGGTTGTTTTCTGATGATGAACATGGCACATGTCACTGGTTCACAAAGCTTATGAAAATAAATGACAACCCCCTGCTGTACTAAGTTCAAGAGTGATTAAAAATCTCTGTTTGCCACTGTCAGAAAACACTACATAGTCCTCCCTTGCAGCCCCAGGCTGAGACCTAGACCTCACTGAAGTGACTAGGAGACTGTTGTGCTCTTCCTGCCTGTCCAGAGGCTGCCTCTTAGAAATATACTTCCTTCTCTTAATTATGGTGCAATCCAGAATTAGGACCACCCAAAAAAGTTGGAATTAAAAGTAGGGCATCAGGTTCATGAAAGCCAGTATACTACTGTGTAAACACTTTGTGTCTGATTTAAGGTTCAGTGCTATATACAACTTCCCTTCCCTTTAAGCGTTTAGCTGAATTCTACATAGCAATCAAGGAAATTTATATTCTGTGAAATTCATTTTTCCCTGAAAAGTGTACTAGAAAACCTTTTCAAGTGTGTCTCTGAATATATGAGAGTCATTCCTCACAGGAAAAAAAAAAGCTTTCCCTTTTTACTATGCATATTATGTAGTTCATGCTATTAAAAAGAGAGCTATTGTTGACGTTTGATAGGACATTAAATGTTTGAATTATCATGAAAAGTTGTTATTATTAAAAGACAAAGATACTGATTTTTTTAAAAGTGTGACATAAATACACATGAAAAATAATTTTTTTTTTTTTTCTACAGTAACTTGACCTGTCTAGATAACTGTCCTCGCTTTATAGACAGGCTCATACACTAATGTGGCCTTTTGGGAGGTCGGCATCAGCTTTAAAAAACACCTTGTGAAGTTCCCAGAGTTTTCCTCTGTCTTTGGAAGACACCTGTGTTAAGTGGGTGACAATGGTAGTACCTATTTATCAGCTTCTGTAAATATGTGAATAGACACACACACTCTTCCACATTTTCTTTCTCTCTCTCTAAAGATTGCACTGATCTTCTGGATTTTTCTTCAAATCTCCACTCACCTTTTATTTTTGCCAATGCAGTTTTCCAAGAATAAATAACAGAGCTTACTGCTGTGAACCTAGAAAGAGCTGAAACTAAAAAATGTTCAATTTTAAGAATGCAGAAACTTGAAAACTGACCTATATTAAAAAGATAAATGTAAGTCCACACGTAGGGTGCAAAGACAGTTTGAATCATCATTATTTCCCTGGAAGTTCTATAAAAATAATAGTGCTCTTTTTTTTGGCCAAAACCAAATAAAGTTTGAAGCTAAAAAACAAAACAAACAAACAAAAAACAAAAACAAAAAAATCCACATACAAAAACACCACCACCAAACAACAACAACAAAAACCAACACTCACCAGTTTTGTTTCTTTTTCCCATTAAAAACTGAGTATTTGAGAGTAAAACATATACTTCTATTGCTCTTCCAACATCTTTCCTTTTTGGTCATCCTCCAGAATCATGATAGAGGAGGCCTGAGCCATGAAAGAAATGCTTGGTCCAGCAGTGAAAGTGTCACAAGGACAACACTGGTATTTTTGGTAGGACTCACAAGAACTCACGACATACTAACAACCAGCAAGAGGCTGAGACAACTGCTGTTCACAAAAGCAGGGTTTTTTGACTGAACAGCCTTTGGTAAATCAATGGTTACTATTGTCTCTTTTGTGTTCAGCAGACATGTGAGTCTTTGCTAACATGTATCCTGAAAAAATGAAACAACTTCTAGGACATCAAAAATTTTGAACTGTCTGTACTCATCCAGCTGATATAATTAAAAACGTTAGAAAAATTCTTCCTGATTCACACTTTTTTCAAATCAAAATGTGACAAGACACCATCATGGATGTCTTATGGGAAACAGGCTAGGATTAGAACAGCAATGCATATACTAAATAGGTATTTTCTGACTTCATTCCGTAAGAATGCTGAAGGAAAGACACAGCTCTGTCGAAAGCATTCCCACCGCATCCACCTGTATTGCCATGACTTATTCACAGCAAAGAAAAAACAGTATAAATATCTGTACAAATTATTCACACTTTTCCATATGTCTAAAAGAAGGTTACAAAATTGCCTGATTACAACAGGTACCAAGGAACAAACACGATTCTCCTGAAAGTGGTCGTTCGTAAGAGATATATAAACCACTATTACAGGAACAGAAACACATCCACATATGCTCTGAAAATACAATCTTTTGCATGTTATTTCATTTCTGCAAAGCTTGGTGGTTAAGTTCTTAATTTTTTTTTTTCTTATGTTGATTCTTGCCTGTTCAGCAATAAGTACAAAATCCTCAGCTTTTGTAAAATAACATTTTCTGAGGCTTGCCACTGAGCTTTGGTGAGAAGCAGAATTAAAACCACCAGACTCCGAAAATTTCTTCACTCCTTGCAGGACAGTTCTGCTCAACAGAAGCAGCCCTTGGAGCTATCCTGACTTGTATTATAACTAAGTAAATTGGTCTCCTTCCTGTCTGCATGCTTTCCTGGGAGGTTAGTTCCACCAACGACCATGTCTACAGGCGTGTCAGTGTATTTGTGGAACAGACATAACTCACCCGAGCCTCAGTTCTCACTGGGCTGCAACAGTTGACACTGGGGAATAAAGGAAAGGCAAAGGACTCCCTCCTCTAGCACTGGAATAACTACTTCTTATTCTCATATTCCTTTGAAGTCAAAAGGACAGCAAGTGGTGACACTGAAATGCCATTCTGTCTTTTATAGCAACTTTTCCGTCCAAACAAGATGGAAGAAAACGTAACTGTGAATAGGCAGGAATCGACAGAGTGTGTTTGAAAACAGGATGCCTAAGTCTCCCTGAGCCCTCAGCTCTCTTCCCTGTTGCTTTCAGACACTATGACTTGCTTTTCAAGCGATGTGACCTTAGCAGCTTTGCTCCCTCAGGTCAATCTACATGCTGTGCCATTGCACGCAGCCCACTGCGCCACACGAGAGAGTCAGGCAGTGAGTACAACCCTCCATTCAGCTAAAAGTATCATTAGATCTCTTACTACCTCAGATACGTAGCAGCAGTGTGTGTTTACTTTAGAGACCCCTTAATCAACTCTCCTCTGTTACCCAGCAGTCTGAAAGAGATTTATCTTCCTGTCTCAGGTCCCTGTCTGCCAAGCCTAAAGTGCAACCTGTCCATCTGTGACTCGATATTAGCTCATTCAGACAGCCACTTGTTTGGCAAAATACATCAAGACACTAGACAGAGAAAAAGAAATTTATCTCAAAACAAAGAAAATAACCAACCAGTGTGTAAATATGACTGAGGTCAACAGCAGAGTAAGTGAAAACGCAAGCCTCAGGTGCCTTTCTCCAAATAAAACGAGCAGGATACAAACAAACAAAAGTGCAATCTTTTACAACAAATTAAGAGAAGTCATTTTTCATCTGCATGTGTCTAATAGCCTCACCTCCTTAAGTGGGAGGGAAAATGCAGCATTGTGTTTCACAAGGGGGAAAAAAAATAAATAAATCAGGACCAACTATTTATTCTTTCTACAGAGTTTGAAATATCACCACTCTTTCAACAGCTAAACTTCCATCACAACTGGTTTTGCAACAGTGAGGTTATACTTCAGATGAAGCACTAAGGGTAACATAGTCACTGAAAACAATTAACAAATACTCAGCTGTGCTATCTGCCTGCCTAGAAAGCTATCAGAAACTTTGATCAAAAGTGTGTTGCACCAAGTCTGTTTGGGGGATGGCCAAACTCCTTCAATTCAGTTTCATTAACCCCTAATTAACTGTCCTTTTACAGTTGTAGTTGTTAGCGCTGAGTGGATTAGTGAGGTGATGGTGTCTGTTCATGGGACACAACTGTTAGTCCCTGAGCTACACTGCAAAATTTAATCACCCAGTCCCAGTGCACTTCCTCTCCGTTATTTCAATTCTGGAGTTATCCCCCTACAATTGCTTTTCCTGAGAATTTTACAACGGCGTAATCAACTTTCTGTTCCTTCTCTTGCACTGTGCATGAATAAGCTGCCTTCAGAGTTTTGCTAGCAGCTCTTTCTTTCAATAAAAATTGTATTGTATTGTATTCACAAACCACTTGGATGGAAGGAAGGTTTTCAAAAAACACAACAGTGTTTAGAAGAGGCATAATCATTGAAGAGATATAGAACATCATATAATCTTTACTAGACCTGTCAATACTTGATTAATTTTAATACCTGATTCCATAAAAACATCAACTGTTTTTCCTCAATTTATTTTTCACACAAAGTCCATTTTCCAAATGTTATGGATGTTTGCATTGATTATTAGAAGGATTTTTATCACAGGTGGATTTGGTATTTTATGATGGTTGGTAAAGAGGTAGAGTGAATGTCCAGGATTCCAGAAAGGCTATAAAGGGGAATTTTGAGGAAAGGAAGAGAATCAAACAGTAAAACAACCCACGTTGTACACCATCTTGTATCTGCGTGCGAATCCACCAATGAAAAAATATAAAAACGCAAATTATTCACTGACAATTACACAGTCATCATATTTCGGAGCCAGAACCGAAGTGAGGCCATTCTTTCCGCCTTTCCAAAATTTATTTCATTGAATATTCAGTTTGCATTTTGGAAACCATCTCTGCATCCGTAAAAGCTGGGCACCCAGTACCACACTCAGCATCATACACAATCTGTGTGTGTGTATATCTATATATACATAGAGATATATTTACATAACAGAAACGTCTTTCTGTATGAAGATTCTTAATGAACTGCCAGTTTCTGGAGTATGGTTCTAGATCAGTGCTTGAATTCTGTAACTAAAAATGCACTTTCCTCATGGATTTCCCTGAGCATTTTTTTCCTTCCACTGATCTGACAATTACATAAAACCAGCACTTTGTGTAGCATTTGGGCCTTCACTCAAAACAAGAAATTTAAACTGCATGTGATGGAAGGGTGAACAACTGAGGAAATGCTCTGTTCTTCCCCAGAGAGGCTTGTTCCTACTGTCCAGCTCAGACTGCCTTTTGACTCTAATGGAAGGGACAGGCTAGATCTTACTGACCTTTGCTTCTAATATGGACATTCAAGATGGGCTATAACGCTGATTTTAATCTGGGAAAAATTGTACCACTGACACCAAGTCCTTGGTTCAGAACATCTGTGCAAAGGCTTATGAGCTCTGCAGGGGGGGTCTGAGTTATTTCTAATGACCATCTAAGTGTCTAACAGTTTTCTCTTAACAGCTGTTCTCTCTAAACACCCAACCTGACCATAAGGTTTCCAGGGGACTAGATGCTGACAGATTACTTTTTTCCACTAATTTCTTTAAAAAGCAGTATATTAAACCATGAGTAATAGCTTGCAAAGTCTCTGGAGTCAAGTAACTTGTCTGCTTATACAGATAGGAGGTATATTTCTTTTTCAAAGAAAATGGTTACCGTGAGGTTCAAGAATATTCTTAAAACTCTCTTCAACATCCAGATGCAACAGAGGTCAGTGACAGAAAGCAGCCCCGCTTGCTCTCAAATGTGAGAATTGGCACTTTCCTGGAAACATAATGTTGTGCTCGTTGCTGTATGTGAGACACTCTAGTGACCAGGAGGTGGGCAAACAAAGGGAACAGACTGGTTGGGGTATGGGCATATATGCAGATATTGTCCCTGCTTTCCTGCTTCCTACTCCCTGTTACATCAGGCAAGATGAAAAGGAGGGAGCTGCAAACAACCCAGAGAATCTGGAAATGCATTTGCACCAGCAAAAAGCACTCAGGTAAATATTTTCTTTAAAAAGACAGATCCCTCACTGCCCCTTCACTTCCCCCCACAAAATCAGAAACATTTTTAAGCCTTTTTCTCACTCATATGCTGCTATTTTAGTAATTGATGTATCTGCCATAGCAACACATTTCAAGCTTAAATACTTATAGTACATTTATTGTTCTTAGAAACGCTCTCAAATAGACAGTACAACTACTTATCTTTCCTATATCATATGCACAACAGATGTTTTTCCTCTTGTACAATAATTACTTGTACTGTATTCACATTAGGTATGCACTTAGAGAAAAACGATAAGATTACTGTTTAGCTGCTTTTAGCATGAATAGCCTGGAAGACTGTATTTTATGATACATTTCTAATCACTGTGTCACGGTAAAATGACATGGAACAAGTCCAGAATTGAAGTTAACCGTCTACCTGTGGACAGGATTTGACAGGGATGCTCCTGATGCTGAATCACTGTTCTGGAAGTCAGCATTAATTTCTCGATCCTTTGTTTGTTTCAGGAATCAGTAAAACTAGCACTGAGCTATTTTAGGACAGTAAAAGAGCACGAGGCTCAGGAGGAGGAAAGGCGCCAAAATGGTTTGTCAAAAATGAATGTGCTACTTGTCAAATTTGCATTAAGTCACCTTTTTTGAGCTCTGGTGGGTCCCTCTTGTCAGCAGTCTGAAATGGCTGTTCAGAGTCACCTAGGTACTGCTGTACTCCCCAGCCTTGACCTCTCCCTTTCCAGCTCCATTTATGCCAGGTCTTTGTTACCACTCTCACTGTGAGACCCTGTGTGCCAGATGAAGCTGTTTAGGGTGGGATCTTCTATCATATGTATGTAGTATGGATCCCGGAGTGGCACTCTACCACAGTTAGTGCTTCACTAGAAGAAATCATCCTTGGCTAAAGGACCCAACCCACTCATGCCTTGGCATACCAACCAGTGTGCCTCTCATGACTCTACAAACTTCCCTTGTCTTCACACAATCCTTGCAGGGGCAAACCTTCACCCTTACCCTTTGACTACAGAAGTGGTCCCCACCATGTGAGGATAATAACGGCTGGGACCTGCTGGCTTCAGTTATTCCTTTAACATGGCACAGAGGAGAATAACCACTGTGTTTTAGCACTCAGCATAGAGCACCAGTGAAAAGCACAACCATGCTGCTAATACTGCAAGCAAGCAGAAGTTGTATTTTAGATCTCCGTGGTGGAGCCAGCCTTTGCTAGTCAGAAAAAGCTCTAAGCCAGAGAGTCTGACCGAGGGCTGCCTCGTTCACTGTCAGAATTAACACAGCAGCATGGAGCAACCAGAGCTTCTGCCTGACGCTATAACAATTGGCTCCAGCTGACTCTCCCTGTGGAAGACAAGCCATCCTCCAGTCTTTGTCCTCCTGATACATCATTGCCACTGTCATCATCTGCTACTAAGTCAAATATTCTGGCTGTGCTGTATTTTGACACTGAGCCACCATAATCCCCCACTGCGCAGGAAAGGCCTCAAATTGAGTCATCAGATATTGAGTCTGGGCCTTTCAGTGCCATCTGAGAGGATTGTTTTACTCCAGGCCTCAGTTCTGATCCAGTCAATTACCAGGGTCTCAGGCTAGCCTCATAAAATTGCTTTTCAGCCTAGATTTTCTCTTCAGTCTTAACAAGTCACTAGTGCTCCTATTCTTTTTTGTTCTTTTTATAAACCTTATTGTAAAGCCATACTATATCAACATTTTATTTTTACATAATTAGCAGTGCTCCACACATTACTGTAATACCACTGCCTCCAGCTGGAAACAGAAAAATCTGCTTTAGCTGTTCTGTCAGAAATAAGTTTCTCTCCTGATTGCTGCTCTCCTTCCTAGCACCTGCGGTGTGCAGATACACTGCAACTTTCTGCAGTAAATCTGCATGAACAGTAAAATCAGCCTGTCTCTGAGGACAGCTAGCTCTGCTACCTTTTACGCTGTGCCACATCACATATGTAGATTCACTCCACTGACTATTAAAAGATGTCTTCCACATTCCTGGAAGCTTTTGGCCTTGGTAGGACAACTCCACACTTTTCTTTAGGGCTTCTTCATTTGTGTTATTCCTGCCACTACACTTCATTGTAAAAACACTCAAACTCAAAAATTCTGTGTAAACTGACTCACAGGCACCGGAACTTGATTGTGCTTACTGTCAAAGCATTGCACTGATTTCTGATCAGGGCCAAATTGGAGCAATCTCCCAAAACAATCCCCAGGCACAGTTTATGAAGTAATATGAGCCGGAAACCATTCCCAGTGGCAATACGCATGCACCCGCCACGGTTTGGAGGCTGAGTTTAATAGGAAGGACTGGTCATCCTGTGCAGCTGGGCTCAGAGCCAGAGGGTGCTTCTGTGCACATATAATTTACTAATACAGATGTGGCTAAGGATCCTGACAAAAGAGTATTTCATTCAGTTCCTTCATCCCACCTGTTTATCTTGGTGCAACACTTCTGTCATACACAACAGTCTGTTGACATTCTTCTACACACAGAGCCAGCATAAATCTGTCCACATGAAAATTACACTAAATTTCTATCAATTTCAATGACTGTGAGACTGTGAGATACACAGTGTCTCTGTTGACCCTACTATCTGGCACTCAGCAAGACAAGCAATCAGCACTACGGGTTTCAGTGCAGTTATCTGTGTGCGATACTGGGTTCTGACTTTCACCAGCATTAAGAACTGCAGGCAAAAATTGTTCACTGGCTTATTTTGCTCTCCCTTCATACTGGGTAAACACAATCAGGATGTGTAAGAAGTGAGTATCATTTCCCTTTGCACCTCATTTCAGCATAGGTGCCACACAGCCATGAGGACAGGCTTGAATACCTCATCCCTTCAGCCTCTTTCAGAGCCTTTAGCATCCTGCTTGCTTAGCTTGATGCTGGTGGCACTCATGGTGCACAGCTGTAACAAAAGGAAGAAAACTAAGCTCCATCAATCAAATCCAGCCCTATACTCCAAGTGTTTTTATTCAGATGTTACTTCCCAGAGGAGGTCTGAGTCTCTTTTGTAATGCCCTTTCATCTGTATATGCTTAAGAAATAATGACAGTTCATCCATCTAGGCCTATGCCTTTATTTTTATATATGATACAGCAACAGCTCTAAGAAACTGCTCTAGTAAGAGATATAGAGTAGAAATATCATTGTTAGTCTCTTAACATTTACCTTTAGAAGGCAAATTTAGCTTTGTTCAAATATGTCTGCTAAAATGTCTGATGAACACTACAGAGAGAAGCCTGTAAAAAAATAGTTTATCTGCCTCCTTCCCCTTCCCTGGCCATTTTTTTCAGCCAGGCTACACACTGGATCCTACAAATACATAATATTATTATAATAATGTATATAATAGCTATATAATAATCATATAATTATACTGATAAAAATAATAATATATGTGCTGGTATATCTATGAGAAAAAAGAAGGAAAGCTAAAAAGTTTCTGAATAAACAAATAAATAAATAAATAAAAATAAACACTAGCCCAAGCCATTGCACACTTTTGACACATGTCACAAAAAAGAGCAAATAAAATGAAAACATGTTCTTTTTCCCTAGGACATCTTTAAGAGAAGAGTGATTAACGTGGAACTCACACCACAGAAGAAAGAGTTTGAATGCAATTCAGAGTCCCTGAATACATGGAAGAAAAGTAGCAGTGACATGTCATTCAAATGTGTTGCAAGTTCTTCAGGCGAGTTATCTTAGCCTTTTCCCTATGGATGAAGAACTACAACTAAAACCTTACTACGTACTGCGTAGGGCATACATCCTGAGCATATGTGCAGTCCCAGATGCCCTATCCTCATTGCAGAGGCAGAGACATAAAACGAACGAGAAAGATGTTCCAGGCTCATGAAATATTGCAGACTCCAAAGGAATACCTGTGGATGTCAGAAAGTTCCAAGAAAGGAGACAAACCTGAACTCTGAAATCTGAAACAAATTTCTGTAGTTTGAGACCTCTTAGCTCCTATGAACTGTTACTCAATGTCTGTTGTCCTGATGCAAAATAAGGTAGGTCATATAATGAAAATCGCTTGATACTTCTCCAAGCACTTTGGAAATGAGCATAGAATTATCTTTGAATACCACTCAAATTGATCATAAAGTATTTAGCAATTACTTGAATATCAGACGACTGAGTTGTTAAAAAGTGTGGCCAAAGTAACAGAAAATATCTTGAAAAGTAAGTGTTGGCTCAGAAAATGCAGACTGATAACACAAATAACAACAATGGAAAAAATCCATATACATTCATGTCTCATTCTCTGGAAGTAGAAAGAAGACTCCATAGATCCTCCCCTGAAAAAGTATCTATTCTAGGGATACTGTCAATGGCTACGTTACGAAAGGTCACTGCTAATTCCCAGCAATATTATATGCCTGGGTCCTGTGACTTGGTGCCCTGTGCAGGATAAATGGTGATTTTTGTTCCCTGAAGCTGAGAACCATACTGATAAAGAATGTTGTATGGCCACTGTACTAGATAATTTGGTTCAGCGTGCAAACCTGACAGTCTCCAGGCCAGTAACGTACGATTCAGAGCCCTTGCCTCTCCTCTTTCCTTATCCGTTAAGTGAGAGAGAGAGCAGAAGGTGATGAAGGAGACAGGGAAAGAGCTACTTGCTTCTCCATATGCAGAAACAAGTGCATGTAGCCATTTTGTGCTGTCTTCCACAGCTCAGCTACATTGTATTTTGTGTAAAGACTATAGGTGGTTGTTCCCAAAGCCACTGTCAGAGAGCCCCACCGTCAAGTGACAGACTGATCTCCGTGCTGCCACTCATAGAAGAGCTCACTCTGCGGTCCTGGTGTCAGCTTCTGTAGTCGTAAGAGAAATATATTCCTCGATTTTAAAAGGTCATTTAGTCTAAATACTTTTAGCGATAATTCCAAAAAGGAAATGTGCTAATGGACATCAAATACATTGCCAAGCCCTTCAAGTATATATACTTGGAATATTGACCAAGAGAGGTGGAAAATTTTACTTTTCACTAGTTTCAGACACATGGCTCTTCATTTTGAGCTTCCAGTTTTGGATGTCTTACCCTCTCTAACTTCTATTTTCTCCAAAATTTCAAAACCAGAGATTCAAGCAAATCCAGCTCTAAAAGGCCAAGGGTCATTTATTCAAGGGCTTCCCAGATGAAACTGCTATTACCTTTACCAAGCACAGAAGATGCAGACAGGCATTCACTGGGAGAGACTGGGCTCCCAGTCTTCCCCGTCACCTCATGTCTTAAAAAGTTATTTCAATGTGACACAGAGAACTTAAAATGGCAACCAATTCAATTTAGAAATAACTCTATTATTCACCAAACATTTTCTGTGGGTTTGTTCTTTCATTTTTAATCCTAAGGATAGTTGCATAAATGTTGGGCTGTTTGTTTCTTTGTTATTTTTAATTGACAGTTTACCCCAGTCTATTACTGTAACTAAAGTTGTCAATTAATTTATCAGATTAATTTAGCCTTGTTTCTTGAAAAAATGCATTTTAGGGAATATACTTGCTATTCAGGAGGATTTGCTAGTATTTTCTTCTTACCGTTTTCTGCACACGGCTTATTATAAGCTTTCAGGTTTAAAATTGTAATGATACGAATGTATTTCATCTCAAATACAGAGTCACCGGATACTTTTTTCTTCCTATCCAATGGGATGGAAGCAATTAAGTTCTCAAACTGCTGACTTTTAAGAGAACTGAGGAATAAGAGCAAAAGAACTTATCAAAAAAAACCAAAGTCCTATCACTAAAAGAACAAAGGAGGAAGAAAAGAAAAAAAAAAAAAAAGAAGAATAGCATAATGTGCAAGAGAATCTCTTTAGAAATAAACTTGTCTTTCACATTTATTTTATGTCCCAGTCTTGACTCCCACTGATTTTAGTCAGCAGGCTTCGGGTCACTCTAAAAGATTCTGAAGTAGCTGCACCTGTCATCCTTCCTATTTACCCTGTAAAGTTTACTTTGACCTTTATATCATACATCATCTCAGTGTTGGTTTAGCACATCCAATACCCCTGTCACAAGTCTGCTGCCAGGTCTGTTGCAGGGGAGTTAGCTTTCTCAGAGTTGAAGAGATGACATTTTCAGCCAAACAAACTAAAAGGTAAATAGAAATATCCTCTCCAAGTTTTGATCCATCATGTTTAGTTTAGTTCCATTTCCAAAAGTCACCACGCTCAGGCTGCAAGGAGGAAGAATCAAAGTACCAAGGAAAACATCTTGTTACAGCATTGTCACAACAGTTCTTTGTCACCAAAATCTCCCCCAGTCTCCTTTAACTTTCATTGAGTGCTACTTTTGCTAAAGCTGATTTACTGGGAAAACGAAACAAAAACAAAACAAAACGAAACCAACAAATAAACAAAACAACAACAGCAAACAAACAAACAAAACCCCAGCAACTTTATCATCAAGCCATATTAATTAAAAATAGTAAAAATTCTATTGCAGGTAGATTTATGCTTTGCGTTTCTAGCTTCAAATGTTTTTCATTTTCCATTTAATTTGTATTAAGGACAGAAAACCTATTTTTCTTACAGTCCCAGTTACAAGTGCCAAGTAATCTTTTATGTACACTTACACAAACATTTTATTATTACAAACATTCTTCCATTTATTAAGAACACTTTATCAGTAATTCTTTTTCATGATCTGTATGATCTCTCAAACATAATACTTTCACATCAGGAACTCCATTAGTCATAGAAAAGTTGATATGTTTTTTTACAGTGCCATAATAGTAGATTTTTACTCTAAACTTGTCATCTAGATAGTGGGATTTTACTTTGCTGTAAAGACAATATTTTTTTATAGAGTTAATGCTTGTGAAGAATTCCACATTGTTCTCAAATAATACCTCTATAAAGTAGGAATAGACCCTTTGTTTTTGATGTTAGCAATGAAGCATAAAATATGATTGCGAAACAGCAAGAGTTCTTTATTTCTATGTCAATCATTTTAACTGAAAAAAAGCCAACCAACCAAAAAAAAAAACCTAACAGGAGGGGGACTGTCATAGAGAGCACTTAGAAAACTCATCTCTAAAGAAGTCAGTGAAAACATCTGTGTTGGCTTCAATAAGGTCAAGATCCTACTTTAAGCACCCACCACCTCCCATGCTTAGCTATGGCACTTAATACATCTGCCTGCCACAGTTCCCTGTTGTCTATACAAAAGCTGCAACATTCTGTTTTTTAAAAAGCATACACAACATAAAACAAATATGATCTAAATTACTGCTGTAAAGACCATCCATCTATACAGAGAGTTCATTTTCTTTTTCATTAATACATGTGGTGACTTAAAAGAGTAAGAATTAGAGATTATATCCAGTTTGTAGAAGAGTAACTAATGATTTTCCCTTAAAAATCAAAGCTCCTCCCACCCTCCCTCTACTGAATCCATGGTGTTAAACAAACGCCACCTCACGGGCAAAAAAAGTATGGATGTGCACGTGTATGAAATTTCCACTGATGCAAATGAAATTTCAGACATCTGAGGGCAGGATTTAGCCCAGAGTACTCGGTGTGTGACAGCTCATTTATTCTCATGACAATGAACTGATGTAGGAGAAGGGCTCTTAATGTGACACAGAAAGCTTTGAAAGCAGAGATGGGAATTCAGTAAGTTGCTCACAAAGCCAACTGTTTTTTTAAAGATGTTCCTGCATTTCATGTTTATGCTCAGCATGGTGGTCCCTGCTCCCTCCAGTCTCCAGTAAGAGCTATATTAATTTCTCCTTCAGCTACAATTGCAGACGTTGGAGGACCTGTTCTTAGATTGTTAGACAGTTCAATTCACACACAGTCTACACAGACCAGTTCAAAAAGAAAAAATATAACCCAGAAGAGAACTAGAGAAGCTGCAGATAGAAGAAAACCTAAGAGACCAGGAAAGTCTCAACTGCCCAGATTCATATCAAATGATAATTGGAAAAAAGTACCTTCATTACCACTTTCTATATTTCTTCAAAACTGTATATTAAATTAATTAGTTCAGTTAATATGTTGCCCATTCTGAATTATAAATCATGGAGTCTTTCCTCTTCAAATAAATTATAGTGCTTGTGCAAAGTGCCAGGCAACCTCAATTTTGGAGACGGAAACTTTCTGTTCTTCCAAAAATATTAAGAGGAAGCTTCCAACCATAAATCTTAACTGAAGAGACACACAAAAATCCCTTGCGTCTTATGCCATTTCCTCTCTTTCCTTGTCCACACACGTACAAGGCTATTTGTTTTTTCTTCTCCAAAGTCAGTTACTCAAAGTGAGCATGAGATACCCAACCAGAGCAGAATGTCTCAGCAGAATTTAATAGACTGTCCTTTAGGACCAGCCCAGATGACAAAAGACTGCAAATTGTTTTCACCATGCTGGGTTTTTGGTAGCCTGTGAAAAAAGACTGAGCAGTTGCTGTCCACTTCCTAGAAGGGTTACTGTTCACATTTTCTGCTCCTGTGTAATGGAGCAACACTGAGACACATTCAAATTTTCTCCATGGCATTTGAGGTTAATATTTATTGTAAGAAAAAAATTCCTAAGTATCTAGGAACAAAAAACATGGATAATAGTTCAACTTTTCGGATAGAATCCTTTAAATGTGAGTTTAAATCACAAGTAAGATACAGCTCATACTTCCCAGGTGGGCAAAGTACCAACATCGTTTCCTAAGTGGTGCTGTGTTAAATAATATCATTTCTTCAAACCAGTGCCCTAATAATAGCACTGTCTGTACAGACAGGATCTTCTCAGGCATGTCTGCACAGTGCAGAATAGGTATGACAACCTCAGTTAGGCAAGTCAAAAGAAATAACAGATAACGCATAAATATTTACTTGATTTAACAAGTTGAATTCAAAAATGGCTAAACTCTTACACCACTACTCCAAGTTGCAAGCTATGCTGTCTTTCCTGTGGTTTTAAAAACACTTATCTACTACAAAGAAGCTAACATGACCAAAGAATAAAATCCTCAGTGTTGCTATAGCACAGTTGTCTCTTCAGAATATTGGCCATTGGACTGAGCTTTACCCTGTTTTTCTGGGGCTCACTGGCAAAATTAAGCCCTGGAATAAAACAAAGATAAAAAATAAAATTCAAAACAAATGCAGTAGAAACTAAAAAGAGAGAAGAAGAGGAAGAGGAGAAAAAGAAAGAGACCCTAGAAATTTTTCTTTTTTTTTTTTTTTTCCTTTTTAGCGACAAGCACTCACAATACTCCAGAGGAGTACCATTCACTTTGACAGTAAATTGACAGGGGATACTGAAGGGGATGGAGGAGGGTTGTATTAAAACAAAACCAAAACAAAACAAAAAAATAACACAAACAAACAAAAAAGCCAACACAGTCTGGTTTTGATACCACAAAAAAAAGAACAATTTTGCATGACTAAACCACAGATACCTTTGTCTTACTTTCTCTGGTGACAGTTTAGATTTTTAGCAGGATAGTACAGAGAGTTAATAACTACCTTTGATGATTTTTTTTCTTTCTGAAAATCCTCCCATTACTGCAAAGCCTCATTTTTTGTCAGTAAAAAACTTTAACTAAACAGAATGTATCATTAATTAGTTTTCACACAAGCCAGTAAGATGGAGAAGGAGAGCTACTACTAAAAGAATGCTGCAGACAAATCATGGAATTTCCTAAAGAAGGAGTATCTGTAGTTTCCAAAACACAATCACAGTTGACAGAAATTCTCACTTCTATTTGCAATCTCACCAGGGACTAGAGACTGAGAAAGCACAGGAAATGGTTTAATGTCTTGTCTTTCAAAGTGGTCTCTTCAGATTTAAGATGAGCAAAAATGTTGAACCCACGTGAAGACACTTTCACCATCACTATTCAATGTTTTATGTGGTGTTCTGAGGGGAGCTAGATTTCAGTCTCTTTTGCTCCCAGCCTGGCATTTTTCACCAAAGAAAGAAAAAAAAAGAAAAGGAGGAGGAGGAAAAAAGGCATCGATAATAAAATCAGTCCACTCTGAAAAGATAACTAAAGCGTTTCATAACAACGCTCAAATCTCTGCATCAGCTCAGTGTATTCACCTCAAAGAAATGCACAGTAAAGACAGAATTTTTATTTGATAGCTGACCAGCAGGGAAGAGTCAAATGACCATATTAATGATAAATATAACTCAAGAGCACAGTTGTTGAGCCATGCATGCAGAGGTATCATAAAGATTACAATATGCAGCCTTAAATTTTGAAAGCTTCCAGAAAAAGGGAAGTGGCAAGGTTTATCAGGAAGAGGAGAAAAGAAAATCAAGAATGTGCCAAAGGGTTGTGTGAGGGCAACGTGCTAGAGAACATCAGAAATGCGGCACAAACAAGAGCTGGCAGGATGATACCGGGAGTCAAAGAGACAGTGTCACTCTCTAAGGAACCCAGATATTTTTAATGTAATACTACAAAAACAAATGACATCTCCAATGTGTTCAGCATGTAGAGGTATTTCCTGTTAACCATAGGTCTAGCAGTAGTATTGAAAATAGCCTAATCTGGAGGAGTTTTAGCCTAATAGTCAAGAATGGACAGAAGCCAAACAACACAAAGGCACAAACAAGGAAGCAAAAAGTTTTCTGCTTTCATTTAGTTTCTGTGAGGACTTAAGAATCCTAGCAATACTGCCAGTTATACCCATAAAATTAGTGAAAGCACTGCACAAGATCTGGCACCCTTGTCTTTCTCCCTCCCTCTCATTCTAAATATTAGATTTTTTAAATTTTTTTTTTTAATTTTTAATTGAAAGCTATTATGGGCTTGACACCAAACGTTTCATGCGTCAGGAAAACAGGGTTAGGGACCTGGAGTTCTGCCTGGTATTAATAATGCAGGCAGAATACTATGGTAGCATGAACTGTCGGAGGAATCACAGCTGCTGGTCTTCACTGTTTGTCTAGACAAAAATTAGGTCTTTGTATGTTCTTGGTGCCAACTAGAGGTTTCAGGACAGCTACTGAAATATGGACTTCATATGCCGTATTAGTTCTGTGAGCATATGTTAAATAAACCTGTGCCTCCGTTCCTGTCTCCCCCAATCTGTTCATCTATCCTGTTGAAAATTTTACTATCTTGGCATTTTCTTCCTAGAACTGCTCCAGAAAGCTGAAACTGTAATGTGGAACAGCGTTAAGTATTGTAGATATCAAGTTATTTTGACACTTCCCCACCCCTCACCAAAAACAACAAAATACACCCAGAATCCCCTGTATCAGAAATACATGTCCATGAGCGTTCATTGCATTTTTTGCTTGCTTAAGCTTCCAATATTGTTGTCTGGGAAAAGGGCCCCTAGAGTTGAGTCAGCTTTCATGATTCTCTAATAAATCTTAAAGCCTAAATGTGTATAAGACTTACTTTTACTTTTCCTTCTCCCTCACTTATTGTCCTTGCCTCCTGAAGCAATTCCAGTAAAAGCATCCCCCAGCTCTCCATCTCCTCAAGCCTGGTACCACATGAAACTCATCAGCATCGGCACTCTTGAGGCCACAGGCCACTCTTGCATCTTAATTTCTGTTATCTAAAACAGTCAAGCCCATTAGCCTGCTAAAGAACAGAGACTAAAGAATATGGGGCTACCGTCTCACAAAGATCCTACAAGTAAAGGGTTGAAGTGTTAAGTGACAGGTGAATTCCCATACTGCAGTTTTCCTCCAGCACTCAAGACTACTTCAGTGGTTCACTTCTCATCCCAACAGAGAAGGAATTCGTCCTGCAGCTCTTAACTACACTCAAATCTGAACTTTGGGGTAGGGGGAAAAAAATTCTGAAGAAAAGTGACTGAAATTCAGAGAGAAGCGAGGAGGGTAAGAAGATGTTCTCATTGCTATGCTATCACTTGTGTTTCAATTACAGAAGGAACATCCCAAATAAAATCAAGTACAGTCAGCAAAGCCTTCATTTAGGGAATAAGTGTCAGCTATGCGTCATCACCAGATGAGACTGGCAATTCTTCGTTGACTCAACCCTGAGTCATTTTCTATTGCATTTCAACCAACCTTGACTTTATATCATATTCATCTGAATGAGGAGCCTCTGCCTTTTCAACTAATCCTCAGAGAAGGAAAATCACAGGAAGAAAGAGGGAGGTGAAAATAGTATTGCTAAAATTTGTCTTGTAATAGAATAATATTAAACTTCTGATGGGGTACATAGGTCATTTCCTTACTTTACGAAGGAGTTTAATTATGTCTATTAAAAGCAATAAATAAATGGCCTGCTTGAAAGCATTCTCAAGTTAGTATTGCTTTTTTCCTGCCGGGTCTGCTAATTATGGCATTTTTCCATTAATTAAAAACTTAAAGTACTTCAAACTAGCTTTGAATCAGTTCTCTGAACTGCAGTAGTTTCTCAGAATTGCATCAGTATCAAACTAGTCTCACTTTGCAGTGAATACACTCACAAAGGGCAGGAATTCTGGGTCTGACTGTAAATTCCATCCCTGGCAATATGCTTTCAGGAGTGACCAAGCCTCTGTCTCCAATTTTCTGTTAAAAAAGACTGACCCAGGCATTTTAATTTCCACAAGGAGCATTGCTTGTAGCACATAAAAATACAAGAATATATCACTAGTACGGTTTCCAACTACCAGACGGTACGGCTTATTTCTAGGTTTCATTTTATGAGTATCTGAAGCAATAAAATTCAGAAGTAACTTATCAAAAGAAGCTACACTGGCAAAGCAAGTTAGTTTATCTGTGTTAATCTCAAATGAGAAAAACTGCCCCATAACATCACAAATGTTTAAAACCACCTCCCCATGATAAATTTACATCGGGCCAAATGTATTACATGTCATTACTGAGAGTTTGTCAGCAAAATCCAACAAACTGGTTTGTACTTTCTCATCTATTCTTAACCTTCTTGTTTATTTATTCTTACACATACAAAGGTGACTACAAATCTGAACTCACTCTGTCAGCCAGGCTTCTATCTACAGGATACATGCAAAGCTAACTTCAGAGTGAATTTTTAAACATTTATTTTTAAGGCTGAGAACAGAATGGAACAAACATTGAATATGTTGCAGTTTCCCAAGTTCTTCTTGTAGGATTTTTGACTCTGAAGAAATAGGATATTTATCAGTCCTTAGTTTTTCACCTTCAGAAACATGAAATTTTCCTTGAGACGACTAGGTAGGAAAAAAAGTCCAGATAGTCTTCTTGGCTACAGTGCTTTTCAGAGCTACCATAAAACCTATTTCTGTATTCACTTCCACTATTTTTTCTCCCTGACTGGACCTCTAAGAAATTCTGTGTCAGTGGGGAAAATTAGATCTGCCCAGGCTTCAATCAGGAACCCTGCAGGCTGGACCGACATAAAGAATTAGATACTAAGAATCCATACAGAGCCAACTGAGGCCAAGCAGGAGTTCAAGACCACATTGATCTAGCAGGTTTCTTTTTCAGGTGCCACTATGAAGGCTTTACCTTCACTCTGCCTTTGGTTGAAGTAGAACCGCACCTGAAGTTACATGCTTCAAACAGCAAAATTATTTATAAAAGGCCATATCTAGGTTTTTTAATGAAATGTTTATCTCCAAAAGACACTACTCAACTTCATAAACTTGAAATGATGGGGATAAATATGTTTTCTTCTACCTGATCACACATAACCTCTAAATGGGTTACTGGCCCAAAGAGCTGTTACCTTGTTTCAGGAAGAACACTGAGGCTAACAACTGGCATGGGGAAACAAGTGTGTCCTGGTGTGGGGGGCCTCTCAAGAACCCAGAGATCAGACTGAATGATTTCTTACGTGGATTACTGGTGATCACCTGAGAAAAACAGATCCCACTCTTCTCAAAGGTCTCACTGACATCAGAAAGTAAAAGGGACATTCTCTAAGCTACTAGGTGCTGGCATTACCCTCTGATTTAGTCCTCAAGATCAAGCATTCACCAAGTATGTTGTTCAGAAACTCTAGAACAAAGAACTCAACTAACTTCAAGAAGTCTCTGAAAACCATACATGAAGTGCTCTTGGGTGTCCAAGGGAGAGAGAAGGGACACAGAAGACAGTGAGACAAGGAAACAAGAAAAGCCCTGCCAGAATCGAGCAATTACAAAATTCCAGTGGGGGGCAAAGTGGGAAACACACACAAGAACACTTCAATAACAAATAATAATAACACCCGTGTTTTTACTTAAGAAACAACTACTGGAAGTGAAGCAAACTTTTCTGGTACACCTTCATCAACCGCGGATTACTCATAAGGTCAACCATTTGCAAAGGAGGTTATTTTGAAACATCGGATTACTCCAGAACCTTTACCTTATCTAAATTAGTTCTGCCCACACTCTCAGCCAATGAATTTCTCCACCTGTTTGCATATTGATTTTTTCCCATCTTTTATTTATTTCAGCCTCCTCAGGGTTGAAAAGAGAAAGTCCATTAAGCAGCTAACAGGAAGCATGAGTTCTGAAAGGCTTTTTTTTTCTGTCAAATGTGTCTCTGGGCTGGATCACCTTACAAATGTAAATTAAATGGCTTAAAATGTAGTGACTCAGTATAGAATTCTAATTTGACTTAGATAACGCATTTTTCTCATTCAAAACACAATATACTGTTTTTCTGTTATAATACCCTGCTGATCTGAATCAGGATCCATTAGCTCTCAGCTCTCTTCTGGTATGCAGAAAAAGGATTGCCTGAAGGATCTTTATTCTGTTTTTCTACTCTATCTTCCCCCGCCCTGAAATAAATGAAGCAATGCAACAAACTTATCAGCCTCATGGACCTCAGCAAGTAAGGGTGAGAGAGTTAAAGCAATAATCAACAGCAGTAACTTGTGAGATTTTACAGATGGATAATTAAACAGTCTGTGAATACTTCATTTCTTTACACTTGTGTCTCCAGTTTTAAATTTCCTTTGGATAGATTTACATTCCTGTGATGCTCAATGGCCAGGACACCTCACCTTTAACAGCTCTATGAAATAGCACCACTTCTTGATGCTTCTCAGATGTTAACAAATTATCTCTACTGATTTAACCTTGAGCATTTGATCTCATGCAAAGGTGTGACTCTTCTGAGAGATCAACAGCATAATATAATTAAATGAATACCTAGCTAATACTCAGTTGGTCGTTTATTGGCCAATTTACAACACACTGTGATTGAGTTTAATTAGGGTGGTTTGTTTGTTTTGTTTTGTTTTTTCTGATGAAGCTGTTGACTTACAAAAGATTTCAGTACAAAAGAAGATTACGGTATTTACTGTTCCTTGGAGACCCAGCTCTCTGGAACTAGCTTTGGAGAGAGGTTGGCAGACCTGAATCCACCTTGAAAGGGGGCGATAGAAGTGTTAAGAGAGTTATGCATTAACAGGGCTGTAGCTAATCCCTCTGGTTCCTAAGGAAAAACAAAACCTCTTAGTACAGCCATCTGCACTATCCTACTGTGGTCCTACTTCTGAGTACAAGAATTTACGCAGAAGTTTCCAATGCTAGTATGATATGGTCCATAGCTGAGACACGAGTAATTTCAGCAGATAAGTATGTAAAAATCATTAGTTCCTAAAATACAAGACAAATAAATACATGCCAAAGCTTATCTGGGGATAGGCACCTTTCTGAGATAATAAAACATGCTGGATATACTCTTCAAAAAGAAACATTCCGCTCCAAATCTCGCATACTGGCTGGCCCACAGTACAAGCACCGTTTCTGCCTGACATGTTCAACACCTGTGGTTTGTCCAAAATAAGAAAATTACTCTATCTTTGAGAATTTTCTCCCACCTCAACTGGAACATGGAGGTAGGACATACTCAAAGAAATAGGAGAAATAATAGGAATANATTACAGAACACTTCAGGGCTGACCAAAAGTCAAAGCATGTTATTAAGGGCATTGTCCAAATGCCTCTTCAGCACTGACAGGCTTGGGGTATTGACCATGTCTCTAGGAAGCCTGTTCTGGTGTCTCACCAACCTCTTGGTAAAGAAATGCTTCCTCATGCCCAGTGTAAACCTCCCCTGGTGCAGCTTTGAACCGTTCCCACATGTCCTACCACTGGATCCCAGGGAGAAGAGCTCAGCGCCTTCCTCTCCACGTCCCCTCCTCAGGATGCTGCAGACAGCAATGTGTTTGACCCTCCAAACCACACAAGCCCAAAGTTCTCAGCCACTCCTCACGGAACATGCCTTCCAGCCCTGTCACCAGCTTTGTTGCCCTCCTCTGGACACATTCAAGCACCTTCAACATAATTCCTAAATTGTGAGGCCCAGAACTGCACACAGGACTTGAAGTGAGGTCGCACCAATGTTACATCCAGTAGGACAATCTCTTCTTTTAGGCAGCTAGCTATATGGAGAGCATAGAGACCTGTATTCAGTGTAATCCGTTACTAACCTCCTCAGCTTCTAAGACAAACCATATGGTTTTGGTTTCTTATATTCAGTAAACATTTTCAACAAGTGCAGTTTTATGATTTTGCAGATGGCTGCTACTGCATTAATCATACATATTCTAGGAGACACACATGGAAAAATCTTGCAGTTCCCTTCTACTACCCCGTGTAGAGAACTGGAAAAACTTTAGAGCCTGCAGGTGTCTTGTGGAAGCGTAGAAAGTTTCCTGAAAGTAACTTTACATTGTATCACAAATTGCCAGGCTACAGCTAATGAGTTCAGCTACGGCTTTAATTCATTGACCTGGTAAGGCTCATTGGTTGTCACAGAGCTCTGAAGTGCTGCTTCAAGGTGTTTGCTGGGTAGAGATTTCATTTTAGACAGGGCAGGGTCAAGGATCAAGAAACTTAGGTCAAAGCATTTAAAACGCTGAATGATAAAGTCAGAGCAATAATATTTTATGCTTGCACTGAATACCATTAACAGCTACAATAGCAAAAAAGTCCTGCAAATATCTTGCTGAGCTGGGTTCCCTGTTGTATTAGGCAATTGTATCATACATGCCTTTTAGGCTGACTGAACTCTCTAGCAGCAATCTTATTGGTTTTGTTCCCACTGCTCCAGCAGAAAACAGCATCCTTCTGCTCTGAGGGTTGAGATTTCACTGTGCTTTGAGACAATAGCTTTTACTTCAAACTGGGGCAGGCTACAGACACACGCCCTGCCCCCTGAGATACCCTAGCTGACATCCTACAGCTCACTTGCACATCTGAGCTCAATGCTCTCCTCCTTCAGAGCTTGTTCGAACACAGGACCAAGTTATTCCAGTAATTCCCTGCCTTCTGTCTTGTGAATTGTTCCAGGTTTGCTTCTACACTGAAGCTGTCTCCACCTCATCAGCTGTCCCATTTTGTTCTCAAATTCAATAACCTCTCTCTTGATGAAAACAGGTATTTTAATTTGGGGCCATGAGTAACACCTGCAGCACCCCCTTGTTTTCCAGGTAGATCGCTGACAAACTTTTTGCTGTTCTTTAGCCACATTGACGCCCAAGTTCAATATGATGAAGTAATTACCACCTTATCCTGACTTTCTGTGATGCAGCTAATTTCCTGGTCCGGTTCTTCTGCATTACTTTTAGTCACAACTCCTGATTTCTATTTCAGTGATTTCAAACCCCTTTTGAACACATAGCCCTTTGCCTTGAAGGCTTTTTATGTTGTTCTTGAAATAAGCTCCAGATGGCTTTTCTACCTGTAACTTGAGGACACTGCTAGTATTTAAATGCTTTAGAGTAGCTGACATTTTTTCAAAGCCTTTTTGAACTGAAGAGCCTTAATAAAACAAGGCCCTTCCCTAGGTCTTGTTCCTCTGTTCCCCAACAGTGATGCCCCACAGCCCCACCTACTTAGCCCTATAACAACAGAGAAATCCCAAAGAGTCCTCAAACAATCCTTCTTGATCCTCTTAAATTGTTGTTCTTTATCCATGACTAGGGGAGGCATTTGGTTGTGTCCAGGTACACCCACCACCGCACAGACCACGAGGTTTCAGATGCATGCAATTCTCCACTCAGCTTTTGGAAGGTTTCTCTGCCATTTCCACTCTGCCTTCCCAGCTCATCTTCCCTTTTTGCTAACCTGTTTTCTCCTCAGTTCTTCCTCTTCTCACCCAGCTCTTGCAACAGCCTCTAAAATATTTTCTTCTTGTCCTAGAATATATTTCACCTGTCTCTGAGATGCCAGCTCACTGCTTAAACAAATACTGCTAAGGAAACTACCTGTGATTTTTCAAGCTTTTGATGAGTTTTCCATGCTCACATGAAACTTAAAAGAAAAGCTGAAATGGTAAATATTTTTTTTCTCCAAAGTCTGCACAGACTACAGCCAAAAAGGTTTGTCTGTGTCTATTACTACTGCATTTAGAGATGAACAGTGGATAGATTAAAACAACAACAACAAAAAAAAATCACAAACTTTACCTTTCGCTGACTTCGAGATTTCTGGATACATATGTTGTACAGACAGTTCCTTCCTTTGAGGGTCACAGACAGAACTAACAAAAGAAAAATAGAGAAGAAGTTAGCTTTCCCAAATCAGTGTTTCATCATAAATTCTCCAACTTTTTCAAGCCTGTTTCCCTTTAGCTGATGCAGGTGACTTGCTGACACCCCTCTTTCTTCCTGTGCCTGGAAACTGCTTGTTGGTACAACCCCAAAAGAAAGAAGATGGAGTAAGAACCCCCGCTTTGCATGAGTGCAGAGTGTTTTACCCACCAAAGCAAACTGAGCCATTATGTTTTCACAATTCCAGATTTTGTTGCTAGTCATGTTATTTACAGAAATATACAGATTAGTGGAAAAGCAACACCAGCCTTTTGGAATAAAGGTTTCAAAGACATGTTCCAAATGTGACAGATGTGTAACTTCAACAGTTCCTAGGCCAGATTAGAAATTTTTCATCTAAATTATTTTCAGACACAAACTCAATTTTGACTGAACTTGATGGGCAGAAATGTTTGCTATCAGTTCAAAATTAGTGTTTCTATCAGTTCAATGAGTGTTTTAATTATTTAGTAAAAATGTGGGAGGACTTCCTGGTTTATTCAAGAAAATAATAACGTCTACAGGGATTTAAAAAAAAAAAAAAATCCTTTTTCAAACTTAATGCTGGAAAAAATCAATAAATGTTTAAAATATTTTATTTTATTCTTTTATGTTTTCCAGAAAAATGTTTTNCTAAAGGGATTTAAAAAAAAAAAAAAAGCCTTTTTCCAATCTAATGGCTGGAAAAACTCATGAAAGGTTAGAGATATTTCATCTTAATTTTGTATATATCCAAGTAATCTGACCAAAATTCATTTACATGGTAGATAATCTGCTTTGGTCCTAGGATGGTATCCCAAAAGTTGTTTTAATATAAAAAAGGAATAAATTTGGTATATCAATTGATTTTTTTTTAAAGATGATGTAATTATTATCAAGAGTCTATACCCTATTTAAAAAAAAAAAAAAAAAGGCAGCAAAGTATTGGTGATTATTAGCAAATAACACCATTTTACCATATCGGCACTTTCCAGAGTTTCAAACAAGTGTACATGTAATTGCTTTTTTGCTCATGTGTCAGAAGCAGCCAAGACTTCTGTCAGCCTTTCCCAGCTCTTATTTTAATGCATTCTGCAGCTTCTCAACCAACAGAAACACAGTTCAGCTCTGACAGTAAGTACGAGTCCACGCTGCAGGAAGGATTCTGTGCCAGAGCTGCTTCAGCCACCACGCAACACTTTCTTCTCTGAAGACCTCACATCTGAGAGTGCAAATTGGGTAGATAAACTCCTTACCATGGCCCTGGCAAAACTTAGAAATGCCTGATGAGGACAGATTCTCTACTGCAACACAAATTAATTCCAGACAGTCATAGCTGTTTTGTTACTTGTCGAATACTCAGTATAGTAAACTGCTTTCATCAAACACTTCCCCAGGAAAGACAGACATGTTTTAATTCCCTTCAAGTTTTACATATGAAGCAGGGAAGTTCGATTTATACCACAAAATGTCCTGCAAGTGACAAGAAAAAAGAGTGAAGCAGCTTTTTGGGATAGTGTTACAGCAGTTTGGAAGCCAGCCACAGGCTGTATTCTACCAACAAGAGAAGGAAACACAAGTGAGTTCAAATTCTTTGGTGATGAAGACAATTCCATTTGGGATCTATGGATTACCTACTTACAGGAGAGTGTTTATTTCATAAACCGGCTTGTTGCTTTGTGACCAATTACCTAGGTTTTCTGTTAGTGATGTTTTATAAGTACTGCAGAAGGAAAATATTTTAGAATTGAACTTTACACATCTCCTTGAGGGAACACTTTTATTTAAAAAGATATCTTAGCCTTTTCTACAGGGATTAATTATAAAACCAAAATATTTTATGTAGGTACTTAGGTTGGAATCGATAAAAATTATTTTTGCAGCCACTGTGTTCATGCAGTAGTGATTGCTGAATTCGCCTCTCTCTCTGCAATCCCAAAAATCTAATTCAGAAACCGCCAGCTTGCTGTAAACTGTAATGCTACAAGATAGGGATTTAAGTGAACATATTCTAGTGAACATAACCTGACATACAGAAAACTATACTCTGAATACTGGATTTGATTTAAAATCAAATTATCAACTAAAAGCCCACAAATATAATACTACAATACCTTATTTCTTTTAAATGCTCTATTCAGGTAAGAACCATTTCTCAAACCGCTTTATAGCATATTGGCCTCATCATTAGTAACTATTCAAAAAAAACCAAAACAAAACCAGGAAATAAATTAATAATACAAATAAAATAAACTATGAGAAAATTAAAAAAACAAAACAAAAAACCTGCTCCAGTGGAACTAGTTGCTTAACACCACACAGAAGTATATGTCCCTTCAGTTCTGCTCCTTCCTTCTCAAATAACTACACCTGTGTCCTAGTCTCACAGATGCCAAAGGGAAAAACAGCAATTAGAAACCAGCACCCCACTGTAACCAAAGAAAATTATTTTTAAAAAATCACCTTTATAATGGAAACTCTTATGTTACCTTACCTATCGGTCTCACCACATACATCAATATAGCTTTGCTTAAAGAGAAGTAAACGCTTGGAAAAATTAATATATTGCATCAGTGATGAAGTAGATGTCACAGCCACAGCATCAGCAAAGCCAACTGAAAAACTCCCACAGCATCACAACTTTCCTGTAAATGAGTGCACTAATAAAGGATGCTGAGAGAAGAAAATAAGAGGAAATATAATACTCAAGGCAGAAACATTTGTAAATATTCACTAATGTGTTTGAAAAGTTTCCAGAAGCTGCCAGTAGCTGTTGAAGCAGGGCAACCCTATTTGCATGTTTCCAATGGAGAGACAGTCGTGTTCGTGGCAGATGTTTGTCAGTCACATCTTACATACCCCAAAACAGACACGTTGCCCAATTAAACAAAAATCAGCTCAGGGCATCTCTTGGGTCACATTTGGCTAAATAACAGCAGCTGTGTTGGAACAAAGGTAGGCAAGTTCCCTTGTTGTGTAAACAGCATCAATCTCCCCTGAAATATTAAGATGGAAAATTTATTAAATTAATTGTGGTGTGGTTTCTTCTCTTTTCTCCTGGAAAAGATATTAATTCATTTATCAAGCAAAAATTGCTTGCAGGTTGGGTTGGGATTTTTTTCCCCTTCTTGATTTAGCCTAATGCAAAATGTAAGAGATTGGATTTTTAAGATAACATGTCTGCTTCAGTTGCCTACAAAGGCGACAAAGGAAAGAAAAAAAGCAACAAAGATATGAAGTTAAAAGTGAGACAGGGAGGGCAGCCAGCTTAAAAATGAGCTTATTACATTTCCTAAAAAGTACAGAAAATAAATACTTAGCTGTTACGATTAAAAACGAAAAGCAAGTGGTAGACTTGAAAGTCATAGTCCAATATTTACAAGCAGGGCCTTTCGAGTATCACACACACCAAATCTCAACTTCTGCAGCATGGGGTACAAGAGATCTGCAGCAGGGAATGCCAGTGCAAGCAAGGGACATTCCATGTGCTGTGGGTTTCTCTGTTTACTGAAGAATTCATTGCAGATTGGCTGCAACAGTCACAAGTTTTATCACAAAATATGAAGTCATAACAGTGCTGGCTGCCTAGACTAAAAAACAACATCCTAACCTTTGACAGCTTAAAGACAAGAAATAATTCAGAGCATCTGTTCTTCCTCCTCTCTTGGGCTTGTATATAAAAAAATCCAGGACTGGAGAAGGGACAGGGGCTTATATTTTTTCCATATCCCAACTACCTATTAGAACTTATTTAACTCACTATTCTTTCTATCCCGTTTAGGAGAGGAATGGGAGAGCTGTCTTCCTGTAATTTGTCTAATTTTTGATGGTCCCCTCTTCAGTATAAAGTGGCTGTAAAATGGGTAATACCTTCAGATATTCTGAAGATTCAGTTTGGAGAAAAGTGCAAAAAATCGATTTCTCAAACTAGAAGTCTGATAACACAGGAGGGGGTCAGGAGACTGGTCAGGGAGAGTTCAGGGAGCGCCTCAAGTATTGCTTTAATTGACAGATGTATTCAGTTATGAAAATGTGGAGTTAGCTTTTACCAACACAGAGTTGTCTTTTTTTTTTTTTTTTTTTTTTNTTTTTTTTTTTTTTTTTTCAGTAAACAGCTGCTTAATAGAAGAAGAAGACATCAGATGAACTTGCTAGTATTTCTTAGTTAAATGTTTGCAGTCAATTTGCTGTGTTTAAAAGTTTAGGAATTCAAAGGCGAAACACGAAACTAATGGACAAGGTTAGGTCAGAGAATTGAAATCATAAAGTACAACTGAAACCAAGCTTACAACCTTTACTGCCTAAGAGCTGCTTCAGGCTGTGGCCAGAAAAAAGAAACCAGAGTGTCCTCTAACAGAAGGATCTGAGTCAGGGCTTTCAGAAAGACTCCAGAAAATGCCTCCACTCCTCAAGCTTGCCATCAGCTGCTTCTGTCTTCCCACACTCATCCACAAATCTTAGTACAAAGAAGAGAACAGAAATTTGAGGTTGTATTTTGCCTTTAGCTGGAATGAGAAAAACACTTTATAACAAAAACCTCTTAATTCTTAATCATTATAATTTGTAATTAGTATGGCCACATACTAATGTATCCCTAAACATCCAAATGAAAGAGGAACGATCTAAAAAGACTGGAAGGCAGATGCCACCAGCCTGGCAGGTCAATGAAATCAGCTGGTTATTAAAGTTTCCTAAAGAATTCGTTCATTCTCATTTCTTTTCAGTAACTTGAAAAGAAAACACAGGGGGGGTCCTTCCTTTAAACGCACTGATATTCGTCAAATCCATTTGTAAATATTAGTTCAGTGAAAACAACACATAAGATATAAAATGTAATTAAGTTCTGTATAGATTTCACTTTCACGGGAGACTAAGAACAGCAAGGCAGAAATGATGTTATTCTGTTTCTAGAGCTCATTGGAACCACTAATGACTTCAAAAGTCCATGACTCATCAGCTGCAATTAAAACAATAGCAATGGCAGTGACCCCCACCAGAAAAAATAAACAACAAAACAACAAAACCCACCAACACATTATATAGGCAGCAAGTAAAACAGAGATGAAGTTGGAAATACAGATATTACTGATTTGGCGTGCCAAAGAGAGTAATTCTTCTGCTACTGTATTTCTGTGTACCTCCTAAGAGCCAAGCAACCCTGGCTGGCCAGAAAACAGCAAATCCATTTCACTGCACATCTTTAACTTCGAGGATTTGACTTCCACTTTGGAAAAAGACATCTCTGCAGACTGTTACTGAGGCAAAGTAAACCTGGCCCAGAAGCATGGACCCTGGCCAGCTGATAAACCGTGAGCTGCACACAGCCAGCCTTTAGCACATCTCAGGTAACTTATTTCGTTTATTTACTTAACATTTTCAATAACAAGGGGCAAGGACATCTCAGCCTCAATGTAACAGCTTCCACAGGAAAAAAACAGTTTCATGCAATTGTCTTTACTGCACCCCTGATGTGCTGTTACTTTGATTAGGTCAAGAGATGAGCAAAATTTTTAATATTAAAGAAAGGAACAAGCATTAGCCTCTGAATTAAAATTAAAAAAACCCAAACAAACAAACAAAAAACCAAACCACACGCACAAAGAGAAAAACATACACACACAAAAAAAGAAATCAAAACAAACAAAAAAAACCCACACACCAAAACCCCAAACACCTGTATTTCAGCATCTGGCTACTTGTCTCAACAAAACTTTCTTTCTACTTTCTCCCTCAAAAATCTTTGCTTTGAACATCATCATATTGTGCGGCTTCGTTTTTCTCTCTTCACCTGCTGGCTAATCATGGCACAGGTTTTGGTACCATTAAGCACTATCTTTTTCATAGGTTGGACAGGTTATCTGCACTTACATCATTCTCCATTCCTTCTCCAGTCTCATATTTGTAGCGTCTTTTCTGAGACCTGATAGCATCATTGCTGTCCTCCCCAATGGGATTCTTGGGCATTTTCTCTTTCCAGCTGGGCCTCCAATTAGACCAATTGCTCTTTTTAATACACCAGTCACAGAAACAGCCAGAGGAGCCATATCAAATGGCTACATCCCATTTAAGGTAATACTTATTAAAAAATAAACAAACAAACAAAACCCAGCTTCGTACACAAAAGAGCTTGTAAAAATGCCTTTTAAAAGTCACTGCCCCCTTGTATCTGGCTGCTGAGCTGATTGTCTGATCATCATCTCAGCAATTTCAATGAAAATGAGCCATGTTCACAAAACCCTACTGTTTTGGCAAACTTGACTTATCCAATCAATGTAAGTGAGCTGGCAGAACTTGTCCATCTTTGGGATGCGACATTGGGCAGCCCATAGTCCAAAGAGGACCTGTGATACAAAAATCATGCTCTCTGATCTCTTCCTTAGATCTCCAGCAGTCTGAGTTGAGCCCAGCTGAGCCTACTGCCATGCAATGGCTTGCAGGTAAACCTGACTTGATTAAAACATTCTCTTCATCTCACGTCCCTCCTATTTATTTTTTTTTTTTAACATGTTTTTGGAAGTCCCAGAGTGCACTGACTTCCACTGAAAATGAAGCTAATAGGCGTGTTTAAAGAAAAAATATGAAAGAATTTCTGAAGTTTATTTTGTTGTTTTTCTTTTATGTTAAGTTTGATACTTGTATTACTAGTTTGGCCTGCATAATCTTTATTGCTAGTGCTAACCAATGAAAGAAAAGAGCCTAAGCTTGTTTTGAGGATTCTAGGCTGGAAATTATGAAAACAAAATCCAGTAGTCATACAGTATGGACATCTGATATGAAAAATCATGGGAGATGAATCGTTTTCTGAGCACAAAACTAGACAGTAAATCATGAATAACACAAAGACTTCACAAAAATAAATTCTGGGAAAGAAACAATATATTTCTCCCTGTTGTTGTTTCTCATGGTTTGAACCATTATCTGAATGTTGATCTCAAAACATCTCAGACACTGTTAACACTGCAGTGAAAGCTGCTCAGGAAAAAAGAATCTGATTGCTAAATCGTGAAAGGTTTCTTCCCTAACAGCTTTCTAAATAAACTAATAGCTGGATGTCTAAGCATTTACTTAAAATAAAATGCTTCTTAATTGCCTTATTCTCCAGTAGTTTGAAAATCTCAAACTAGACTAGCAGGTTTGAAAGCTTTTCGTTAAAGACAATATTTTTCATTCAGGTCAAACTTTCTGTAAATAGAAAAAAAAAATAAAAGCCAATGAGTCAAACATTCGCAAGGTCTGCTATAGTCTTCTCCTGATCTGTTTTTCATGGCACACATGAAGATACTGTAGTGATGGGTGGCAAAACAAAACCCTAAAATAGATAGTCCCACAATTCCTCCATACCTAAAGGCAGTTATGAAAAGCGGCAACTGACACCCACCTCCATACATTCTTTTTTTGTTTCCAGATGAGACCTTCAGTCTATCAGCAGGAAGAGAATTCCATGGAGCAAAGGAAAAGAGAAAAATCTTAGAGTTAAATTTTGCCTTTATAAACCCAGATCTCCATTTGGGAGACACATTCCAGTTTCCAACCAGATGGCCGGTGCTTTGGTGAGGGCTAAGAGGGTAACAGAGGGAAGGAAAAAGGGGGTTAAACAAGAGGCATCTATCCTCTGCCAGACGCTATGCTAAGTCGTATGAATTAAGCCAGAATTTGGCACTCTGCTATTCAAGCTTAAAACTCTCTCTGCTTGGTGCTTAATGACGCATCCTGGATATTGAGCGTACAAAAGCACGAAAAAGTTCCATTAGATTATAACTGTTACAAGGAGGAAGCAAGAAAACCTGTGGCACACACACAGAGCAGAAAGCTACTGAAACTTTACTGGGTTTTGATCAAGAAAGAAAAAAAAAAAAAGAAAAAACAAAGCAGAAAACCAGAGCTTATTTGAAGCTGTCCATATTTTTAGCTTTTGATCTCAGTGTAGCTGTATTTCCTAACCAGGGATTAAAACAGAATCATTAGATAATATTTATGCACTTACGTGCAGATAAAGACTCCATAGTTTTTTGTATAATGAAAAACAGGTTGGTTTTAGGTCAAATTAGATAAAATTATCCTATGAACGAATGGACATTCCAAATGCACAATAAAACAAAAGATTTCTAACTAGAAATAAACTACATGTTTCTTGACTTTGGATTAGGAAAACTTTTTTTTTTTTTTTACTCCAAACTTTTAACAAGAAGTCAGGCTCCAGCTTTAAGAATTTTTTACAAGGGAGTTTTGGAGCAACTTGAGAAGCAAATGTAGTCAAGACTTCATTCAAATTATGCTATCTAAAATGTTCCTATTTATTTGAGTTGGCTTTAGATTAGAGTCTTATACTGGAAAATACAGTGCTATACACTGTGAAGAAGAGAAGAGCCGTGCTCAGGTACGTAAGGATGGGAGGGACGGGTGAAATTCCCTAGCTTCTCCCTCTTCAGCAAGGTGTGGGCTGTGGAGCTCCCTCCAGGGAGGGACAGGGGGTGGTTTTGGGCAGCCCCTTCCCATCCGACAGCTAGCATGCACACCAGTGTCTGAGCCTCACCCAGAGGGAGCAGGTTTACTGCACAAATGCATTGCAACTCTTTCCAGCTGCTGCTGTACAAGGCATGACCCATGGACTCCTCACGTGGCTGTTACTTCTCCTGACCTGGGAGTTTCTGAGGAAGTTCGTGTCCCTTGGCCCAGAGGACCATCACTCCCTACGATAGCTTATGTGTTTCTAAAACGGCACGAAAATCCTCTGCTTTGCTGTGACCCCAGGGCGGGATCCAGGTGGAATTCACCTGACATGTCCAGGGCATGACCACGCTCTCCTTAGTCAGGTCCTGCCTGTCTGTATTGACCAAAGATTCTTCCTAGGTCCTAATCCACCTCATTTCGTGACTGACACTGAAGTAGGTCAAATGACTTGTCTCTGAAGGGAAATTTAAGCTACCTGCACAGAAGCAAATGTCCAGTTTTCTAACACTAAGGTGATTCCCAGCCCAGTCCCTAGCTTAACATCAGGTCCCTCATTCTGGTTATGGCGATTATGCTGTACAACACAAACACTGTCTCATATATTTTTGCTGCAGATGCCTCCTCATTCTGTCCTCCCCCTGTTTTTGATAGACGCTGCAATGGTCCCTGAGCATTCAAATGACCTGCAGTTCATGGGACACATCTTTACAAAAACAGCATTTAAAATCCATCACAGTTTGCCCTGCCCTAGCAGCACTTCCAATTCAAACCAAAGCTGCTGCATTAAAAACATATATCAGCCCAGCACTGTATTAAAGAGGGGGAAAAACAAATCCTCTTCATACACCAGGTAGAAAGCAGGTAAAGGAAAAGAACAGTAGCGGTGAGCACAGCACTGGCATATTAAAACTCACACGAAAGAGCAGAGCCAGATGCTCTTGCTGTTAAGGAACTGTTGGTACAGGGTCCTTTTGGTTTTCCCAAGGAAGACATATAAAAGCTGATAAGGAATATTGGCTTTTCTATTTGACTGCAAACCAGACAGAAATATATCCTGAATACAAGCCAGCTGCTGGGCATGATAGGACAGCCGGGTAAATTCTTTCAGTCTACACAGCTTTTACTTTAAACATTGTATTTAAATTGAGGAAAATTTCATATCAGTAAAGTTTGTATACCACTAACACTTTCAGGGCTCATTTCCCTTCTGTGCTCTGGTTAATGTTACTGTGACATTGGTATTAGCCAGAAAGGAAATACATGAGGCAGAGCTGGGGCCCTGCTGATGCTCCTCCATGCATTTTGGCAGGGAAAGGATGCTGCCAGCCAAGCTCCAGCATCGCTGGCTGTGGATCAGCAGTGAGGCATAGCATTGAACAGGCTTATTCTGAAAGCTCAGAGCCAGCAAAATAATTAAGCGTAGCTCTTGTTTAAAGCATGGGAGTAACTTTGCAGAGCTGTACCTCCTCAGCTGCCCTGAGCAGAGCTCTGCACCACAGCAGCAGCCTGCCCAGGCCGGCTAACCACAGGGTGTACATCTAATTTCCATCGACACCCAGGGGAGGGCGTGTCTGCAGAGATGCCACCCCTGGTTTAGAAGATATAAGATCCAATATAAAATTAATGGTGATTTGAGACTTTGGCTAATGATCACACCTTTTCCTCTACAAGTGCTGACAGATTGTCATCCAGTGTTGTAAAGGCTAGGCATAGTGTACTTTTTGTCACAAGCTTGGCACCTCAAATCCTCTTTTCAATGATTATGCTGAGTTTATTTAGCATTTTCTGTAGTTGAAAACCTCGCAAGCATTGCCTCATTAAAGTGCACAGGTCCTACTTCAGGCAAATAATGATTATTATTCTCATTTTAGAGCCCAAGAACATCAGATCCAAAGAGGTTAATTAGACAGAGCAGTGCCAAAGGCAAGACCCCAACACGGGTGATTCTCACTCAGTCCCTGTGCTCACACTGACAGGTAACGGTATAGGAGAGCCTGAGCACGCATGCTGCTCTGCACAGGGCCTCTGGTTTCAACTCACAACAGCCCCACATGAAATGTACATTTATATACATTAGTCCTCCATTGAACTCAGCAGTGTTTCAAGTTCAGGCATAAAAGCACCCTTTGAGACATGAGTACATGTGGCATTTTCACTGACTCGGAGCACCAAAATTACCCAGTCAATTCATTTTCTATTTGGAAAATGAGGTAAATTTTTACATTCCCCTAAGGGCCCTCCCCCCAACACCACCACCCCATCCAATGTCTCTGTAGTTAATTCATCCTAAGAGCTTGGTCAGTATCAGAGCTAAAAGATTTCCTTCAGAAACGTACACCATACTTAGAATGGTTTAAATTCTACCCACTCAACTGTAGTCTTGGTGGTGCACATAATCCTACGTTCATATACACACTTATTCCCACTGTCAGCAATTCTGACCGGTGGAAAAAAAAAAGACCCACAATGCAACAAGCAGTAAAAATGCTTACTGAATACTTTTAAGATTCATTATTTGTTTGTACAATCAACACTATTTCAGTAACTTTTGTCCAAAATTGTTTCACGCAATTTAAAATAATTATGAGAATTGTATTATTTCGTTATTATAAATTCATAAAGTTGTGACTACCTGCAAATTTTTTAACAAAGCAGTTGCCTGACCAAAAAATCTGTTTGTTACAAGTAAAACATTTAAAAATGTTGGCTTTTATTTTAAAAGCCAAATAAAGTAATGTAATTTTTTTTGAATGAAGCATTTCCTATGGAGTGTTTTTTTTTTTTTTAACAGAAGCATATCTATTATACCAAGAAAAGTTGAAAACATTTCAATTTAACAAAAAATAAATGTTCTAGATGTTGCAAGACACTTTCATTCCATTGTTTCACATTTGGACATTTCAAGAGAACAGCTAAAGGAGATGTACCCGCAGAACTCAGCATATGAAGTTTAAATGAAAAACAGGCTTGAGAATAGGTAGGCAGGTTATATGAGTGGGAAATATTCCTCAGGGTGGATAAAATGACTTAATGAAAGCCAGAAAAAGGCCAAGGCTGAATTAGAAGTTAAGTTCCTAGTCCTTCCCATCATATCTTTTTAGTTTTGAGAAAATATGCATAACTTCCCTGATGGGTAGTAAAACCTTTCCAGGATCTTTATTGCTCTGGCTGATGACTGATGAAATCTGGCTGAAATTCCTTGCTCAGTATACCCTCTGCTTCTTTTTTCCCCCATTCTGAGACAACTAACTTCTCATGCTCCATATATCAAATGGAGATAACAACCTCAAGCCTGTGCAAGGTAAGTCAGATGCCTAATTACTATGTGCCACAATAAATAACTGAGTGGGCCTGGCCTCAAGGCACCCGTTCTGCCGTTAGTATGAAGCTAAGGGATAAGAAAGGCAAAACAAAATACAAGCTGAGTTCAGGTTCAATTCCCAGGCTGAAATTTGATGGAACACGATGTTTACTCAAGCAGCTGGAATAGCAAACACACGCATAAAAGGTGGTATTGCCATTTATCGTAGCTATCATTTCACACTAGCACAGTCTCAAACACGGACCAACGTAAAAGTCTTTCAAATCCCAGTTTTCAGATATGACATAAGAGGTGTGCACTGCCTTGAACACCTGACACATTTGCTTAAAAGGATTAACCAAGAAATATATCCAGTGTAAACTGTTTTTCCTCTTGCCTTGGACTCAATTCCTCACCTGTTTGTCTGTTAAACCCATCTTCTTTTTAAACGAGCTTCCTTTTTCATGCTTTTGAGCAAAAACATGGTGAGAAAAGGTTTTTCTTTCTGCAAAGGCTTTAAGAGAATCTGCTATGCAAATGTTAACCACTGCCTTTGGTGCACTTACGGAAACAGGTCTCACTTCTGAAATGGACATTAAGCAAGAGCTGCGGTGTTACACTCATTACGCATTCATGAGTTCAGATAACTGATTGAATAATACTAGTTTCCCTTTCTATAAGATAGATAAAAGCCACAAGAGCCGTTGCTACAGACATGGTCTCAGACACTCTTTCCACTCAGGCTTTTGCCTGGCACAGCAGCCAGCCGAGCACCCCCTGGGCAGCCAGCTGAGCTGGGGGAAAAGGAGGGAGGAGTGCAGGAGAGTTGGAGGGAAGCAAAGAAGGGAAACAGAAAGGGAAGATGCTCCCCCCCCCGCCGTGCTGCCTGCCAGAGCTGCCTCCCCAGGTGAAGCAGAGCCGGGCTCTTGCTCTGCACACCGGTGCTCTGCCCCTGCTCCCGGGAAAAGGCTGCAGGGAGGTCCTGGAGTGGAGCCCGGCTTGGAAATGTGCTTTACCTTATCAGCTCTCAACAGTCACCTCCTCCAGAAAAACTGGGAGTGTCTCTAACACCTACAAGTGAACCGTCTTAATTTACTTTCCAAATGATGACACACACTTTCGACTACAAACACAAATGGAATTACAAACAAATAAATAAATAAATAGATAAAAGACCAACCCAGAGTTGACAAACCCCTTTGTTTCTCCTACTTGCCCGTTTATTTATCTCTGGCATTTTGCTCTGTTGCCTTTAAGCGGTTTGTCCATGGTGGTTTTAAATGTTACAAGTGAAAACACGTTTGAAAAACAAGAGAGCTATACCGCTGTAAAGCTGAAGAGAAATTGGCATACCAATAAATGCCTTGATAGCAACTTCAATACAACTGTACTGATGTGGCTTGTTTTCAGCGTTTCTCTCTCTCCTGCTCCCACTTTTTGAAAAGCCTTGGGCCTGACAGAGAGGATGAATGCAGATTGGCCTCCAGCGTCACAAAACAGAT
The DNA here is from genome assembly GCA_013399365.1 of Pampusana beccarii. NCBI lineage: Eukaryota > Metazoa > Chordata > Aves > Columbiformes > Columbidae > Pampusana > Pampusana beccarii. The sequence continues at coordinate 148,622 of VWYH01006860.1, read as the reverse complement.
AGTTAAAAGCGCAAAGACTGTGCAAGGAGGCAACAATCGCTCATGATGGAGACACCCAGTCGGGTACTTTGGACTCTGACTTCGTCTAATCCTTTTAAAACAGTGTAAATATCACCCATCAAACGAGTGCTAAACACTGTGCTCCTGAGGGATTATCCCCACTGACTTCTTTCCTTTTTTGTCGGATCAGAGAAATGGCATCAGAAAGGGAAAAGCGAAGCTGTCTCATCACTCCATGATGAACGTAGAAGTGAAGGGTTATGTCCACAGTTCCAAAAGCTGTAGTTTTGTTACACCAGCAAAGAAATCTCCGGAAATATCTTAATTGCACAGACATTTGAGCCTGCAACTCCGCCAGCTCAGATTCTAGTTTTGCTGCTCTTGGCCACAGCAGGAGAGGAGCTATTCTTCCAACCTGCTGAGAATTTCACCACTGCCCTGCTTTGTGCAGCTGCCGGCAGTAGAGAAAGTTGCAGCCATTTTTCTGTAAATCTTCTGAACGTTAAAAGCTGTTGCTACAGCCCATAACGAGATTTCCACACCATCCTAGCAGCTTGTCACTGTCACACTTAACCCAGTCTCTCAAATAAATAACATTTGCTCCGGTACAAGCAATACTGAGGCTATCAGGGGATGCTCTAACAGGATGGTCTCTCTCCACAGCCAGGTGACTCCTAAAAAAGAAGAGAGCACCTCTTCCCTTCCCACCCTGCATAATTCTGCCTGGCATGATGCATCTTTGAAACATGGTGGCAATGACAAATAGATGAACTCTACCCAAACATTCTTAGGGACAAAAAACTAGAGGGTAAGTGATACTCTCCTTTTTCTGGTTAATTTCCCCCTCTGAAGGAGAAAATCATGTCTAAAAGCTTGGATTTAGATGGCCATCCTTAGTTGGAATCCAAACCATAAATCCCTGGTCACAGATTCCTGTTGTCCTAACGTTATCAGATCAGCCAACCAGTGAGACACAAGGAGAAGAGATATTCCCTGAGATGATGTAAAGAAGTGTTGCACAGAGCTGAAAATTTTGCACTGCTGGTTCTAATTTTGTGCTGGTGGTTTTGCCTAAAATTCTTTTTTAAACAAAGCAAAATGAGTGAAGATCTGTTTGGCTAAAGGAGGGAAAAATATAAACAAAAAATCAGTGAAAAGTATTGTTTTCTAAAAACAAACAAACAAGCAAAAAACAAAACAAAACAAAGAAAGGACATTTTCTGCTGACTGCATTTGCCATTTGTTTTATGTGAGGTTTGGAAGATAGTAGTTTAAACTGACCTGCAAATTTCCTGTGGTGTGACTGTATTTCTTAATTCTAATTTTTAATGTTCCTACTTTGCTTTAAAAAGTAGCACTTCAGGAAAAAATATCTTCAAGAAAGACCTTGGAACCATGGGGTATTTGATCAAGCCTACAGGGATAAAGCCTAGGGCTTGACTCTTGAGCTTTGGTAAAGCTAGCTGAAGTGTTTAAAGACGTTCCGGTACCCTGCTGACCTCCCTGCTCCTTTGCTGACCTCCTGCATGCCTGAAGAAAAGCAGCAGCAGCAAATATGTGCAAACATCTCAGCCATTCCCACTCACAGGCTCTTTTAGCAGTGTGGTCTCACCTCTCTGCCCTAATTAGCCTGAACAGTCAATGACAACATGTTTGCAATCAGACAGGAGCTGCTATAGTCATAGTTGAGATGTTGCATATGCTTCTCTCTACTAATCCAGCTACAAACGTGGCATCCTCTTGCCAAAGGGCAGGGAGAACTTAGGGGTTGGTAGTGTTTTGAGCTGCTTCAGCTAGATTTAGCAGAGCACTCGAATCTCTGCTCCTCTTAGCCACATGTGCATCAGATTATAACACCATGAGAAATAGGAATGACAGGGTTTTCATTTGGTGAAAAGGGGGAAATTTTGCAGAACACATTTGCTTTTTGCTTTTCCACAGATTTGCTGAGCTTGGCAATCATTCACCTTTCTGAAGCGCACCAATCTCTAATTCTTATCTGCAATGAACATGTGGAATACTAGCGTATGACTGGAGTCTCTAGGCAATTTTACGCTAAATACTACTCTTACAGCGGTGTATCGTCACCGATACGAGGAAATGAATCCGTGTGTATGCAGAGTAGCTCCCTGTAGCATAAGTGCCACTACATAAAGGCAACTTTTGCATGTAGACAAATCCTCATTCTGTGCTAAGAACAGCAAATTACACCCTGACCCAGTACACAGTTCCCGCTTTCTCTGCTGGAGCTGTTCTGCTTATGGATTCACCGAGGCAGAAAGCGAATGTGTCTCCGCAGCCACAGTTAGGGCTCAGCTGGGAGACCGCAGCTGAAGAGAAAACCGGGATGTTCTGTAGAGCAGAAAGCTGGTCTCACTCCATGGCATCAGGCAGCGAAAACTCTTAGGTACTGCTCTGGGTAGTTTTACTCTTCTAGAGGCAAATTTATATAACCTGTACAGCTAATGGTCTCAAGCATCAGTGACGCTGCTTTAATGACACACTGATTGCTTGGCTAAGGTCTAAAGCTCCAAGCTTTTCCCAGCAGCACTGACATCTGCTTGGACGCAGCATTGAAGTATATGCTTTGATGGTTGTTAGACTGCCGGCCAGATGAAGTAAATAGAACTCTTCTTTTTACAGTTTATTGCACAGAAAACATTTATTTTATATCAATGGGTGTCTTTGGTTTCCTTGAGGTTTCATACCTCTGCTGGTATTAGATCAATTGTTTTCCTTACGAGACACTTTTCAACAGTAACCATATCTTCCTTAATTTAAGGCCAAGAAAATTTCAGGGATCAAGAAATACTGTGTGGGTGAATGGTGAAACCAAAATAGAGAAGGGCAGAAAATCTCTACCTGTATCCAGAACTAGTTAGATCTGGGAGAATAATAGATTTTTTTTTTTTTTTTTTTAACCTTAGTGGATGAACATGAAGAAGAAAAAGTTTAGATCAAATCCAAACCATTATTTATTTTAGTTTGTTGGGAATTTTTAAATTAAAAGACAGAAACCTCTCACCATACTATGATTTTGGTGCTATTCAATTTTCTGAAGTGTTTTTTTATTTTTCTTTTAAGCAAAAAATAAAATGTCTTACTGTAATATTTAATATTTTATTGTAAAAAATGTAGAAATAAGAAGTTCCAGTATGTCTGGAATACAAAATTGTACTTTGAAAGTGGCAAACCAAATTTTAAAGATACTTTTGCTTTCCCCTGCTCAATTTGGCCTAAATTCCTGATAAGATGTCACAGAGCAGTTTTTCTTGGGTAAGCTGTAGCAGTAAGTTTCTCACACTTTGCAGAGCTCTGAGCATGCCTTAAAGCAGCTCAGGGCCCATATTCTAACCCTGTCACAACCTTGACAAATCCTACTCTGTCCAAAATCAGTGCCTTTGATCCACTTCAAAATGAACTGCTCATTCCACGTTTTTTCTGCCCCATTTACCCATAATCCCCATCCTGTGGAGGAGCCACCATGAAAACCTAACCTCTTCTTTTCCAAGCTTTTTATTTTCTTGCTGCTTTCTCATTTTTTATGTTCCTTTTGCTTCTGACAGACCATTTCTAAGGGTTTTCTGGGTCCCTGCTGATGACCAGGATTTGTACCTCTCCCAGTTTCTGGCCACTTCTTGCTCTGTTCTAGTGTAACTCACATTTCCAACATTTGATTCAAGCTACGGCCTCATTCCCTCTCTTATCTCACATTTCCACTCTCAATGCTATTTCATGCAGGTTCTGCTGCACTCATTGTCTCAAATTAAAAGCAATGCTTAAAAACTTATGGAGGGTAAAATAGCACGTAATATTCTGTAGACAAACAAGGCAGTGGTTCAATGTGGCATAAATCAAGGTGCAGGATGTGTAAAACCTCTTCCCAGATTCCCATCAACCAGTTTTTCTGGCTGGGCAGTGTTATCCAAATATAAGTTGAGGAGGAGCTGACAAAAAATTTCACCCAGAATTAAAACGCCCAGAGAAGCTTCATTGCTTCCATGGAGTTCTGGTCTCTTTAGAGGCTGGTAAAAGCATTTCCCTAAGCAGTCGCACACCACTGGGTTCATGTGGAAGGGATTCATCTCAGTAAGTCTTTCTCATAGGCTGCTGCTGGTTTTACTTTTTTCTTCACAGAGAACTATTCCTGTTTTTCATCACATGAACTATCTATCATATTAATCAAGTCCCAGGTACGTTAAGGCCTGAAGTCAGCCTAACAATGCGATTTCATTTAAAAAAGTGTACATCATCATCCTTTATATAAGACCAGACCTCCATGCCTTGTCTTGCCATTTCAGAATTTTAGCTTTCAGCGACACACATTTATCACATAAGTATTCTGTGCACCCTGCTCTGCTTCATTCAGGGCTCAAGGGAGCAGCAGTTTGTTCCCCAAAAAGGGAAAAGAGGAGGAAAAAATGACTTAATTTTTCTTCAAAGCATTTAGTGATCGCAAAACTGTCTGGTTTTATCAAAACTAACATGGGCTGAGAATGCTGGGTTAGGGCCCAGAAGTCCCGTTGGAGGTCTGCATATCAAAAAGTACAAATATTAGCCTGACACCAAAAGAAGAGAGAGAAAAGGGAAAGAATGTCAGGACTTCAGAAAGTCAAATTGTGACCCTTCGTCAAGAGACCGTAGGTTTTCAAACTTCTTCCTCCAGGCTGCTATCAAGAAAAAAGCCCAAACCCAAAAAGCTAGCTCCTAATTCAGAGGCCTAATTCACTTTAAACAAGACAAAGTAAAAGTGCAGGGAACAGATTTTTTTTTTGGTACTGTTGGAAAGGAAGTGAATTTCTGAAAAAAAAAAAAAAAAGGGGGCCAGAAAATTTGAACACTCTCCATAGTAAAAGTGCAGTCTACAGATGTTGCTGGAATATTTTTTGTTGTAGATATCAGCAATTTTTATGCTTATAGGAAAAACTCAGATAGAAAAAAATTTGACTATATCTTGCACAAATCACCCAGGCATGCTGAGGTGGCCTTTCATGCTGTGCTATTTTTCAGGATTATTTTACTCACTTCATAGTATTTAGTGTGAAACTTCACACCACAGAGAATTTTTCTAAACAATATTATTGTCATTTTAAGTTTGACAACTTTGAAGTTTTCCTTTAAAAAGAGGAGCAGGAAAGCATTTCATATAATGCTAAAGCAAATATAGTACTTCCATTTGAAGCTAAGTGCACATCAGTGACTATGTGGGTTTTCAATAAATGTGCTGTTAGTTTCCTGCAAACTTCTAGGTGGAAAAAACTTCATATTATCTTACTTTAAGTTTACTTCTAGCCTTTCTCTCTTTGCTAATTATACTACAGATATACTCCAACACACCTCTGTTCAGAGCACCAGTAGTAGATTGGGCTACAGATATTCCTACAGGCCATATAAATTCTGCTCGAGAATTTATAGTTCTTTCCCTCAGTATCAATAAGTTTCAGATCCCAGCAAGCTGGAACCCCCACTGAAATTCAGCTCAGCCACTGTACTTGCCTCTCCATGCTGTTTGGAGTCTGCCACAGAACCTGAAAAACATGTGTGTCTTTGGCCTAGCCTTTGTAGAGTAAGAAATAAAAATTACAAATGCATGGTCATCAGCAATTTACATAGCAGAAATACTTTCATTAATCCAATTTTACTTATAAACTGTACCTGAAGTCAGGTTTATAATGACTGTGTTTAGAAAAATCTCCCACAGGTATTACTGGTAAGGTGACTGAGATTAGCAGAGCTTTAGTGACATTTAAGAGTTTCCTAAGATCTTACAGGGAGGCAATTCTGACAGCCCTAGGCTGACCAGTCCCAGGAATACTGTTGGTTTCAGCGGGACTGTGGAATGATGTAAGTGTTCGCCACCATGAGCAGCGTTGATATTGTTGATATCTGGGCCTAGGTTATATGGGCAACCGCAGTGGAGAGCTCTTGAATACAGTACTTCCATTTTTTCATAATCTCTCTTTGGGCATTATTAACCTCTACATTTTAACAGGAAATAATTTTTAGTGTCCCATTTTAAACAACGTATTTATAAGTACATAAATATTGCAAAGTTCTGTTGGCCAAAAAAAGACAATCGGCCATTCTCTTTGGCTGCATGGTAGTACACCTGTGTTATTCATTGTGTTAGAATACTGCAAGTCTAACATATATCTTTACTGGAAACAAACATACGCATGCACGTAAATCAACAAGGATGCACCACGTGGATGGCACACAGAAAGCACAACCTGCTGATAGCATCACATGGCTGTGGTCCTGCTCCCACACTCATTAATCCTGACCTCAGAACTAATGTATCACCTGACAGGACAAACCTGGTGTCAATCAGGCAGAAGCCCATAGCTACATTGCTTTAGAACCAGTCTTAGATATGGAACGATAAGCAGTTGCTGACATCATGTATAGCCCTGAAGGGAACATGTGTGTGTTTTTATGACCAAGTTGCACTGAGCAAAGGGAGATTGCTTCCATTGAGGACTGAGATACCTTTTTAGAGCATTAAGCTCCATTGCCCAGGAGTTGCAGCTCGGGGGGTGGGAGGATGGGGTAGAAAAATGTATTTGATCCAAGCAGATTCCCCCTTCCCCTCCCCCATTTCTGAAGTGTCTTGGAAAACAGGGGTGAACAGGAAATGAAAGGAATAATAAAGCAATGATGCAAGTCTACCTGACAAAGATTTATTCTGAAGCCCAGCCTTCCTGCAAACTTCACCTTCCCCAAAGCACAAAGATGACAGTAGATTTTGTGCTCCTCTTGCTAGCTACAATGTATATGAGATTAACATGAAACAGAAGGGTTTTTTTTAAGTTTTTTAAGTCTGTGTCAAATATATAGTCTCTTGTGATCATCTGTCCTTGAACAACAATACAATTTGATGGTAATTAGAACATCAATGAAGTAGTTACACCCATTCACACCGAGAGGTGGCTGGTTAGCGTAGTGAACCAAAGTACATTAACACAGAAGGAAGAGGAAACAGGGATCCATTCATCTCTCTGTCAGACAAATGCATTGCATAAAGCTATCTTTATATAATTTGGATGTGTTCTTCTGGGTGCATTAGTTTTTCGTGCTTGGATTTATAGATAGATACTAATGACTAAGCACAGGACACACACTTCAGTTTAGCATTCTCAAATGAGGCCTTCTAAGGTGATCAATTTTTTATTATCTTCCACATGATTAGAAGTTACCTTGCATTTTTTTCTTTGGGGTGATAGCAGTATGTAATCACTGTATTTAAGTGAAGTCAAAGAGCAGCTTTTAAACAGAGTGTAGCTTACATGTCTGACAAGACTGAAAGGAACAACATTACCTCCAGTCAAGCTGTTTGATTGTTTTTTTCCTTTCCTAGCTCACATTACCATATGATACTTCTCCAACACTAGGTTGTCCTTAACCAGCACATAAATAGAAACAGCCTTAAAATATTGTCAAGAATATCTGCCAGCTCAGGTGCAAAAATCTATTCATCCATCTCCACTATCAAGGTGAGGATAATGAAGCAAACTAATGATACTTAATTCCTCTACCTAAAGGATTAGACTTAAGCATGCTGGTAATATTTTACCAAGCTGTAAGAAAAATTACAGCATATATCCATATATGTTTGTTAAAGGGGGTCCTACATTATGAAGGCTTAGCACTCCGCATTCCCCCCCACCAAAAAAAAAAAAAAAAATCTGAGCATACCTAAGTGCTCTAAAAGCCCAAGATGTAAAGAGGAACATTTTATGTTCACAAAATGAGAGAAAAATTAGGAGAAACAATGAGTGCCCTAGGCCGTTGGATGTATTACCTTCGTTAGGTTTCACATATTGATTTTGGCAGAAATAGGATCAAACGTTGCTGTCACTTGCAAGGGTAAGAAAGTGTTTAGCTAATGCCTGATTAAGTTTTAGCGTTCAAAACAAAATTGCTCAGTTATGCTGATAGCTGATATCATAGCACAGATCTAATAGAAGAATGGGTAATATAGCAATAAAACAAGTTTTATCATGCCATCAGTTTGTCACTGAAGCAGTATTTTTTACAAAAATATCAAAGCAGAGAGCAAGGCACTTTTTCTGCAACTTTAAGTAACTGCTGTCTTGCATAGTCCCATAGATTAAAAGCGCTTGAACAAGTCTTGTCTTATGCCAATAAATGTGTCACTATTATCTGTTTTGATCTTTTTTCCAATATTCATCAATGAAATGCGACTCAACTTTTGTGAGATACCAACCAAAATAAAATTTTAGTGATGATCAGAAATCGTTTATCCCTTTAGTTTCTTAGGTTTACTTTACAGTCTGAAGTACTACTTCAAACTACGTTTAAGGGCACAGAGACACGGTGGCTTCTGTTAGCCTTAGTTCAAATTTTCCAGTCAGTTTCAAAAACTACACTTCTGAGAGACTTGTTTAAACAGAATTCATATTTGGGCAGAAAATATGGATTAAGGAAATGCATGTCGTTGTATCCAGTCATTACAGATGGGCTCTTTCTCTGTCCTGGCACTATGGGCCAGCACCTCCCACTAGGGTCTTCATTTCCCAACCACATCTCCCAGTTCCCAGTGATATGACATATTCATGGACAACAACCTGGAAAGTAGTAATTCAAAAAAACCCTGCTTTAAAGAGGCTCAAACTGAATATGGTGGCCAAGCTCTGGATTTTAAGCACTCCTCAGTTCTTCAGAACTGTGGCACTGGATTTAGCTTTAGTCCATAAGAGACTCGGGGAGCACTTGGGAAGCATGGATGCCAAATACATCCCAAACACAGATGCCTGAGTTCCAAAGTGGCGCTCAGTCCCAGCTTTAGCTCCAGGCCACAACTGCACTAACAGCTTTGTATTAATGGAGACTTTCCCAAGGAGATTAGCACCACACTTCATCTTCCCTAATAAAATATGTTCTAAAATTATTAATCTAACAGACAATAAAGTATCTGGTTTCTTCTGTTTTTACAAATCTGATACCCGACAATGAGTTTATGAATTGCAGTTTCTTTCTCTTTTCTGTAATCACCTGAACTGTGTTTGAATAAATCTGAACTGGAAGGGGAAAGTGTGAATTGACACTTCACTATGTAGCTACCAAAGTTACCGACTTACACCCAGTGCAGAAGCAAAAATGAGTCAAATCCAAAAGAGATAGTCACCTCTCATGCGAGTGCAAATAGAAAAGGACAAATATATGAGTGTGCTAATGAACAAATTTGTTAGGCTGGCTTAATTTTTAGAATCAGACTCAGACACCTCTGCATGCACAAACTGTCACTCCTGGAAAAGCATGGTTCCAGTGTGCTAAGAAACATTTTTCCAAATACAGTTTGGCTGTTCAGTATCACACTCTTCATAATATAGTTTCTCAAAGAGATAGGAAACTGCAAAAGAAAAAAAAAGTCAACAACAAACCCAAACTCTTAGAGGTATCTCTTTAGCTTTTATCAGCCTCAGAACTCATTCGTCAGATTTTCTTTACCAGTCATCTAGAAGACAATGCAAAGAACTCTATTTCTATCACTTGCTTTTTCTCACCACTATTCAACAATTTCCCCCACAGTATCAAAAGCTATTGCTTTTTAGTGTTAGGATACATGACAATAGAGTAGAACCTGCAAAATGAAACGTACTCCTCTTTTTAACTGCCAGTCAGACACAATCAACAGGCTGAGTGGGAACTAGTGAGGCTGGGCAAGCCCAGATGCATGTGTTTTACTGGAAATGGGAGCTGCACTGCCCATTTCTCTGCAGGCACACTGTCTTTTACCTCCATACCTAGTCCATAGCAAGTGCAGGCTCCTGCCTGCCTTCCCCTGCTGCTTCCCCATACTTCAGATGCAGAAGTGACTCCTCATCACATGAAGCATTTCAGGACCACTGCGCTTTGCTCTGTGGTTGGAGTCAACAGGTTTTTACCAGTGTGACAATTAAAGTGGTTGCAGAAAATCTACTTACCATTTCCTCATGTTTGGTGCTACACTGACATCTTGTGGCCCTTAACCTTGGTAAGACAGTAAACAAGGCCAACAGGTTTCCAGATGTTTAAGCAAGAATGCAGTAACATTAAATTTGGGAAAGCAGTGCTGATTTTCCTCTCATTTTCTACCTGTTCGAATTCATGTTCCAATGCTTCATGTACCCCATTTTGGTAACAAACTTTCACCTTAAATATCTACAAGTAAACAGTAATCAAGTCAAAATTAATGATCAGATTTCAAAGATTAACCAGAATTGCAGCAGGTGAACTCCTTGTGCAGATATAAGCTACTCTCTCAGTCTGAGGAGAAAGCAGAGACTGCAGACACCCATTGCTTTCATATTTCATTATCAGGCTCCATACTTGATTATATAAAGGTGAAGTTTTAAACTGCCGTAACAGTACCTACACATTACTTCAGACTGTTAGCCAAGAATCCTCCCAAGAAGAGCAAAAACATATGGATAACATGATACTATTTAACCACCATAAATAACGATTGCTAATAAAAACAGAGGCAAGAAAACCTATTTGGAGGCAATGCTAGTAGTTGTATCCACAGGTTAAAGCCATATGAAATGAAATCACATGCCCATGAAGAGACAAGTCTGTCACACTGGCATAATATACGGAAATTAAAGAGTGTTTCCCTGGTGCTTTCATCCTTATGAAGAACAGAGAAGAAAAAACAGATACCACAGTGATGGGCACAACTCCTTAATCCTCAATAAGTTTTAATACAGCCACAAAGTACGAAAAGGCCTGGAGATGAAAAGCAGTATGGATGCTGCAGGAAATGAGTTTTAGCATTAGAAAACATGAGATCCCACACTTCAATCCGGATTCACCCCTCTAAGCACTTAGCCACCTCAGCTAAAATATCTCTAAAGCTTGCTGTATAGGTCAGTACAGAGATAGATTCCTATGCAGGATGACTGAAATTTTTCCTGGGATCCACCAAGCTCTGAAGGCATGGATCTCTTCAGTGATTGCTGTGTTGTTTAACTAGTTAGATTAAAAGCTATGAGTTAAAAGGTTTTAGAGAAGCATCTAGAATTAAGGCCTCATGCCTTAATTATGAGCAAAGTATCACAGTGAAAATAAATGGGATACTTAAACAAAAGGAGATTTACGTGCACAGTCAAATAGCTAAATCAAATTAAATCAATTTAATTTCATATGTCTGTTACTACGCCAGTTAAAGTTACTTTTCTTATCTAGCAAATTAGAAGTGTATACCACTATATACAGGCTGTCACAGAAGAAAAGTGGGGAACACACTAAGAATCATAGGTGCTAAAAGGGCTCCTCTATATGGAGAGTAAAGGAAGATCTAAGGGATCCAACTTACTTTCTCAGAAAAATACTGGAATAAACCAAAATATTTTGAACATTCAGCATTGGGTCTGATGCTATTACTGGAGACATTGCAATGGGACATCTTCCTCTCCCACAGATGTCACTGGCTGTATGAGGGTATGTGTCCCTGCACAGGTACAGCAGAGGCCCCTGTGAGCGGGAAAGTAGGAGGAGAAGCTACAGAGAGAGAGGACCAGCTTGACTGGTAAGCTCAAATTCAGAGCAAGTCCAGGATATCAACAGAAGATTAGACTGTCTAGCCTGGTCCCCTTGCTATTGTAGACAACCTATCAAACGAACTCTCCCATAAACCTGTCTTGTTCCCCTTAAAATTGTTATGTGTTGTCTCTACCTTTTGTCTGTCAGACTTCCATCCTCTAAGGATCAGAACGTGCTTCTCTGTTACAGCCTACATTTGTTCTCAGCCACAATACCTGCTCTTGGCTTTTGTTCCAGCACACTCCTTTCACCTACACAACTCTCATCTTTCCTGATGTATTTATAGACAGTTTCCATATTGTCTCTCACCCCTCATTAGGTTCAAGTGAACAGACAGAGCCCTTCAATCTCTTCTCATCAGGGCTGCCAATGCAGTGGCAGTGACTGCGCCTATGGTAGTTCAAACTCCTCTTTTTCACACATGGGTGATCAGAGTTGCAGACAGGTTCCCAGATGAGCTCTTGTGGCTGCTGTATACAGCGACGGGAACACCTTGTCACTAGCTCCACTGGCAACACTTGTCCCAACACGGGCTGAGGCCTCGCTCACCCTTTTTAAGGGCTGAGCTGTACAGGCAGCCCCGAGGGCCTCCTTTTCTTTAAACTGACTGTTGTTCATTTTTACTCTCCGTTTCACCCTGTTCCTATTATTCCAGACCTCAAGATAACTCAGCATGTAGAAATGCCTTCTAATTTTTTTTTTTTCAGTATGTTCTCTAGTTGTTCTAACCAGACCTTATTTTCTTACAGGTACAACAGCCTGTCCAGCAGACCCCTGATTTGTCACAGTAAGTGACACAAAGGTCTCTCATCGCAGCAGCCAGGAAAGGCATTGCGCACACTAGGGAACGACTTCTTCCTTCCTCACCAGCAAAAGCAACTTAGGCAAAGAGAGCAGGTTGTCCCACGTGATTGGAATATTGAAATGACAAAATGGGTGAGAACGTGCTGTGTGAAGGTGTTTGGGTTTGAATCAAATGTCCCAGAAAGTATAAAACAGAAAAAGATGATGAACTAATATACCTTCTGGATTGAAAACTGGTTAAGAGATCAGAAATATAGGTAGCGGTAAATTGTTACACACCATTTTAGAAAGAAAGTCAAGGACTTCCCACACAAAGTTAACCATAGTTGCATATTAGTTTTGTAGCAAAAGTGGCAAAAGCTTCATTTGATTTTTTTTAAAAACAAGTCAGTTAAAGATTAATTAAAAGGTGACTTGAGGGAGAAGTCTTTGATTGGCAAGCATATGAAGTGAGTGTTTGATCCAGCATAGCTTTTCTTCCTCTGATGTCTATGATAAGCAACCAGAAATAAGGGAAAGAAAATAAACATCAGTAGATTAGAGCATTTTCACATGTGGAATTGGAATCATTTCCACACTAGAAACACTGGGAGGATGACTTTGTCCTGCTTCTTGTCCTTCGCTTGTTCCATGAGGTCAGCAGTCTTTTGAGGAACTAAAACACAAATGAATTTGATAAGCAATTGAGCATGAGATGGAGTTGGCAACCAGAATAAGACTTCAGATTGTTAGAGAGGTTCATCTATGCTCCAATAAGATACACCAACAAATTTGTTGTCATGCTGTGTTCCTTTTATACCACTCAGTAAACTCTGGCAAACTGTTCTGATACATATAACCTTGACACAGAGAGAAGTTTCAAGCAGATTCGCAGCCATATTAAGCTGCCCTCTCCGATGACTCCATCATAGGGAATGCACTGGGAGGGTATAAGCCAACTGCTTATCCTGTGCTGGAAGTCCTCAAAAAGCAGCAATAAGCAGATACAATCTAGAACAAGCCCCATTCTTATTAGATGGGAGCGATATGAAAACAGAGAATCTGAGAAGCAGATCTCACATTGTCAGGGCTGTCCACTTCTCTTTTGTGCTTCAGAAAAAAAAAAACAAACAAAAAAAACCCCAAACAACAGACTGGCAAATCTGGTAAAGAGTGTATAAAAATGTCCCCAGAACTAGACTAATTAAAGAGGTTTTAACAGGTGACAAAAGGATTGGTGACATGTGTTACAGAAAGAAAATAATTGGGCTTGATCCTCAAATCTTATGTTACCTGTATAGGGATTTAACAGTAATTCTGTTCTTTAAAAAGCTGCTAGACTGACATATTTAGAGAAGCTGCTATCTGACACCAAGCCAGCACAGCACAATCAGAAGCAAAGCCTGCTCTATTTACTCCACTGCCCTGGTGGAGGTGGGCAATGCAAGAAGCAGAGAGCTTTGCTTCCTGCTCAGCCAGCCCTCAGCCTCCCCGCCGAGATGCCTCATGGGCAGCCAGCAGCAACAGGAATCCTTCTCAAATGTGACCATTTGTCCCTGAGCCTAGATGCCGGCAAAAAGAATACACCATCCCACCTGTCCTCATTGTGTGAAAGGAAGATGTAAAAAGAGAGACACCCCCAAAAAGGCCAACTAGCAAATCCCAGGCTCCCAAGGGAAAACACAGTGGAGCTGCAGCTGTTAGAATTGCACAGGCGAAGATGAGCACTTCATTAGGAGGGACTAACTCCCAGCATGGGCCACAGCCAGAAGGAGATGAGGTGAGATCGGATTCTGGGTCTTGGATGTTTCGCAGCTTTGTGATTGTCAAAAAAAGCCACACTAGGAGAGGATGCATAGCATGTCAACATTTCAAGTTACAAGGATGATAGTACTATCAGAGGTGCTAACAGTTGTGAACCTGCTCCCAGTGGCCTGCTATGAGTAATGAACAAAAACATCATGGAATGATCTCATTTGTTATATATGTTTAAACATATCTCTCTGGTTTTTTAGAGGAGAAGAAAAATATTTTGGTGAGCAATGTGCCTGTGCAGAATCAATTCAACACGGGGAGAAACAAGTTATTTCAAATTGCTCTTGCGATTGCAGTAGGATGCTTCAGAGAAGCCATTTGCACAGCTTCTCAGCCCCACACACCAGAAAAAAATGCCAACACATTACCATTTCCTAGGAAAAAAATACATAGCAGTGAATTCTTTTATGCTGCTCAGCATGATATTCTGTAGTATAGTCCCTGGAAGAGTCCATATGAACTGTTAGGTTATGTCTTAACAAAGCAATTGGAGCCTAAAATATAATCTCTTTAGTGGTTTACTTTGAAAACCTCTTTTCAAATTTTCTCTATACACTTTTATCTTACAGAGGTTTTGTTTGTTTATTTGTTTTATATTTGTGTTGCTTTTTTAATTCAACAGGTGCAAACTTCCATGGAAATTTTTGATAATGTATCTGTATCATTCCTACTGCATATTGTTTTGCAATGTGTAACTTCATCAACGCAGGAAGTGAAAAATCTTCTAGCCTAATCTTATTTATACCATTATAGCTTTAGAGCAATGTAATAATTTTAAATACCAGAAATCTAAATTCTGAGATAAAATGAAGGCTCAGACTGAAAGGGAATATCAAACTTCTCTTTCTACTTTGAAGTATCAGGATATTGGAAAGACGATTCTATAGACCTGTAACCAGCAGCATTTCCGACTTTCAGAAATTTTAGGTGATATTTGAGTTGATACAGTCACCTCCCAACAGAAGCACCAGCAGCCACAAGTTACTATTTATAAGATGACATAACTAAGATGAGTGCTGTCTGCCAGCACTGTATCCTGGGCAACTCCCAGCCCGTGCTCCAACATGCACCATGCTCTGGGAAATACGCTGTAAAGCAGCAGGCTGAATGGCATTCAAGACACCACAGGTATAATTCCTTCAGAGAAAAACTTGTAGGTATTTTATTTCACATGGAAAAGCCCTGAGAGGTTTCTTCTGAAACGCCCTGCTCCAGCCACAGGGAGCTGTGTGGAAGGACCCTCTCCACTCGTGCCGGGCAGGCACCACTGCACACCAGTGTGCTCCCCTTCCCTACACAGCAGCACAAAGAAACCTTTCAATACACCTGGTTGAGATGATTGTGCCGTTTCTTTTTCTTCCGTTTACTTCTAACATATGCTGGAACAACACTAACTCCATGCCTTTTGGCTGCTGCTATTTTATTTTCTTGAACTCAAAAATCACATGTTAAGTGTACCCAGACAAGCCGCTATTCTTTACTGTCACAAAGCTATAAAATATCTAAAAATCTCATTTATCTTCATTTAATACAGATTATTATTTTTCCTATTCAATTCCTACTATTTTTCCCACTGGTTCTAATTTCTTCCCAGTTCCTGTAAGGATCTAAAGATTGGCTGAGGGGAAGGAGAAAATCCCTCTCCCTTCATTGCTGCAGCTGGATCCCTCTGTGGGCAGGGTGGCAGGAAGGAGATGGGAGCTGCCACTCCAGGGTTGGCTCTGCCCTGTGCTTTCAACTACCACCCCTGTAGTTGACAGCCAAGCAACTTCTGACAAACTTATAACCTGGGACTGGCTAAAGACTGTACAACTTTTTCTCAGTCCATCGCTCATCCGATTCCACTTTGTGCAATGTGTTTAATTCTCACGTTTGCAATCTACCTTTAGTGCATTGAGAATACTGCATTGATTTCTCTTCCTTTATTTTTTTTTTAACCTCACTGTGATAACTCTCTTACTGAAAATGATGACTTCAGCCATTCTGCCTGATACTAAGTAAAGAGAGGGCTCTGGACTGGCCCATACTGATTTAATTTTTAATCTTCATTCTAGGAGAAGTTTAACCAGAAGGAGAAAACTGTGTAGAGTATATATGTTGTCACAGAGGTAGTGAAGGATTTATTAGATTAAGCAGTATTGATTTCTGCTACAGTCATTTTTTAATTAGCAAATAAGCTAGGAGATATCCTGAGCATTCTGCATGTCTCTTCGCCATTATCTAGAGAATATTCCTTAATCTATAGTAAGGACAGCTAATTTATTTTTTTTTTCTAAAGGCTGACTACTGCCCTGATCCACTGACTTTTATATGTCAAAGTCTGGATTTAGCATCGATATCCTCAAATTATTTCAACCAGACAAATGTACTAAGCAGCTTGTTTATGGAAGAAATCATAATAAAACCAGAAAACTACATTTATTTTCATTAAGATACAAATATTTCCATTTTATTCTTTAAATGTTTTCCACGTATTTCTTTTGCACACAGTCAGACTCCCTCCAGCCTCAGAAACCTCCTAATGATCCTGCTAGCTTTTGTCTCAGACATGTTGGCTCAGGAGGTTCAGACAGCTGCCGTATAGATACCTTAATCCGTGCTAATGACCAGAAACTCCCTGGGTTTTAGTGGAAGGAGAGAGATCTTTTAGAACAGAATTCATCTGACTTTCGTACAAATACTTTAAGGAGAGCGAACTCATGCCCTGAAAGTATTTATTTATTTCTGGTGACTTTTAAGTCAGACACTGATGTCTGTGTTGGTCACCTAAATCCTGTCTCTACAGCACTAATCAAAAGCCTGGACTGAAGTGGAGGAGGAGGACTCGGGGAATGCCAGAGGGGATCTTAAGACTAAAAGACAACTCCCAGTTTCAAAATGATTGTAGTGGATGAGAAGATAATACTCTGGATAATAATCCAGAGTAAGTATGGTGTTTCTAAGTTAAAATTAATTTCGCTGACACAAACTGCAGTGACTTACTCTAGAGTATTTTAGGATTAATCACCACCGTTTTCACACGATGTCAATATTCTGCAATGGGATATGCATGAACTGGGCAACTTGCTGCTTCTAAAAGTGGTGGGTTTTTTGTTTGTTTGTTTGTTGTTGCTGTTGTTTTGGTTTTTGTCTCAGAAAGTCTTACTCAGAGAACTAAACTGTTTGCAAGAAGAGAGGGTAGGAAAAACCTTATTTTAAAAGGTGCATAAGGTCATTCAAGGACTTTATAGATTATGACAGATCTATTCCTAGATTATCTGTTAAAAAAAAAAATCAACCTATAAGAATCCATTTAATTTTTTTCTTTTGATCTCATTAATCACAATTATGACACAAAAATAAATGGTTCAAGTAAGAATTGCACCTCACCTGACTATATCGCTACCATTTATAAGTGCAAAAGACTCTTGATATCTGTCTCTTCTTGCAACTTTGAGTCAATGAACTGATGCACAGCAAATTTAGGGCTGTGGCTTTTCAGCCCTGAGTATGTGACCTGTATTTTATTTTCTAGAATCTACATATTCTGTAGCACGTTACCTTATGCTGCTTTAGAAAAAAGAAAAATGAACCAAAAAAAGAGAAAAAACAACTTTGAGTGACCAGCCTGAGAGACAGGGAAAAATTTAAGTATGTGCATAAATGTTTGAATTAAACAATGCACTTATGTCTGTTTTTCTCAGAGCTGGAGTGCAGCCATTGCCTTCCAAAGCTAAAAATAGTATTTGTAGGCAGCTCAGGTAGATGCAAACTACCTTCTTCAGCTTTATTTAATATCTCTTAAGTGAGGAACAATTCGTTCTTCTGTGATGCTGTAGAAAATTAGTAGAATTATACTGGTAGTAATTTGTTAAAAATGCAAGAAAATTGCAATGGATTAAGCATTGCTATTTAGGAAAACAAAACAAAAACCCCAAAAACCAGGAACAAACAAAAAAACCCAAACCAAACCAAACAAACACACACAAACAAACGAACAAAACCACCAGAAAACCACAGCAACCTAGAAAACCCCCACAAATATGAACCACACCAAACACTCGGCTGACTTTATCTCCAGTGTTCCTTATTCCTGCAATTTTGAACACATGAAAAAAAATTCTCCTGGTCATTGACCGCAGAACCCTTAGTGCCATATATCAGGATAACTTCTATTTGCCCCTTTAAAAGACTGTTTTCTGCAAAAATTCTGTGTGTTTGATTACACGCAAGGTCAGAAGCAAAGTCTAAAATCTGTCAACATAATAATAAAACTCCCTTAACTTTGCTTTTCCTTTGCGATCACCAAGGGCTCATCTCCGCATCCAGTCACCAAGATAATTGGATATCATGGGTGACAGAACACAGCCCTGCCAAGGTCTCAGGCTGACCTTGAACTCTTTGGTCAGCCCACCATATGCAAAGCCTCTTTGTATAAGTCTCTAAAGCATAAACTCAGAGTGAGCAGATCAATTTCCAGCCGTCTTTCTCAGGTATTATACACAAAGGTTCAACAGTCTGAGTTAAATATTGCAGTAAAAATTGGCCCAAAACAATCAGAGACAAAGTCAATATTGCTGTCAAGCTTGTAGAATCTAAAGTACATCATCACCTGATGCCTAGACCCATGTTGTGCTAAGTATATATGAACTATTTTAATATGCTACAATAGATGCACACCTCCGGCAATATATTTTCCTGTGACCCAGTTCTCAGATGTGCTTTATATTGCTTTAACAGTGTTATGGGTCTATAGAGTAAACATCATCATATTTTCATCCACTTCATTCTGCCAAAATGGTGACTAATACGTATATATCTATTATATGCTCATTTATTAAGCAAGATTACATGCAAGGTAGTTCATCATCCAGAAGGAAATTAGTAGCCAGTTGCTTTCCCATTACAGCGCATAGTGATGAGTCTTTAGCTGTGGGCCGAAGTTTAAAACTATGGCAGGCTGAGGCACTTTACAATGCCTATTTTGCAACAGGAGCGGGAGTGCTCCTGAGACACCCTCTGTAACAGTTGACTTCAGGAACCAAAGGTTCAATTTCCTTTGGAGCAAACAAAGTAAACGCCATATTCCCAGTGCTTTTTAATTTATTTTTTCATGGGAAATTGCGTTATTTTCTACTGCCAGCCAGCTCAAGGCACAGAAGATTGTCTGTTGTCATTTGTTTCTGTTTGGGTTCCTCCTAGGACAGGGTGAAAGCAAGGACTGGTAACCATGAAAGCAGAAGTCTTACCCATTTTTTGAAGCATAACAGTCAGAGTTCGAAAGGCAAGAGGCATTTTTAAGATACCCAGGCATAATCTGTGTAGTCTTCTTGGAAGTAACATTTGTAATTAAAGTTGGCATTTCTGAGCAGCCTGCTAGTGCTGGCCATCTTCATAACACAGAAAGAGTACATGCTTTGTGACACTGACACACAATCCATGGGGAAGAGCCGGTGCCTCTCTTGTAGGAAGCCGGCAGAATAGACGTGTGTATCTAAGATGGCCTAGGGGGAACAGAGCTGAAAGATGTTTGGAAAAAAAAAAGGCCATGTAGCCAGAGCAAAAAGAAATATGAGATGAAGCTAGGGGTGTAAGATCACTCCTTTGTTTTCCCACAAGCTTTTCCCATCACTTTGCCCTCCTTCCATTTCATTCTGCATAATGCAGAGGAGGAATTTTTTCTTTTATATATATATATATATAAACTGTGAATTTGAAAAGCAAATTAACAAAAGGGTGACAGACTCTGATATCCAGAGAAAACCTCTGTATGGGAAATAGGAAACAATTTGGTTCTCTAAACCCGTGTAGTAAAGAATTAACAAGTAAAATGCATCTGATTTTTATGCAGGCCATTTTCTCAGATAGAAGGATGGAGCAAAATCAGTTCTCTTTTTTAAAAATTTAATTAAGTTTTAAGTAGCATGGATATCACAATTTTAGAGATCACTTAAATGTATTTCAGGTCTCGCATATATTCATTACTCACACTAGGCTATGTGAAAAAGGATCTTGGGTAGCCTGGTCACATAAATAGTTTCGTGTTTTATAAAGAAGCTCGGGATCACCAGGAAAAGATCTTAAAATAGTTAAAAGGTACATACCGCACAGAATCAAGTCTATATATAGTTAATTCCTTTCAAAGAAGAAGAACGAATTGAACCCATTGAGATTCAAAACTGTGTTACTAGGATGTGTGTTAACCTATTCTGCTTGGCTTCTCAACACGTGAAGGAAAATCAGCATCCACAATTCCAGTCCTCTCAGAGAGGTTTTTTAGAACAGATTGTAGGGCGTCACCTTGTTCCAAGCATTCTTCTGCAAAAAAGCAAGAGGTGAGTAACTCTGCAGTTAACAGGGTCAGGAGGTTCAAACAGAGCTGGCTGAAAAGTGGGAATACCCCTACTATATTAAACGATTGCTAGAGTATTCTGATGGAAGACCATAATATGCTGTAACAGACTCACATCCATCTATCAATTTTCATCTTCAAAAGGGAATAAAGGTAGAGTAGGATGGTGAGAAAGTCCTTCAGTATTTGAAAAGAAAGAAAATTCTGGTCAGCATTTCTTAGCAAGGCCACATAACTAATTTGTATTCAAGTATGGATAGCAGAGCAAAATAGAGAGAAGACACTTTACAGTATGACAGGGATTCTGGTCTAAATCCAATTCTGCTGAGAACAATCTCCCACAGGTCCACTGAGATAAGGAAGGGTAGTAAAGACAGCTAAAGTTGTAGTATAGTACAGTGTAGTACAGGATGATATAAATTGTTAGAAGCTTTAATAAATAACAAAATCAGGAGGTACAAATAAATGTAGCAAAGGTGGGTCAATATAGCTTTTCTAAAGACAAGTGTTGTCACACGGATGTGTCACAGTCTGGTTTTGGAGAATCAGCGTGAATTAAGAAATTCTGGTGATTTGATGCAACTACAGTTTCTAAAGTCTTCAATAGGGTTGCTCAGCAGAGACTTTAAAAGAAAATAAGGTGCCACAAAGTAGAGTGTGTGGCTCGGGAGCAGCCTGATATGGGCAGGAGACAAATCTGAACTCCTGGATCACAGGGGCGCCCTGGCTGAAACCCACCTTGGAGAGGGCTGAGCCTCAGGCACACAGTAGCCTCTCTCTCCTGTCCCTGCACCTCCGATTCACCGGGAAGAAAAACATGATG
This sequence comes from Pampusana beccarii, assembly GCA_013399365.1. Taxonomy (NCBI): domain Eukaryota; kingdom Metazoa; phylum Chordata; class Aves; order Columbiformes; family Columbidae; genus Pampusana; species Pampusana beccarii. The sequence goes on along the minus strand of VWYH01006860.1, from coordinate 127,323 downwards.
GACCAAGTGAAGGGAACCACAGCGCCCTCCAGCCAGGGTCCCAGGGAGGTCCCAGTGAGCCCAGTACCACAGGGTAAAGCTCAGCGTGAGACTCAGTGCTCTGCTGGCTGTGAACAAGGGGCAAAGCCCCTACAGAGACAACTGCAAGTTGTTACTCTGGGCTTCTGAACAAGGCTGAGTATCATTATATACTCAATTCTCATGCTGTCAAAAGGCCGCTGCTTTATGTTCAGCTTGCATTTCATATATGTTTTCATTACGCTACAACACCATCTCCCTAAGGTACAAACCCATGTGTAAAAGAATGGTGTATAGGAGAGTCAAAACCCAGAAGATGCCTACAGTAGTATGTCACACATTCATTCTTTCACCCAAAGTAGGACTGCTCTCTGTTGCTGATTTCCAATTTCATTTTAAAAATACTTGATGTTACATCTCCTCTCGCCACGAGAAGACTCATTTCACTGTCCGTTATGTCTTTCAAAAAGTTTCTCTGGCAGATCATCTTCCTGCTCTTTATGATAAATCTTGTTGTACCAATTTATCTTCCCCGGCACTGTTTATTCCCTCAAATATTTGCAGAACATTGTTGAGTCACCTTGCATTCACTGCTTGGAGCATTCCTGTCTCATTTACAGCCTTTCCACACACACCAAGTCAGTTCTTCCAGCCCCCTTTGTCATTTGCCTTGTTCATCTTGTCAATTAATTTCTCTGAGCTCTCCTTTCACTTTGTTTTATTAATTTTCCAACACACTCCTGTGAGGTAAGTACAGATTAGCAGCCTCCCTCTCTCCATATTGTGCGATCAACACGGGACCAGTGAGGAGTTGATTCACTTGGTCACACACAGACTGCTGGTACGTGACCTGTGACATGCAGCTGCTTCAAAAAGAATCTGAACAGTGTGTTATAGCATTCAGCAGCCCTTCACACAGGACATTTGTGGACACATTCAGGTCACTCTTTGTGTCACTTCAGAGCCTAAATGACCATCACAAGCATAGAGGGTTAGTTTTCCTCCCAAAACACTGCTCTCCAACATGGGTTTAGGGCAAGCATGCTCCCAGCTGCTCCCCTGGCATGTGGACATTGGCCCAGGACAGGACACTAAATTAATTCTCTTCATTGCTTTGCTTTCCTATGTTTCTTTTGCTAGCCTGGGAGAGGGTATTGCATCTTTCCCCACCCCCGACTTTATCTGAACCAAGGCATTATTTTTTGTTGAGTGGAAGATAATGGAGTTTTCTGCCTGTGTGGCACTGCTGCAGTGATTTTCCATTTCATTCATATGCTTTGTGGGTTCCCTCCTAGTCAGGCAAGAAAATAAAACATACCTGTATCGATAGAAACAGATATATCAAGATTTTTGAAAGACTTGGATGTCACTGGCATATATAAGATTGCATTCATCCTAATTTATCAGAGTAGTAGTTACACACGTGCAGTAAGGAACTCTATTATCCTGTCTTTAATTCACTCTCAATCCATATCAGAGCCCCCTTTCTCATTTATTTTAGCAAGAGAGGGGAGAGGTCTCTATCTGATCTGATAATGGAACTATTTGGCTCAGCCCAGTCATTAATCTATCTGACAGCTTTCCTATGAAAAGGCAGAATTTCCATCCTCCGCTCCAGTTTATTTCATCATCTGCACTTTCCTTCTTCCATCCCTGGTCGGTGGTAATAATGAGAACTGTCTAGAAAAATATATAAATATGGCATATGTATATAAACACAGGTAAAGCAGGTGGCACGAGTGCAACAAGAAGGAAATTCTATCTTACAATAATTTTTACCTCAAACATTTACTTGCCTTATAAAAACTTAAATCATTCACCATCCTTTTGAAAATATCCCAACACAAAAATCCATTTTTCTCAATAAACAAGCTCTCTGTTTTGTTATGTGGGGGTTTTGTTTGCCTGTTTTTTTGTTTGGTTTGGTTTTATATATCAGTTCCTATCACAGCAGTTCTCTGATGTTAATGAAAAATGCTGTATCACCATTCTGAAGTGAGACTTACTCATTGTGCTGATACTCCAGGTATCATACAGCAGACCTGGAAAAGAGACAAGTATGCAATGTGGATGCTGAGCTCTCCTGTCTGACCTGCTGCTCCGCAATTATCCTTAGCTGACAGCACTTGACAAGGCTTAGGGTCAGACAAGCAGAAATCTCTGTGGAGAAGGAGTTTTCTTGTTTCTTCTTTTTTAGTAAGAAAACCTGATATATAAGGCAGCTGACAAAATAATTTATATTCTACTCAATATTGATAATTTTAATAAAGTATTTTTGTTTTGAAATGTCAAACTTGTTAAACTTTTAGCCAAAATGCATTTCTAAATAGAAACAATGTTTTAAAAATAATTACAAATTCTGTTTGTTTTCGAAGCTTTTGTAGTGGAAGATAAAGTATTGTAGGTTCAAAATGTGACTCGTTTCCAAAGCTAGTATAATCTACTAATAAGAATATCTCCATTTAAAAATATATTAATATGTTAATGGCATTTAGTGGGAATTACCATGGATCAGCTACAAGATATCCCAAGCCAAGTGTAGGTAACAATCAGTTAAATGCTCAGGCACTCTCCCTGACTCTATAACCTGATTCCCCATTTGCTACCTAGTGATTTTTACAGGTGGCCGTTCAGAAATATTTCAAAGGAGATCAGGAGAAAGGAAGGAAAAAAGGACTTTTTTAATAATGGCGTGCTGAGCAAAAGACAGAGTTTGTGCTTTTCCTACTTATCTACATGTTATCTCCAAAACTCCTTAAAAATAATTTCCATGTATGCAATCAAACACTTGCATTTTCATCAAACTACTTCAGTTTCTTAACTGAAAATGGAAATGTGAAAACGAGGAATGTGTCAGCCATGCTGGACATCTCCTCGAGGTTATTAGAAATCCTCTATTTTCTTGCTATTTTTTTCACCCCCCTGTAGCTCCAGATGCTAGGACCACACAGTGTAGCAGACGAGTAAATGACATTGCTCAGAGGAAATTCTACCGTTCCTATGCTCACTGCAACCACGTGAATATCTCCCTGCATCACTGTGAGTCACGATAGCGGGAGAGGCTGTGAAACTGATCTAATATCTGGAAACTGCACAAAATGATACAAAGTTATTGGACCAATTTCTCTCTTCGGAAAGGCACAGCAGTTCCAGCTGCACCAGAACAAGGTCTGTCACTGTGCCTGGGGCAGAATGCTGCCGCGCTCTGCACACTGTGTCAACAAACGTTCCTAATTGCTATTGACATTTTTTGTCTTGGGAAGAGGTGATTTAATATGTCCAGGTTTAAACCTCTGCTTTAAAGCTAGTGAAAAAGTTTAAAAAAGTAATTTGGGTTATAGGATTCATACAAATTGGAATAGTTGAAGTGGAAAGGGTCTGAAACTCCTTGCACTCCCCCAGGGACCTCCCAAAAGGATCCTGGCTTCCTCATTAGTAAGTCCCATTTTTGGCTTCACTGAGACAATATCCAAAGCAGAATCACTTTAAAGAAGGGCATAAACCATTGATACTTCAAGAGACTTCAGTGGCCATATCTGAATGTTAAATCAAATCACTTTCCGTCTACCTCTTGACAAAGCATAATTGCAACCACTGGTATGTTCCCGTCTCTGCTCTCAATGCAGTTCCTTAGAGGAGAAGGTATAAACTGGTATAAGCTAATAAACAGGAATGCAATTGTAAACTACAAAGCTTCCCAAACAGCCTGAATATTCTGTCACTGCTCACTTTGGTTTACTCGTTTTATGTTTTCCAAGCCTTTTTCTGGGCTAAGATGTGAGGCATCCTTTTCTGCTTCATGCCAGTTCTGTAACAAAAAAACCCTACCATAGTTTATTTGCTTTTGTTTTGTTTGTTTGTTTTTAAATGATCCTCAACAACAAAGTCTGTCTGCTCACCAGCACTCTGAGCTGTTTGAACTGACAGTCTCTTCAGTCTTGCTGTGACTGAGCTGCCCTGAAAGTCTAACACAATTTAGTCTGCTTCCTAAGCTGAACTTGACATCTTTACAGATCTTGAAATGAGAATGGACTTGCCTTTACAAGAGAGGTTGTATACCAATTTATCAGCAATTTCAGAAAGGATAACATTTAAGAAGATGAAAAATAAAAGCAGATCTTCAATGATGTTTCTTAAGTTGAGAAAAGAGGATATTTGTTTATTTCTACAAACATACAGCTTAAGTGCATTCCAGCTGAAGGCAGCTCACAGAAACCTTTGGTGGTATAAAAATGGAACAAAAAGAATTTCCATGCCTCGGATAGATTTTAAACTACTTTAAACATTTCCCTGAAGTAAATTATCTTCCTTCCATAGAGCAGTATTGAAAGAGGGAGGTAAGAAAAAAACAATTGAATTAAGTGTTCCAAGGAGTTTTCAGGATGAATTCTTAACTAGCTCTGAGATTTCCTTCTCATAACGCAATCCTCTGACTGATTAAGCTTCTTTGGGTAAACATGGTTACTTTCATGTAAAATCTGTTTAAATCAAATGATGAAAATTTGCTTTAACAATTGTTTTGTAGCATGAAATGCTTCTTGCAGTACCTGAATGCTTCCCCTCAGCTTTGGCAGCATATGCTCGGTAAGACCTGAGCCTTGCGTACCCTGCTCAGCAAAATGGGTCTCTATGTGGCTAGTTCACCACTGGACCAGGCAAAGCAACGAAACAGAGATTTTTGAAAAAGCTACTATGTGGCAATGCCTGACACAGTCAGAAAGGTGCTCATTGTATTCTTTATTTTGAGATGAAGCTTAAATTATTGATCACTGATATTTTATTGAAATCTGAAATCAAATACAGTATCTGACTGACCACTTAAATCTTCCACACAATCTGCCATCTCCAAATAATTATATTTTTTCAATTTGTTTAGAGCTTTGGTTTATGAAAATTCAGGGTAACACTTTGATTTGAGGAGGGAAAACGGTCAATGCTTCTCAATGTTCAAACTATTTCCTGGTCAAGTCTGTTACATCAGGCTAATTGGTAATACACAGAGACCCCTACTTCTGGAAACCCAGAATTCCTCACAGTTCTTGGCATAATAATACCAAGTGGTTTGTATTGCTTGTGATTATTTGCATTCTGTTTTCCTAGGCACTCTGTTAAAATTGCTTTCTTCCCAACCTTCTAAAAGCTAAATGAGCAAAAGAAATGGTAGTAAATGTGACCTGTGGCACAAACAGTTTTGTAAAATACGCTGCATGCTGTGAAAACTTTATCGCATTTTTGGTTTTAGGACTCAGAAACATGCAGCCACCCTGATCACCCTGTCATAAGACACTGCGTCATAACATTAAGACAGAAACTGATACCTTTAAATTTTAAAATGTCAACTTTGTGATTGCATGGTTGACAGATCAGCTCATTGTTGTTTCCTTACATTTAGAGCAGCTGTTTTGGTAGTAGTGTCATCCACTGGGTTCCCCTGCTCAGCCTGCCCTCTCCAATGCCAAAACCCAGCACTCCTTGAGGGAAGCAGTACTCATAATCAAATCTGAATATCCTCAAACATGTTACTCAAAATTAAACCACACAAAATCACAAGATTTTCCCAGCAAGAGATTCAAACTGGTTCTTGAAGTACACGGTGCAACAATGCCGAAAGTCAACAGCTAGATAAACAGCAAACAATTAGCCCCTTGCCTGTGACCAAAACCAGGCCCTGAATTAACAGTGTTTGGTGGTCCCACCAGGCCTCACAGCCTTCCAGATATTTGTGGTTGATCTGGTTCAAATAATCAGAAAGAACAGATGGTACCCATATCTTCCAAGTCTGATAGGAAGGACATTAGCAGGGCAGCACAGGATTTGCTTTTGCAACCATTAATCAGGCATGAGTCCAAGTTCTGCGATTTACGGACAGGATAGACCAGACCTGTGTCATCCTTTGGAACAGGAGTTGCAGTTCAGAGAGCAAAACAAACAAGAAAATTGAAAACAAAGCAAGAAGGAAGGCTTAAATGAGGTATCTACTGAGTAGAATGAGATACGCAAAAAGGAGGGAAGTGTAATAGTCAGGCAGCCACGAAACTGAAAGAGGGATAACTGCTCTGCTTGTGTCAATCTAAGAAACCACTTTTGCAGGTTTGAAGTGAAAGCCACCATCTATCTGTAGTAGGCATTTTACCTACCAGCAGCATTAACTGTTCTTTTCTTATTCCCCTCATCTGTCCACAGTCTTGAGGGAATAAAAAGAAACAAAACCCTAACTACCAAAATCCCAAAGTCTTTGGAAGGCAAATATTTTAAAAGTGTCTCAGGTCTTCAGAAACGGAAGTCCATATGTAAATGGAAGAGTTCACAACACATTTAAAGTCCATTAATGTTTATCAGCTACTTATAAAATTCTTCTGCCAAAACACTTGCCACAACTGACAGTTACTGCTTTCTTTCAGGATTTTGATACCTCACAACAAATATGCTTGCTTACTCCTATACACTTTGCTCAAACTAAAGACAGTGCTACCTTCTATATAAATAGGTCGTATGACAAGCAGGTATGATACCTTACAGTCTATAATAGGTTTTATCTTTAATCACTGAAGTATACCACTAGTTTACAGAACAGAAACTAACAACATGGATTGGTTAAGAGATTCAGTGAAGGTCACATACAAGATTATGCTGGCACAAAACCAGGGTTGTCATGCTGTGATACACACCCCATGTTGTATCTCCACTAAGGCTAGAGGAACCGTGATCTTTCGAAGCATGTGGTACCCTCAGTTTTCCTTCAACTCAATTGCCTGAACAGAATTGAACGTATATCCAACATAAATGCTGCAGCAGCTAATAACAAAAATGCCTGTAAGCCCTGTAAAATATATGACATGAAAGCTCATAAACAATTTCCTTCAAAATCTCCACCACCTCAAGGGGACTTTCTAGAAGTTACCACGTTTTTGAGTTGCTGTATTACCCATCCTTCCTTTTTTGCCTCCCTCCTCATGCTGTCTCCCTCACTTCCATCTCACACATCATCAAATTTACAGAATGGAAACAACTTAAGGCATCAAAATTATTGTTGAAGTTGAACTGGATATAGAAGTCAAGTACCATGCTCTGCCTGACTTTTGGGATTCCTCACATACTGTGTTCTCTATTTTGCTCGTCAAGATGTCATACTTAAGAAGTTACACAGCCTGAAGAACAGAGGAAACAACAGAAAGGAGAAGAAAAGGCTGGACCCCTCTTGCTATTGCTCATGTTTGCCTATAAAAAAAAAACCTGTAAAAAGGTTCCTGAGCCTGACAGCAATCTCAGCCATCTAGACAGTGTCTAACTCATGAATAATGCATTGCTGTCAGCTCAAAAAAGACCAAACTTGCTGGCTTCCAAAGGCCATTTTACAGCTCGTGTATGTATCTGACATTAGGGAAAGAGAGATTACATCATCTCAGATATATGACACTCTCTGTGTTATGCGTCTGCTTTTTGGATTGACTTCCATGATAAACACGTCACTTCTGGAGAAAATAGATGAAAGCCAGAATTGTCATTTGTCTAATTCATTCTCCCCAGTCACTTTGTCCTCCTAGTTCCAACCTGCTTTGTAGACTGAGATCCAACACATCTTTTGATTTCCTTAATGCATAAAGGTACAAATATTTTTAAAGTGCTTAACTGAAATGGGTCCATGGTACCTTAGTATTTTTTATTTTTCCTTTTCAATAAAATGAATTAAAGTTGAGGAAAGACTAAGACATGTAAACTTTAGAGATAAAAGCCTACTTTCAAAATGTCTGAATTGATCAAATAAAGCACTTTTGATAAAAGTCCTCCTGTTAATGTGTAGTTTGATGTTACTCGGTTTACCTTTACATGTAAACATAATCCAGTCTGTACACACAGATTTGCTTCTGGACAGTTGCGAGTAGCTAAAAATGTTTCTAGCAACAGTGCCCCAGTATAACCCTCAAACTCATAATCATACTTAGATCTTTACGGAACAAAGGCATATTTTTTGCAGGGTTATAGATAATTCAGGTAAGTATAGCCTGTTCTGGGCTATGAACATTCATTGCTTTCATACTGAGACCACACACCTACCAGGCAAATGCATCTGCTCACTTATTTCCATCATTTCCGTGTCCACTGCTGGTAATTACCCAATATAACTGATGGATTGATTTGGGGTTGTTACTAAAGAAAAAAAAAATAATATCCTGCTCTTTTATGCACTTCTCTTGCGTGCTAGTTCAGTGGAGCTTTGCTGCTGTTTACAACATTACTGTCACTCTGCGGCAGAAAAGCAGATTCTGCAAAATCCCTCTTTTCTGTTCATGGCTTCCCCATAGAAGAAGGCAGAGATACTGGCGGGCTGAGGAGAGCTGAGCCTTCCTCTCAAACACAGATCTGTCTTTGTGGCACACCGTACCAGCTGCAGCAGGACAGTAGGGAAGGAGCAGGGACAGACCGCATAACTGGCACGTATTTTTCTCCACAACTCTCCACAGGCTGAGAAGTGCAGCGTAGCACCTGTGCCCATTGGGGTGCCTTGACAAGTCAAATCAGTTCAGGCCTCTGGGCAGTACCTCCACCAGTTATGTGAAACACTGACCACAAGACCAGCAACCTCTTGGCCAATGCTAGAGAACAAGTATGGGGAAGAGACGTAGTGCATCCTTCTAACCTCTCCCTAGCTTTGCCCAGCTCATTGCCCGAATAAAACTCTCTTCTTTGCCATATGCTAAAGAATAAGAACAAAAGAAAGCACTGGCTGTAAATTGCCAGGGTGATATAAACGGTGTCTCTTTCTCTCACCCTTTCCTTTCCTTTCTTCCTCACGGTGCTTGCCCCAGAGTGCAAGTCCTGCTTTCAATCCAAGACAGTTACATCTGTCAAACTTATCACATCTTGCATCCATTCATACCGGGTGAAAAAGCTAAAGCAGGTGCTACAGCTCCTCATTTCATTAGTGCAATCTGTTGATATTGTTTCTTGATATTTCACAAAAGAAGGAGCAAGAGACAAGGAAAGAGTAAAAGAAAAAGGGGGAACAGTGGCAGCTTTCAGTGAGATAAATAGGTTGAATGTGCCTTGCTCTGCTGTGACGGCTTTCATCAGACATGCCCAGCAAGGTAAAACAGGCACTTTTCGAACAGATGGTCTCAAAGTCTTTACAGCGTTATGGCTCAGAGTAACAGCATACCTCACTGCCACATGCTGGGGAGGTAACTGTGCCGTGAAGGAGACGCACTCAATTTACCTGCCTGCCTTAATAGCATCTGAACGTCTGGACTGTCAAGGTGTTAAGGCACATCTGTGTAAAAGGCAGCTGCTAAAGGGATGTTCCTGAGATTATGGAGACAAAATAAAAGCCTTTTGTTAAAACAATGAAAATACATTCTGAGGACAGAGGATCTTAAATCCATTTTGAGCAAACTACGTAGTCTCTGTGACAAGCTTTGTGCCACAGACAGCGCAGCCTGGGGAGAGTGTACGCCAGGTTCAGCCATCTCTTCCTGAAGACACTATGGAGGCAGCCAGCACATTGTGGAAGCTCTTTCACGCAGGCTGCAGAAACCTAGTTACATCCAAAGTTCTGCAAACAGCGTATTAATTATGTGCTGCTGGCATGCTGAGCCAGGCTGCCAGGCACTTTGGGGTATGTATACCATATTCACTGGAGAGAAACCTTTAGTCAGCGTAGGAGACTCATTTCCAGTTGTCTAGACAGAGAGTAAATCTGGATTTGCAGGTTGCAGTAGGTCTGCCTCTCAAAAGGTGGCGTAAAACCAGCCTGACTTTCTGTTTCTTATCTGTAGAATGGGGATAATAAATTATAGCTCTACTTTTGCCTCTCTTTTCTGCTAAAATTTTAAGTACTTTAGGAAGAAAAAGAACTGTCTCATCGAAACGGTTTGTTGTAAACAGCCAGCTGGACTCCAGGCCCTTCAGATTCCTTCATCTAGAAGCGCAAATCAGTGTGTCAGTTGGATGTGGCTTGGCTTGGCGCAGAGCATCTTGAGACAGCAGAGCAGGCAGGAGGGACTGTGTACCTTCTATCAAATTAAAATTTGATGTGCTTTATAAAGGCTACAGAGACCCTTTAGAAATGCAATTTCTCATTCAAAATATTTCAGCCTTTCCCTAAAGACACCAGCATCTATAACCAGCTAACTATGGAAAGCTTTCTGTCAGCACAAGGATCACTCTCTGGATTGGAGTTTGTTGGAGCCCTTTCCCAAGCATGTTATAAAATCATTATCAAAACTCACACTTTTCCTTCTGTCACGGAGCCATCTCTTCCTGCAGGCTGGTAAAGTGAGGACAAGATTTCCACCATGGTGTGACAAGCGGAAAAGTTCAGGTTGACAAATGCAATGTCTGCCAAGCCAGATATGCCCTTCCCACCTCCACTGTGCAGGTGAAGGGAAGCAGAACAGGCCAGGAGCCATGACAGAGGTCCTGGAGCAGGTGACCAGCTGGCCAAGACGGTCCTAGCCTGAAGGGTTTACCACCCACACAGGGCAGAAGAAACCCCAAATCTGCACGTAGCCTAAGCAGTTTCCAGAAAGGGTGTCACCTGACAGGTCTTGAGCCTGCTTACCACGGACAGCAGGTTTCATACAATACCAATAATCGTTCAGACAGCAGGTTTTGTACAATACTGATATTCCTCTTCCAGCAGAACTGGAGTCTGCAGGACAACCCCACTCAGCACATTACCCTTGATTCCAGGCAGCAGCGGACTTCCAGCAAAGAGCTCTCAGGGTGATTCAGCTTTAGAATGTAGCTAAACCTTGAGAACAAGTATATACACAATCCGAACTGCTGGGTAAAGGCTTATCCCTTAGGTGGTGGGGCTCGCTGCCATGTACTGCACACGCCATAGGACTATGAGCACGATCTGACAGCAGAACCAAGGGGACTGTGGTTCCAACAAAAGCCTTGTAGGCTAGAACACTAATTAAACTGTTTGTTGCTCTAAACCAGACAAATGCCTTCTTGCCACAGGAGAGATTCATCACAAGGTGCTAGAAACCCACAGCATCCTTTGACTTCAGGTGAACCGAGGATGCTGAGCACATCCGAAGATGAGCTGCCTAACTCATTTCCCGCAGTTACCTCGGAGCAGACGGCTGGACTGCAACTCAGGACTCCACAGGTAGTACATTAACTCTCCTGCACCACTGACTCTCTGATACCCTCAGCAGGCTTTGACATCCAAAGGTTTATTTTGTTTAAAGAAGCAGCTCTGCCACTGTACCACTGCATCAGAAATGAGCCTTCAAATCATGTTCACCCTGGGCCATGAGGATAGAAAAAACATTTTCTCTGAAATTTGCCTAAATTGGCATGCTATTTTCCAACTGTTGTCCCCTAGTTGAGTGGAGTTGGCAGATTTATGCATTCAATATGTATTCACTTAAACTACTTCTACCTAATGATAAAGGAAAATGTTAATTCATAAATAACCTTGGGCTATGGCAGGCCTGAAATGTATACATCACTTATATCTGCGTTCAGCAAGCTGAAAAATGACAGAGTGCCCCAGCAGTGCAACCAGGCAAAGCATAAACCATTCAGGTGAGCAAGATGGAGAGTCCATGCTGCACTCCCCTTACAGACGAAGCTGGCAGGTCCTACTTACACTCCTGGTGCAGATTAAGCTGGCTGCAGGAGCTGCCAGTGTTTGAGTCAGGACACCGGAAGGTGAAACAGAGCCTCCAACCACTCCTGTGCGCATGGGGGTGCCACAGGGAACCTGGTCAGATGCTTCCTTTGTTCTTCCACTGCAGGACACAGAGAATCTCCTTTTTTGTGGTGGTCAAGGGATCCAGACACTTTAATAGCTTAATTTTTACCAGGCTTACCCTCCCTTGCAAAGGTAAATCCCAGAGCTGCCTGGCTGGGTTGCCTCCAAGTTTTGCAGTCAGGGATTTTCATGAAAAGAGCTGACAACGCGGATGGCTCCAGCAAAGGTTTTTTTACGACCTTAGTGATCTTTTTATTTTGAGCAGATAGCAGCTTTTATCTCTTTGCACCATTTGGTTATCACATTTTTGTATCACTGAGTGAACCTCTAGTGATGCCACTACCAGGGGAGAACAGGCATAAGAAATTCTCTCGTATGAATCTGCTAAGCACAGCTCCCAGCTGCCCTGGGCTCAGGCATTCACATTAAACACTTCACTCTCACACTACAGTTTCTCCTTTTAGTCCATTACCGAACAATTAGAGCACCTCTCCCAATAAAAAATGTTACGCTTCAGTTATGCTTCAATCGACACAGATTGATACATTTACTAACCAAAACACAGTCATGCTATTCTGTTTTCTCCTTTGTTGATCCATCCCCATTTCAATCCTCGCCTGGTATAGCTGAGAATCTGAGAGAGAAAAGTTAGCAAGAACCCTTTCTCTTACCTCACTCCGGTTCACACTAACTCCTTAAAAGACACCACCCTGTCAATTATTAGAGTTCATAACCTCTTTCTTAATTACCTACATATAAACAAAGCTCTGCAAAATATATGAAGACTAAGAATAAACTAACTCATGTTCTCCAGCAACGTTTGTCTAATTATTATTTTTAAATGTGAATACCCTTTTTATCTCCTCAATATGGTACACGTTCAAACCTCCGCTAATCCCTTCAGCAACAATGCAACCCATTAATTCTGAACTTTTGGTATTTTCATCCTGTAAATTCTGGAGCAGTGTGACCAAGGAGACAATCAGCTTAAAGGCATTTGGATGCTAATTAACTACAGATGTGATGTTCAATAGGCTGAGAATGACAGTGCATTTAACTCTATATTCAGTTGTTCTGTGGTGAATACCAGAGCTGGGAAACCACAGGAATGAAAATAGGAACAGAGGACACAGTGTACAGTAATCTCTGGCATCAATGGTTTGCATCTCTCCCAGAAAAAACAAACAAACAAAAAAACAAACAAAAAAAACCAAACAAACAAACAAACAAAAAAAAACCAAACCAAAACAAAAAAAACAACCACCACACCTAAATCCAGAGTTTGCATCCTAAATGAAAGATTAATGGTCTGGCATTTCTCAGAGGTAACACCGTCCCATCAGTACATCCGGTTTCTATACAGTAGCACTAAACAAATGTTCTCATGTACTCTAATCTCAGGATTACCCTGGTAGAGATATGAACAAAAAAATCAAAGTGAATAGTGTGCTCACTGAGCATGTGGTGGCCAGAAGAAACCTGCTCAGACTGACACAGAATCCCTGAAAATGACCATGCAACTAGTGAAATGCAAGCTGTCTGTGCAAGGAGAAACAGCAGTCCTGCAGGCTGCTATATAGCCATTGCTACCCCAGCAGCTACAGAATGAGCCTATGGAAAGGTATACAGTGAAGTAAACATACAAAGCAAGACGTGTGTACGAAACAACTGAGTAATAGTTCTTTATATCACGCTTACTATACAAGTCAGACTCTCCAGCTGCAGGAACAACATTCAGCTGTGAAAATTTTGCTGGTCACAGAAGGACAGTGGGTACCTCAAATTCAAGTGGAAGGGAAATATTTAACAAAATAATGGCAAGGTCCTACTCATTATTTCAGCTTAGATTTGGGGCCATGCTGCCTTTCGCCACTATTCATATACACTCTCTGACAGACCTGTCAGTACTGAAGTGGTTTGTGCTGGTGTCAGCATTCGGTTTCTCGAATGTCCCAACACCCTAAGAAGATTGAGAGTTACAAGTACAACGTGTGGAAAGCTGTTATATTTTCTGACTGACACTTCACAAAACAAGAAAAAGGGCAGAGCCACATAACTTGACCAAGCCATAAGATTTGCAAATTTATCTTCTCATTCACCTTGCCTGTCTGAACACGCTGACTTGAAGCTGCTGTAAGCAACACTGTAAGCAAGCAAAATGTTGTTTGCAATTCATCTCTGACAAACATAAACATTTTATTATATCAGTGGAATCAAAAGTTAATTTCACATTCAAATACCTCTTAAACCAGCCACCTTGTAATGTGCTTTGATGAGTTATTAACCCTTTTGGGAAGACCAATCTTCTTTCAACAGCATCGATTTAACAATAATGGCTTTTTAAAATATTACCTCTTGCCAAGCTAACATGCAGTGAATTTGTTTAAGTTGCGCAGAAAGCCAGCCAGGCAATGTGAACTGCACCGGTACAGGATTCATATTGTTTGGTGTGTCTCTGACATCTGCATTTACTAATCAATACAGACTTGAGATCACACCAAAATACTTGTCTCTCTTCAGTTCACCTACCAGCTAATAAATGTTTCCAGGATTCCATCCTTTCATTACTGAGTCAATTGAGGGGAAAATAGGTTTGGTCCTTGGGTCAAAACATCTCCAGAGAATTTGAGGTGCTATTTGAATCTCCTTAAAGATTGCATCCTTGCTGCATTTTTAAAACAGAACTGTAAGTGCCTTTTATAAATTTCCAAGCTCTTCATTTGCCTAAAGATAACAATATGAGCTACACAAAATAATTCTGATAGAGAACAGACAGAAACCAGAGCTAGTAAATTGTGAGCTTCCAAGACAGTTGCAATTCAGGGCCTTCCTCACAGCAAAACGTAGTTTAAGGGTTTCCACCCTTCCCTAAGCATTCCCAGACACTGCCATAATCTTCCTCCACCTCTATAGATCTGTCAGGGGTTTATACAGCCACAGTCCAACCCCTGATATCTCTGGAGGAAGCAAAAAGCCTGCATCAGTTCACTGACCTGGCTTACAGAGTGGTCCTACAAACCATGTTATCTGCTCTGGGGAACGAGCTGTGAGCTGAATGAGGTTTTCCCGCCAAAAGGGCTGGAGCCTTTTATGCTGCCCTCGCAGCTGAGAGATACGTGCAATGGTATGGTGGAACAGGCGATGAAGGGAGGGAAATATGTCTTGGGAGCAATTCAAGAGTTCTCCAAGAGGCTAAAACCTCCATGGAATTAAATATTCAGAAAGTACCATGAATAAAGTAATGTACAATACAACAGCCGGTTGTATCTACAAGTATAACAAAGTAACTGAGAGAAACTTGAGAGTCAAGTGCATTTCTTGTCCTCACTAACAAGTGCTGCAGAGCAGATTTGTTTTCAGCTAGTTTTATGGGGGGGAAATACCCTTTAGTGCAGAATCATTACTTTTATGTAAGCTTGTATTTCTTGTCAAGAATTCTAGGAGATGGTTTAAAAGCAAATAGAAAGAATTATCATTCTCTATAACTAATGTCGTTTGTTGCTTTTTGTTCCAGAATTGCCCGCTATTTTTTATTTGCTTATTTCTCTTTAAACGAGTAGGCTTTTCTATAACCATACAGATAGACGAACATTTCAAGGTAATTTTGCAGCTGTGGTAGATACCCAATTATAGTAACCTTAATCGTTTGGGTTTTAGCCCTTTTGTCTTTGTTTACGCTCTTACATATTATTGACCTGGAGACAGTCCAGTGCCTTCCATTTAGTGATCACAGGACATTTCTTACCTGATGAAGTAATTAAAAACTTAGTATCTCTTTGCTCTGAACAGTAAAAAAGACCCAAAATTCGGAGTTTCAGGTCCAGGGACTGCAAAGTTGTTGCTTTTCAGAAATGAAAGTGAATGTCGTGTTATATCACTTGTCTTGATTAGCTTTCCTTCTAAGACTTACTGAGAAATTGTCATAACGGGACATACATCCATAAAGAAATCTTACAAAAAACCCTCAAAACACCAGAGGCTATTAAAGAAACTGTAAAGCATTGGCTGGCTGCTTTCATTCTGCTTTTTCCTAGTTTTCAGAAGATCAAGTTTTAGAATTGCTGCTTTCTTTGTGGGTATTTTAACTCCTCAACAAAAGAAGTCACATGGATTTTAAGAAAACATAAATCAGCAGGAGACAGTATCCACATTGCAGAACAGAACTTTTATGTCCCTCTGGACTTCTGAGGGAAGGAAAAACACAGGAGACAGGAATACTAATGTCTGAAACAGGGAAACCAGAGGAAAAATAGATTAATTTTGGTTTCACTGATCAGAACACGTACACAACTTTCAAAAGAAAGGAAAAAAAAGACTCAAGGGAAATACCGAGAGCCAAGGGAAGTGGAAAAATAGGGCACGTAACTAAGATTATGTAATTTGTGACAGGCACCAGGAAGTAAATCAATGGGAAATTGCAAAAATGAGAGTGCTGCTGTTGAATAAGATTTTTGGGGATTGACTGAGAAAAGATTTTCTTCTGTATGGAGCAAGGGAATTACTAGGATGTTAATAAACCATTTTGGATATACAGAGAACAAATTTTGCCTATTAAAATAATCCCCTTTTAAAACTTCTGCTTTGAGAACGATTAAAGTTCGAGAATTCTGATCCTTTTTTGAAGTCCTTCTCCCTGCTTCTCCTATCTGTAGGGAGAAAGGGAAAAGGTTCCTTAAAAAAGAGCACGCAGGGAGAAACAAAAATAGGTTTTCCCATGGGATATTATGTTGTTCATGCATTCCCACAAATAATTTTCGTGATTGTTTCTCCTCCTAAAGGTAGCAGTGCAAAAAGATTTCCCTAGAAATTATATATTAAACTCAGTGTAGAGTTTGAGAAAACCTTTAATGTTCATGCAAGCTGGGATTTCTAACAATGATCTCAGTCAAGAGTAGCACAGGCAAGAGCTGGACTGTTTTCCTCCAGCTCTCTGAATCTCTCTTTTCTGATCATTCTGCCTCAGGCTGCTTTTCTTGGGTCAGATCCAAAGTCTGATCCAAATGGAAAGGTCCTGTAAACTTAATTAGGCTTTGGATGAAACTCTAGGCACTTCAGGCTTGCTTTCTGACACCACTCTCTCCTCTCTTCATTGCAGTCAGAGATGCTTTTCTGGAACAACGATTGCTGTGCAATTAATGCTAGACTAGTTTTGTGATATACACTGATGGAAAATAAAATGAAGCACTCAGCTCCTTTCCACTGGGGAATTCAGCCAGGGCAACTTGCTTTCTCATGGATCTGTGCCAATGTCTGAGGAAAGCTGTGGATCAGAGTCAAGCATAAATTATTTCCATTGTTTGTTTTGCTACCTCAGAGGAATGAGAAATCTCCAAGTCATAGCACTCTATCAAGCAGCATATCTGCAAAAGCCAGAACTGCACTTTAACCAGCCCTGCTTCCAAAAGCTCTCACTCTGAACAATGGCTGGCACAAAAATATTGACACCAGCTCACAAAAAGGTCCTAAAACTTCTGCGAGGGAGATGAAATGCCAACTAAGCATGCAGAGAGAATTAGTCTTTCATTTTCAGCACACAGTGAGCAGAAAGAAGCATATTAGCAAGCCAGTTTGAGGAGGATCATGTTTCCTTTGTCCTTGGAAATAAAGAGCCCTTTTTATAGGTAAGTGCCAACCAGTAGCCACCTGGTCCATTCTCCTGTACAGCTGGGGAGCTAGCAGCATCCACAGAATTTAATTCACCACCCCCTAAAAAGTCCTAAAGACACCAACTCGCCTGTTACATGTTTGTCCAGGCAGGCAGAAGTAGCCCAGCTGTGACAGATATCAGCTTATTTTGCCACTCTTGTGCTGATGCTTTGCAAAGCTTCCGTAGATGGAGGACAGTTGTGTGTTCCCAGCTAGGTTTTCCAAGTCTTCCACCAAACTTTCTGTCCCATACATTGCAATTCTGTTAACTGTTGGTTTCCAAGGTCCTATACTAGATCAGTGTCTTTTTCCCAGCCTTTTCATTTAAGGCTTACAGCAGAGTAAAGAATTACAAGAGAGGCAGAAAAATGTCTTATATCTACATTGAAATAAAACAGGTGAATACCCCACACCTATATTACTTTCCTACATGGAAATGGCTCTAAAGCTATCTAAGTCCTAAATTCTAGAAGAGAAAGACAATTACCTCTGTTTTCCACAAAGCTGTTCAACTGAACTATCAGCCCTGCAGCCTTCAGAGACCAAGGAGCCAAAAGGCTGCAATATTTTATTCTGGAAAGCTTTTCGGTGGTGAAGAGGTTTTTCCCTAGTTAATCTTCACAGAGAGAGTCAAACTACCGAAAAAAAAACCCCCAAACCAAAAAAACAACCACTAAACCCAACACAAAACTCCAGGCCTGAGGACTCCTGTTGTTATTAGTCATATCAATATCAAGCTACTTTTCTATTCCCCTTCACCAACAAAGCAGTACTATGCCTTCTGGCTTGCCAGAAACCTCATGACTTCAGGGAAATCTATATTCTCCCTTCTTCCTGACAGAAAACACCTTTGTCCCAAGTAGCAAGTCTGAAAGACCCTGCTTTTCCCAGCCACCCTGACTGCTGCCTAGCTACCACCAAGCTGTAATCAGCACCCAGTTGCACAAGGCAGAAGTAATCACAGCCTCAGGCAAGAAGGGTGAAGGCCCTTGACAGTGACCTCAGACGTGCCATTTGCTGTAGTCCACGTCACGCACAAAATATCTTTTTGTATGTATATGGTTTTGTTCCAGTTTTTGCACCACTCAGCACTATATCTGGCAAATGGAAGTCTTGTTTGCACAAGCAACTAATTAGCAGAGGCTGGGTCACCAGGTAAGTGTTCTTGGCGTGTTGTTTTTGACTGAGTAGATGTTTCAGTCCCAAGTTGACTAGGCATCTGGCTGCAATTATGCCAAAAGCCAGACAACCCATCTAGTGTATACAGGCTAATGAAAAAAAGAAGAAACTAAAATGCTTTCGAGAGTGTATAAGAGGCAAATCTCCATGAGGAGAAAAAATTGAACTGACAGCATGAAAGATGTTAATTGCGGGAACAGCCATGACAGGTGTTTGATAATAGTGTAGTAACTTATTTTTATATACATTGTCTCTAGTTTTACTTTTTTTTTTTTTTTTTTAATCCAAGTCTTGCATCCTCATTTGTCCTTCCCATCCAGCGGTTGCACTTTCCATCTGCAGGCATCCCTCTGCCCTATGTTTATAGGCAAGCAGGCCCGCATTGGCAAGGGGAGCAGCCCCCATGCAGGTGGGTGCATTGCTAGAGCTCCTGTCATTCCCCTCCAGAGGTTTTGGGTTGGGTCACAAGCAAGAGGCAGAGCTGTTACTCTGAGCTAAGGTGTGTGCTCCTTGGTGCCATAGGCAGCAAGCTAACTGGAGTAGCAGTGATAGTTGCAAGCCCATGAAATAAGGTTGTCTACACAGTCGTAAAGGGAGACAGGCCCAGCTCTGCTAATGCAATGCTTCACCTTACAAAAAGCTCTCAGCTGCTTTTTCTAAGTGATGCTATTTCCCTCTCCCCCTTGTCTCTCAATAGGAAGGAAGAGGATTTGAAAACCATGGAGATGGGGCTTTCTCTGCATTTCCAAGCAGTATAAAACAGAATTTTACAGCACAGTGAGGGACCCCTCAAAACAAGAGAAGCCAAAAGCTTCCACTGAAGTCAAAGAGGAAGAGCAAGGTAAGACTGGGAACTTCCAGGATCAAATATAGGGGCAGAGCGGAGCAGATTCACTAATACCTGTAATTGATGTGTGTGCCTTCACTGGCAGCAAAATTTTCCCAAATACAAGGGGCTTGCTGATACCTCTAGACTATACACTAAGCTTACACTTGACTCCACACTTCATGTTTCATATAGGACAAGAATATTTAAAAGTATCAAGGTGCCACTGACTCAACAGCCTTCATGTTGTATCTAGGGAGTTCCCAAACCCATCTAGATATCTGTTCCTGGTGGCTGAAGGAGTTGGCATCAGATGAGATGCTAATTTCAAGAATAGAGCGATGTCTCCAATAACTCAGAAGTATTTTCTGTGAACCAAAACAACCACTAATTTTCTCTAACAGAGAAATATAAAAAACTAAGTGATAGTCAATGTGCACAAAGCTCTCTTATTCAACAAAGTAGTTTGAGTCCTTCTGCTCTCTGTGCTGCTTTCAATGATGTAGTTATTAATAACTAAAGCAAACCCTATATGGTGCTGTGTACTTGGAGAATATTTTCATACACACAACAAAACCTAGCCATATGTGTATGTGTTTGAGCACACAAGAATACATTTTAAATATGAAACAAGTTTTGAAAGAATATCAGGGTCCTATTGTGCAGGAAGTAAAACCTCAGTCATTGCTGAGGTTCCATTACCTGTGTATCTGTGCATTATATCCTACCTAGTCCTACAGCATCCATTCTCACTTGAGTGATGGCTACTAAAATGAGGAAAGAAACAAAAGTATCAGGTAGAGCCATGCAAGCAGCTTTTGTGCAGCTCCAGTTGCCAGGGAGATGCTGTACACCTTGTGTCCAAATCAGAACAGCTGTCTCATTTGGAAGTTGACCTGCAGGCAACAATGTGCATGCTGTGGTCATTGGTGAAAAAACGAGCAAAAAGAGGAAAAAATAATTATAGAAACCAATAAAAATGCAAAAATAACTCAACCCCCCACCTTGTTGCTGAAATAAAATATTGGAGCTAGCAAGATACTTCTAATATAAACTAATGAAAGACATGGTTCCTTTTCATGAGTGTTGAAAAATGACAGTTACCATTATTCCTGCTTCCATTTACACATAAAAGACACCTATCCAAAAACTGCTACAGCTGGTAGGAGATTTCATATTCAGTGGGCTTCGAGGAGAGTCTTACTAAAATGAAGGCAGTGTTTGAGAGTGATGTCATGCAACAGGCTGCTGAGAGCTGAGCAGATGACAAGAGTGAGTTCCTACTGCACTTCCCCTTTGACAAAACCAGGCAAGCCAGAGCCCCCATCACCCCTGCACTGTGCATGCAGGGGATGGTTCTTGCGGACCCTGTTCTCTTCAGATCAAAACTGTCAGGTCTAACATGAACCAGTGCTGACTGGTTTTGCTGGTGTTTAGGCTAAATGTTGATGCCCACTGGAAGAGTCCACCACATCTGATTTGTGTTCAATATTTTAAATAATGAATAATAAAATGCTTTGAGAAACCAAATAAAACAGTGAAGTAATAAACTGCTTTGAGAAACCAAATAAATCACTGTATCTGTAAAAGGCAGTTGCTGTCACTTATGTACTAAAGTTTAGTTGTCCCTATTCATTTCAGGAATCACTGTAAGATGGAAATACCGCCTTGCAATGCTTACAAATGTTCCTAAACAAGTGATTTAAAGGAGAATACTCCTTTTGTTTTCTACCTTTCAGTCAAATAAGTCAATACAATTACGCTCCTGCATCCTTTGCCTGACTGGCACGTAAGATTGCCATGACGGAGCTGGAACTCCCTTTCTTCTTTGCCAGCAACTGAATTTAAATCTCTTACACCGTTTCAGCTATCAATATCCACATGCACCGGGCAAGACTTCAAATTAACATATTTGTTTCTGAAATTATGGTAACTAAGCATGCACAAAAACACAGACCAAAAGTTATTCTGAAAATAGTATCGCATTCTTCTAAACCATGCTGATGACTTCCAAGTTAAATAAGCTTTTTTGTATAGCATCCTAGAGACTACATTCAAAATTAGCCAGCTTGAATTTTTTTTTTTTTTTTTCCTCCCAACAGGTAATGTGGTCTGACTGCAGTGAAGGAGTTTGGGAGGGAGCCTGCCAATTTCAGTGAGGCTAACAGAGAATTTTCAAAGACTGAAAAGGACATTTTGTTCCAGCTTTCTCAGGTTCTATTATTTAGACTACTTCATGTGAGCACAAGCACACAAACTGTACAGGCACACACAACGCATACTGTCAGTATATGCGTGATTAATTTCAGCATTACCAGAAATAAATATTTTTATGAATTCACTCGTGTTTGTATACTCAAACAAATCAGAATTTATATTATGTATAAAATGACGTTTTTCCTATTTTCCAGCAAATATTCTTGAACAGGATTTTGTGTTCTTTATTTCTCCAGTTTCTCCTTTCAGACATATTCTTCAGATTTCCCTCACTATACCTCACACTGAAACAAGAGTGATGCTTTCTGTGCTAACCTACAATAAACAAACTGTCTGCATTTAACAGAGACAAGTAATAATAATAATTAAAAAAAGACAAGCAAAGCCAAAAGATATTTTAATTTCATGCTCCTTAGGGTCTTGTTTTATAAAGAACAGCCTGAGGGGAGATATCTTGCAGATGATTAGGAAAGTATCTTGACAGGCTCATTTAAACTGAGATTCTGTTTTAAATCTATATCTTTATTTAACAATCTGAATTTTAAGGGTCAAAAATCAGGCAATTTACTAGCAAGTGCGAGACCTCGCTATGCTTGTTTGCGCTCCTGAACTGTATTCTTAATGGGTTTAAATGCTAAAAAAATATCACAAATGTACTAAAGAAGATAATGTGTTTGGGGCTTGTTTGTTTGTTTTTCAGTGGAAACATTTCTTTCCTTCACAAGGTCGCTGCTCCACTGGACTGAAACAACAAAGTGGATTATTAATGCTATGTAATCCCAAAGAGGCTAAGAATCTCTTGACCCATGAAACTCACTGGTTTGTGGATCTGCAATTAGGATGCAACTGATGAGAGCAGAAATAGAAGTGTAGGAGAGGGGAAAGGAGGCTCTCAAAATTATGAACAAAGTATGCCTTTTCTGAGCACTACAGATGCCATTCTTATTAGTGGGACAATACAAGTTTCAACTTCTTTTACTAAATCAGTCCTGCTTCCTTTGTGGTGACATATTCCTCACTATTTAGAAACACAGAAAAAATATTTTCCTTTCGCATCCCTGCCCTCTTAGGCAAGAGTCTCAGGTAATCAATCCCACTCCAGGTGCAGGAACAAATTCTCACCTAGCAGTACCTGCTCTTGCAGGCCACAGTCTCTTGGAAGACTCAGTTCAGATCCAGGCATAGTATTATTGCTACGACGTTACTGGTCCTCTGATGACTAGTTAGGATCGTATTGCCAATTTGTAAAATTACCTGATGCTTTCCAGTACCGGAGCCCCTTTTTCATTCTCTGCATTTGGACTTAGCTAGTTGCTTTTAGTATTACCCACTAAGTGCTTCAATTATTTCTGAAAAGAAGAAGAAGCTTTATCTATGAGGATATATTTTGCTTTCAAAAGTACCTGCTGTCTCTTCAAGAGATTTTTTTTTTCTCCCACCAAGCAGGAAAAACATTGGTGATCTCCACAGATCTTTGTTATTTTTATTATTAATCAAGCAAAGTGTTGTTTATTACAGCGTAAGCCACTAGTAGTATCATGGAATGGTTTGGGTTAGATCATTTGGTTCCAACCCCCCTGTCACGGGCAGGAACACCTTCCACTAGACCACCACCCTCATGGTGAAGAATTTCTTCCTCATATCAAACCTAAATATATTAATAGTAATATTTTGAATATTTTTGGTGTACGTTCCACTCTTCTGCTTCATTTTTTTTTCTGATCTAGGCATCTCTTTATTTAGAAGCAAAGATCAGAACAGCCTGGCTACTTTCCTTTCTTATTAACCTCTCTCTCCAACTAGTTGTGTTTAAAGGTATTTGCACATTTTCAGAGACTTGGCTGATACCAGTTCTCTAGCTGATGACATGTAGGAGTAAAAACCCTGAGCATGACCATTTCTGTGCTGTTTGATGAGAGACTCTACAGTCCGTTGAAGCCTTTTCACCCATGCATTACTCTCCTAACCCATCCAAACATACCATCTATTAGCAGAGATTTTGTCAGCAATATTTTAACCTAGTCATGAATTTGGGCTCAAGTCTGTAGGATAATTGGGTTCTGTGACTTCAGAGCAAATCCCCTGTGTATACAAAGGAACATAACTTGAATTTATCAGACCTAAACCTTGTTTTCAGTATATTTCTGTTCTGTTCCTTGACATTTTGAAAACAATAGCAATTCCTTTGCACAAAAAATAAGTATTATTTACAATCAGTTGCTGTAAGCTAGCTGCTGACTTCCAGGACAAACTTAAACCTAAATGCTATGGTCCCCAGCACCAAGGGGGTCCAACTGCAGGTCATCAAGATAAGAAATTAAGTACTTCTCCATCTAGTATAACCTGAGACATGTGGGTGCTTCCACTTTGGTCACAGGTCTATACTGGTGAGAACATTGCCAGGAAAATAGATAATATTGCACAGGAGACAGGCTAGTACAATTTTAATTCAACTGTCAACAGTGCCTTCCAAAATCCCAACACTACAAATAACACTAAAGCCTGCAGTTCACCAGGTTTGTCTCCCAGCTCAAGTACAGCACAGATTATGTCTAGAATATCTGTTAATAGTAAGCGGGAGCCTGAACTATTCCAGAGGTCAAACTGACTGGGTACCAGCCCAGCATCAGGCATGGCTTTTGGCATGTCGTTGGGAGATGAACATGAAACCTCGCATTTACACTTCAGTATTCACACGCCTGAAGTGTTGATGGGCAATGCCTAGGAAACTAGTTTTGTAAGGCTGCCTAGGAAAGCAGTGGAGAGAAACAGGTCCAACAGAGGACTCATTTAAAAGCAAGCAGCTAAACTGATCAACTTCTTGAAAATACTTTTTTTTTTTTTTTTTTTTTTTAATTGACTAAGAAGCATACCAAGGACAGATTCACAATTCCTGTTGCAAAATTAGGTGCTGGAAGTGACTGGGGAAAAAAACATGCATTTGCTCCCATAGCCCAAACTATGTAAACCCCAAATTCCTAAGCATGTCACTAA
This sequence comes from Pampusana beccarii, assembly GCA_013399365.1. Lineage (NCBI taxonomy): Eukaryota > Metazoa > Chordata > Aves > Columbiformes > Columbidae > Pampusana > Pampusana beccarii. The sequence goes on along the minus strand of VWYH01006860.1, from coordinate 102,736 downwards.
GGCTTCTTTTATCTTGTTATTAATTATTTAAATATTTGCATTCTAAGAAATGCAAACTTTTTTCAGCCTTTGTCAGTAGAGCCCAGTCCAGTCTTCACCAGTGGTGAGGGACTTATTTCAGAGCGAATAACTTTGAACCTCAAACTCACAAATAAAAACCAAGCTTGCTATCACACCACATGTAATGTACCTGTTTGCATTGCTGTCTTTAGGTTGCACTTCTTTATGGCCTAATCCAATACTATAAATGCATATGCATATCTGAAAAGCTTATGCTTTTAATTTATATTTACCCTGGAGACCCAGGTAGGTGAATCATTATCACTCTGAAAGAACTATTGCAAAACAAAATATGGGAAAAAAACATCTAGAAAGGTAGTAGTACAGGATGATAGCATGTCTTCATCCATCTCTGAAAGTCTCCCCAAAAATCAGGTTCAGATTATTTCTTACATGTTCTGCACCCCCATGAACAGGAAGAAAGAAGAGTAAAAACCTGTGGACCTGGATGGGTGGGAATCAACTATGTTGTAATTTTGAATTACGGCTGGATTTCACAAAATGTGTGAGGCCCCTCTGCCTTTCGTCTCCTTAAAATTTGCTTGCAGTGCCTAGCACAAAGCAACCTGACTACGAGCTGCAGAGTCAAATAATAAATAACATTCCTTGCATACTGATCACTACACTACAAGATGTGGCACCATAAGAAGCATTTGTAGCATATTTGATTGTCTGCTAGCTGGACAACAGAGAACTGAGCTGCTGGGCAAGAAGGAAGCCTTGCTTAATGCCTGCCAGCACATTTGACTTAGTGCCAGCAGCGGTTCTCTTTGCAGTTGTTCCTCTCTGCTGAATAGAACAGGAGCTGCTGCACATTAAATCCTGGTGTATTAACAAAACCTCAAATGTGCAGCCATTTATGTTCATGTGCTGGACCATAACCTGTGGTGTGTCCAGAGCAGCTAGATGTCCCATTCAGCTGTGCTCTCTGCAGTGGCAGTAACATCCAGCAGATCCAGTAGTTCAGGGTAGAAACTGTTCCATTTGCCTTACAGTCTTGCCTTGCCTTATATGACTTACAGTCTCATAAATGTTGGCATCTGTAGTCTTCAAGAAAGAATTGTCTTTCTTTTCAGCTGAGCTTAGAAGAGAATCCAGAAAAGCCTGGGTACCAAAAGGTTTCTTTGTAAAGAAGATTTAAAATAAACTAATGCTGTATATTCAGAAACTTCTATGAAACAAATGCTCAGTAAACAGAAATAACGCTTTTTCTTAAGTTTGTGAGTTTTGTAACTGCAGGTGAAAGACACCGTAACTGTGAAAGTTACATCAACTAATGACAACTGAAAGCAAACTAACAGATTCCCAGCCTCATCTGAGCCACTTTAAAGCTATTTCACATGAGTCTTTTGACCACCATTTGATAGTCAGTTGTTTCTAGCATGTCACGCCTCTCTAGATAAAGTCAACAACAAAGCAGAGAGAGTGCTTTTAAGACAGTGAATTACAGACATTGGAAATTTCCCATTTACGACTGGCAAGATGTCATTACTTAGAAAGCAAGTAAAGCATTTTCTTTGCCAATGTAGAGGTGGCAGAGGACAACATCTCCTCTAGTGATATTTCAAATTGCTATTTGATGAAGTTGTCAGATTGTACCAAGTAACCATTCTCTGCAAAGGCATGTTCTGGGGATTTCATCGCCTGCCTGTCACTCAGCAGGACAGCACTTTCCCATGTGTTTAGGCTTCTGTACAAATCACTGGCTTATCTCAAAAAGAATGCTCAGCTTGGTAGATGTAGGAGACAGAAAGCAAGAGTGTATCACCCATGGTATTCCATCCATCTCTACCACGTATGATGGGGAATGTGCTGAGTTTTTTATTTGACATAGATCAACACTATTTCTTGCTAAACCGATTACATTCTTATAGCAGGTGCTGTACTTCAGAAAGTAAGATGGAGGGGTGTAGTAGCATGAGGGGAAGCTATTGCCCTCTCATTTACTGCCAAATGCACACAGCACAAGCTTTTACTGGATGAACTGTTCCTAACTGAACTGTTCTCCTACTATGCTTAGCAGTCTATAGGTTTTTGAGTGTTTTTATTTTTTACTTTTTTCTTTCTTTCTTTCTTTTTTAGACCTTAATTTGAGGAACTCTTCTTACACAGGTACATATCTGGGCTCTTTGTCTTATCAAGCTCTTTACTACTGCAGCACTCCTACTGTCTGCTTAGGCAGTGAAAAACAGATGAACACTGGTAGCAGCCTTAGGCCTGTCCCAGCAATAACCTACGTTATGAAAAGGTTATCTGTCTTTCCAGGAGATTCATACCTGCATGTGACTAACGTACTGACCACTGTTCCTGTGACTTTGTTGTGTTACTAGTGATTCATTTTAGGCAGCAGTCCAAGTGAGTCTACATCTTTAGGAGAGTCAGATATAGTGAGACATGAGATGAAAAAGTACTTAGAGATTCCCGCTTACAAAGATAAACCCTCCTGTTTAAAAAAGTCAGGGAGAGGTATAAGTAAGAAAAAAATAGGCACAACTTCATTGAAAATCTCTTCTTCTGGAAACACCCTTTTTTCAGATCCTTTGCTACTTTTCCCCGGCCTTTGACTGTGTGACCAGAACTGGTCAAATTGCCTGTTTTGATGAGGTAGTGTGGAGCTTCTGACACAGTAAGTTCAGTTGACAAAAGCTATGAAATCTAAATATGTTTTCTTGCCTCCGAGGACATTTCACACCTCTGTCACAACCTTACTCCCATCTAAATCTCCTTGGAGCTTTCATCACCCTGTCTAATTTTTTTTGTCAGACATCAAGAAAGGTCATTTACAGCAGCCTCCAGACATATATGGTGTTTCTGTAGAGTCTAACTAGAATAAACTTTGCTCATACCATCTCAGCGAAGACCTCAATATCCTCTCAACAACAGCTTCTATGGATACACCTTCATCTCCAGGAGGAAGGCAAGGTGACATGCTGGCTCTCCTGCTACATGCCTAAATAACTTCTTTAAGCCTGCAAAGCCACTTATTATACTTAATACACTGAATAATAGCACTTGCCCTTCACAAGCAATGAAGCATGCCCACAGTCATGGAGTGAATCAGCACAAGCAATGGATTCAGCACTCAGAAGTTCTGCCCTCCACCTCTGCTCCCTTCGCACCCCGTCTGTCTTTGTGAGCATTCCCGGTATTGCTTGCAAAGAACACTTCCTCATCAAGATAAAGCAAAATGATGTTGTCACAGTAGCTGCGACAGCACTCTAAGCTCTGCTGGCTGGAGACACATAAAGCAGTGTTTATTAAATAGAAAAAAAAGGACACAATTTTGAGGAGAGAAATGCTGTCTGTAAGCATCTTGAAACTCACAGTAGAGTGCTAATAAAAGCACTGTAAATATGACTTGATTGCACTTTCTGAATAGCTCATCATAGTGCCTTAGTTGTGACAAATTTTATATGAATGTGAATTTAAGTATTACAATCTATTTAGCATTTGAAGAACCCTTAATGTAAACTATCTTTTAGGAAAGGGCACACAGTGTAGAAAAAATATTCGGAGATGGAAGTTACTTGTGATGATGCTTTCACCTCAATGAAAGCCTATGTCTAGCCTCACCCTCACTGTAACCAAAATATCCTTCCTCCCTTAGATAAATTTGAGTTTTTGCATGGACTGTGCAAAAAGCAACCACTCTATGTGTGGAGGACAAGTACCCCACCTACATTTAATATTATTACAATTCCTTCATAGTGGACTATAAATTAGTGGGTTAGGAGACTGAACTGCCATTTCTATCCTTTCACATACTCAGTTAGCTGTTACTTATAGGATAAGAAATTATTAATAGAATGGCTTGATCTGGCTTTCTTTAGCTGTATTGTGTAGCAATGGGATTTAAGTCAGACTGACACTAACAGTTTGGAGTCATTCCCACAGATAAACCACAACGAAACTGACTATGCTGGAACTGAGTGGAAAAGGATCTATTTGTATACTGTTAATGTTTTATAAATCTATAGGCTTTTCTTCCTTGTCCCTTCAAGATCAATGATGGTCCATCGTTCAGAATCTCCATAAATCCTACCAACAGTACAACATATAACAGCCATTTTAAAAGAAATTGTGGAGTACAGATAAATACTTTTGCACTTGTGTGATTTATCGCATATCAGTTCAGCCTGAATCTCCCTTCCAGAAACAAATCTTAGTGTCTTCCACATTACTGACAAACAGCAGTACAAATTCTCATTTATTTCATATTGATTAGTATCTGCCTGAAACACTTCTTCTCGAGCTTAACTTATCAGTACCAGTTTTTTCTGTATCTCTGGAACACCCCCTGCTGTGCAGGGTGTGCCAGTTACAGATATGAACAATTCATAGTTAAAAAAATCCCCATTAAGAAACTCTAAACATCTGTATTCTTGAAGCCAGGCCATCTCTTAAGACTGGCTTATCATGAGAATAGGCTCTGAAGTGATGTGCAAGTTTAAGAAAGGGAATTAATATGTGAAATTTCATCATTTCCGCCCGCCCCCCGCCCCCCCCCCCGCCATGAGGAGCTGGTTTTAAGGGAATTTAAAAGCTTTGAATAATTGGAAAAAATTGCAAGTAAATTATTTTTGTAGCACTGTACCAGAGGGTGTGTGCCAAGAAAAATGGCTTTTAGTCTTACCACCTCCTCCTCATTCCCCATTTTAATTACTATAGTTTGGCACCTGATCCTGCAGAGAACCATACAAAAGCCACACAGGACAGCTCTTTCCAGATGGAGATAAAAGAGACGGAGGGAGGAATTAATTAAATCCATTTAAAATCTTTTCAACGAGTTTTCTTCTAAAGTCACTGTTCTGGTTTCCACATAGCTTCTACAATGGCATACGGTCACAAATAACAAACAGCTCCCTGCCTCCTCCTGTTGTCTCTCCTTTTCCACCCTCTGCAGAATCAAACAAACCAGGGTTATGATTCTGGTATTATAAGCAAGCAGTCAGGATCCAGAAAGAACAGGCAGCTGAGCGTGTTTTCAATTCACAACCTAGTACAGAGCTTTTCAATGTGCTGGTTTGTTCAGTCTTGTGGGTCACTGCTACAAGGATCTGCTTACTGCTTAAGTTTTAGGCACAGAATGGTAACACGTCCCCTATATTTTTGTTTGTTTGGGGGTTGAGGGGTTTTTGGTGTGTTTTTGTTTGTTTTGTTGTTGTTTTGTTGAGTTGTTTCATTTTTTAATTGTTGTAATACTCTGGATCTCCTTCCCTCCCAAAACAAAGGTGTCACCTATTTCTGGGATCCTTAGGACTGGCTGCAACAGCTGAGTAGCAGTGGCCCCTACATCCTTTACAATTAGTTTATGTTCCTGCCTTTTTGTGGTTGAACTGTAGGAAAAAAGTGTGGTTTATTTCCTACCACTCGTTTTCTCCATCTCGGATGGCAGAAGAGAGGCAAACTTGGCTGTCCATGTTATCAGAAAGCAAGGGGCAGAAAGAACATTCGAAGCCATTAGTGCCTGGCCAACTGGGCTCCCTTTGGAGTCAAGCAAAGCCTCCTCAAGGAAGCCAGGTCTGGCATTGTTTGAGGGTTTACACGCTGTCCCCAAGAGGGCCTAAGTTTGCCAGAGGACTGATGTCTTCAGAAAACCCAAAGGAAGTCCTGATTGAACCACCTTGCTGCTTGCCCGAGAAAACAGCTGTGATTTCTGCACAAAGGCCAGCTTTTTACCCAGCATAATAATTTTATTCCTCATTTTGGGCTGATAAGTATTTAAAAGTTCATAAAATTATTAAGAAAACTTGTTTTCTATATACAGGGAATAAGATAGCATGAGTTTGAGAACTGGTTATTTTTCAAAACCTCCGGGAACAGGGTCAGGCTGATGTAAAGATGGAAACTGTTCTCCTTATGAACTGTAACATCTGACAGTGGTTATACCTCCTCATTTTCTTAAATTCATCGAGTTGTTTGTAGTCTGTGTTTGATTAACCCATTTGTACAAGTATTAGGTTACTATAGAATCTCACTTCTTATTATGTCTTCAGCCTGGATTTTTGATAGTTGTTTTCTGCTGCCCATTTTCAGCCCTTCAGTATACCACATCAAAACCCTGGGCAAAACACCAGAAATAACCTGTCATTGCAGAGAACACTTGCAGACATGTGGGCTCCAGACATAACCACCTTACTCTTGCGGTTACAAATCCAGCAAAAGGTTTCCTGTCCTGCTCATAACCCTTCCACCAGAGGCCTTTTTGCTGTGCATCGAACAGGTCTGGCTCAGCTGATCTTCCCTTCTCCCAGTACAAAGAAACAAACAGGAAGGTAAATGCCCAATGTCTTTGATTCTGTTGACATTTAGCAATGTAAACACAAGCAGGGCCCAAGAGAGGCCATGGTGGGGAAGCCTACCTTTTGTACTAAATGTTTAATTCTTTAACTACTATCTCTTAACACAGCAAAGAAGGAAGGTGCAATTGTAGCAGGCCAGTACCCTCCATGGCAACCAGTTACAAAGTTTTCCAGCCTAAGCAAAAGTGATTCTGAGAAAAACAGATTACATGGACAATTCAACACTGGACCATACGTGAGAAATACTACAGTATGCAATCCACTGTGCCAGGACAGCGATAAATGGCACGTCAGCTTCCAAGATGTTTGTTTTCCATTTGGAGAGGTCACTACCACCCCTCTCCTCCTCCACGTCTCACACTCCCTGTATCAGTGAGCCTTTCACATTACACCAACTGCCCATCCCATCACACAAAAGGCACACTACAGCATGAGGGCTAAGATCAGATAGATCTTACTGCATTTTTTGATTGCTTACTGTCAGTTTGCCGATTTTTCACACATAGACTAAAGTGCAGAGAAGAGAATATGACAAGAAGATTTTTCTCTGGAAATAATGAAGAAGAAGAATTCATGATTTAAGTTCCTTGGAGTGTTTCTTTTTGTGTGTTTAACTCCAGGTGCTTGGGATAAGCAGTAATCCCATCAAAAAGAAGTCATTTTTGTCTCTCTCCTTTGCTAATGATACTGGGAAGCTTCCTCAGAGAAACTGTAAATTAATCATTTTTTAGCTTGTCAGACTTCCATTTCCTTTATTTAAAATGATGATGAACTGCTGTACATGATTACTTCAGCTGAAAACAGACTGGCTGTATTTGCATGGGAACCCAAGACAGAAACTTCCTGAACACTGACCAGAGTTATAAATGTTACAACTCTTGTAGAGGGTTGTCTCTAGGAATAATCACGCAACACCCACAGAATATACTGAGCCACAGATGCTCAGATGAGTTAGAGCTCATCAAAATTCAGACTTTCGGTTCCCTAGAAAGATCTAACATTTCAAAACAGAATGAAAATACACAAACTGTTATATACAACTTCCAAATTATTTTGTTTGGATCTGTTAAACTGTCCAGCTTCAACAACATGAAAACACTGTGCCAGAAATTCAGCTTTTATGTTTTATTACGATGTAAGAGAAAAATCTAGTTTTTCAGTTAGGATCGTGGAAATGTTTTCCTTCAAACAGTTACTTCTGGAGGGCCAGAAGTGAGGTGCAGGACAGGGGGAAGCCTTAGTCCTGGGTCAGTACAAAGCTCTCAGCATCTGCCTCAGTCACCTTAGCTAGAAGGCTGCCCTTAACATGGTGCTGCAGCCTCATTCCTCCAGGAGCAACACAGAACACTTAGCAAAACTCCTGCTGTGAATCATGGTATTGATGCATTGGAAAACCTATAACGTCTGACTAATCACTTCTTAAAAAGCCTTTTAATCATTTACCAAGTCCTTGATAAAAAATATGCTGGTGAAACCTTCAATGTAAACAAGGGTTTCATAAGAATTAATCAGGTTTTGGCTATCAATCACTGAATATAAGAAGTACTGAGAAAATATTAAAGGCTAGCATGGCTTCAAGAGAGACAGAGCTAAGTCTTAGGTCCATCATTAAAAACAGGACAATGTTTTACCTCCCAAATAAAAACAGTGTAAAGGACTACATGCTTTTCTCTAGGGTACCGGTTTCTTACTCAGTGTGAAGGAACTCCAAGCAAGCGCTTTACAATTACTTAGAAAGCACCAGGAATTTCCTGGAAAGTATTAGGGTGAGAGGTCTACCATATAACCACCCTGGAGATGCTTGCAAGAGAAGATGACTTGTACCCCCTGCCCTTTTATGTAGTTACACAACTTTTTGATAGTTGGAATTCTCCGAGAGGAATGCACCCCAAAGGAACAAAATACATGTTAAGCCCCACCTTGTATTTTGCCAAGTCAGTCCAGATCAACAGAAGAGAGTTGATGTCTTCCAAGACACTGAAGTAACCATTCGGATTCCACAGAAATAACTCACAGTGCTTATTAAGAATAAAAAGTGTCTAAACATTTTGGATAAAGAAATAAGGCTTTCTTTAAGCCCTCAAAACTTTCAGTCTATTGTGTTCACATTTCACCCTGCTCCAGGCTTTCTGGGTTATCTAACACAACCAAGCTAAGGAAAGAAGTCTTCAGTTTGTCAGAGATCTCAACTGGTCAAATATCCCCCAAAAAACTAGCAACATGGCTGATACATAAATCCTGATTGTGCTGGAGAGGATTTTCTATTTTTGTTTTGTGTTTGTGTGTGATAACAGGCATCTCTGGCTTGCTAGAAAGTATCTTTACAAATTGAACTGCACTATTCAAGTTAATGATATTATGTGGAAGGAGACTGTATGTGTGGCACAAGGAGGATGGTAGTGAGAAATAAGTGCAAAAGTAGAATCTGGTTCATCTTTTGATTAGAAGAATTTCAAAGTGGGAAAAAAAAAAAAGGAAAAAATAAATCAATCCACACAGCAACCCCAGATCCTGGGAGAACATGTCTTATTACTGACAAAATTGTGTTTACATGAAGACCCTCAGCAGCATTTAAAAGAGTATATTAACTCTGTGCCAGTCTGGCTAGAGCACACAGCCAAATTTGAAGCCTGTGACACAGAATAAACAGGCTCTAATAAGCCAATACTGCTGCTCAAGCTACCTGCACACGGTTGAAAAACTTCATTCTTACTGCTGCACTTGACAGAAACAGATTCTAAAGAAGGAAAATGGAAGAGAAAGAAACTGAGAAGTTATATGAAAGAACTACTTTGAAATAACTACATCTAGCTATGTTTTTCCAGAACACATGATTTGTTTGCAGCACAAACGGCAGAAATATGCATGGATGTTATCACTTGCAAGTATGCAGCAGGGCAAAGATCCTGGGCTCTACTGTGATGGGGACATGTGAAGTCAAATGCTTAAAGTTCATTGAACATTCATGGAATTAGAGCAAAAGGGAAAGAGAAAGCTCCAGAAAGCCATGGCGTCCTCGGATGAACAAGAAGCAGACAGTAGGCTGAATCAGTTTCACACTTTGTGCCTAACACTCCCAACCAGTTAAACTAACTAGAAGCAGGGAAAAGACACCATCAAAGCAGAACGTAACCTGGAACACCAAATAATCCTTTTAAAGTTATTCCTACAAGACCCAGCTAAATATTGCTCCAAAAGCTACTAGGTAAAATTAAAGGGTCTATCAGTCACTAGACTTCGCAGTGTTGGAACCATCAGAGCTGTATCACCACACGAATACACCAGGATTTTCTAAGCAGCTTAGGAGAGACAGGAAACCAAAGGCAATTTGGAATCTGCCTTGCTTTATGGACCAGAGCAAATATTTCTTGTTAAGAAGTCACCCACCACTCTCTGTTGCATTAAATAAAATCTGTTGCCCATCTTCAGGGGTTTTTGAACATATACAGAAGCTATACATATACAGAGGGGAGAAATTTCCTTTTGTGACACTAGAAAAATGAAAAAATCTTGCAAGTGGGCACACTTCTACTGACTTCAATGGAGCTTCACCAGTTTTTATCATCAAAACATTTGGTCCTCTCTTTTGACTATCGTTATGGAGAACATATATTGAGCACACAACCAACGTAAGAGAATATACTAATAAGTTTTAAATTAGCAGTAACATTAACTTCCTCTTTTAATTAACAGGTTTTAATTACATTCACAGTTCCAGGAAAGCTGCAGATTTCAGGCTGTAATTATTCTGTCTAGTAAAATGTTGATGCCTGCAATATAGTAAAGTGCCTTCTGGATTCATCACTGATCAGTAGCCAGGGAAATGCTGTCTCTTTTGAAGTTAAAATCATGATTCACATGTGAAAGATTTATTATTGGAATGCACAGGATAAAAGTCAGAAACGACATAGATCTGTTGGGGAGGTTGTGATTGTTTTCCTTTAGTTAGGTGTCCCTCTGTGTTAGGAACTTCCTGGAGTTGGTTGTTGTATTAGTTGCATTCGGTAGTTTGCCCACTTAAAATTCCTGCTAAGCTTAGATTGGAGTTTTCTAACAGGTATTGCTAGGGAAAACTATTTGTATATTATCCAGAATGTGTTCCCACTAATATCACAGTATTTAACCTTGGTCAGCATCGATGATAAATAGACAAAGTCGACCTAGTGTACAAAAGCTGTGGTTTACTTCATGCTGGTTCCTATGATTGGAATAACAAAAGCCACTTTATTGCCTCTGGAAGAGACATCATATTGCTCAAACCTTACTTCAGCATAAACATCAGGCTACTTAAAGCACTGAAATATTTCCAAACATCAGTCCAAGCTTTCATGCTTATATGATAGCTTGGACAAATTCACAGGTTTAGTGATAACTTAGAAAACAACTGACTAATGCATACAGCTAAATAGAGAGGCAACCTGCAGCTAAAATAATTTTGTCTCTCTATTTGAATACTAACAGGATGGAAAAGTGCTAAAGAACTGAGGAAGCTGTTAAATATCACACTTGTGAATTCATTTGGACAAACTTCCATTTATTCCAGATGAAAGATTCCATCCTGTGTCCTTGAGCTATCTTTAACATAGAAGAGTTGTAAGCCTAAAGCTGTATGACGACAAAGACCTAACCCAAGACCTAGATTGGCCCATTATTACCAGTTGGTTGCCATTAGCATCTGATTTTCGTGTGGGACAGTAGTTAGGTTACCATAGCTAAGCACAAAATCATTTTGAAGTTGCCCTTTGGCACCAACATTTCAGAGTTGGTTTAGATCCAATTAGAATTTTCCTGTGGTTCAAACTAACTGATGAGTGTTTTAGAGACACGAAAAACCCTTCGGTGCCTGTACCACAGAGTACAGCCGACATTTCTTTAGCTCATTTGCTTTTTTTATCAGTTTAACATAAACATTAAGTTCGCTAGTGAAAGATTTGAAAGTAAAACGAAAAGGAAGTTAAATAAAAAACATGTGATGGAAGAGTAAGAGGGCAGCAAACTGCTTCAGTGGTAAGTCAGGTATCAGAATGGTGAATCAAACCCTAAACTCCAGGTCCTCAACCATTTACCAACTTCTAGTTGGCTGTTTGTAGATATTCTCATTCTAAAAACGAGAAGCCAGCTGTGATCCTGAATTTTTATGAGAAAGAGGGAGAGGAAAAAAAGTGGGAGAGGAAAAAGAGGGGCCTGCCCAGAGATAATGACTTGAAACCTGAAGAGTACAATGACTCCCACAGCTCCGTTGGTCTCTTAAAGCAAGAAAAGCAGCATGTTCAAAACTGGGTGCCTAATACGAGGCACCTGTTCCTAATCTGAATGTTTTGCTTTACACTAAATATTAGGTTGGTGAATGCCTGGTTTGAGATTTAGGTACCGATTGAATACTTTAGAACTAACATATTTGGAAACATAAGCAATTATTAAATATTAAAAGTAAAACAGATGTCTGGTCAGTCCTCTTCTTCATTTGCATTGCAAAATCCTACAAATATAAGCCTTGCAGATTAAGAATTTAAAAGGTGCATAGGGGACAGCTGTGTTCCGAGAAGACAGTTCAAAAAAACATGTTCTGGATATAAAAGCGTGTGCCACCACTTCTGGCTTTGGGATCGCTATAAACCAGCCGCAGGAGTAAATCAGGAAGAACTGAGAGGTCCTGCATGTTGACCAGAGCACTCACGCTAGAGTTCTTCATGGATTCACAGTCTTTAGGGAAAGTTACATGACAAAAGTTTTGGAAGTCAAGCCTAAAGAAGGAGGCATTTTCTTTGCTAAACCTTCCAGAACACCACCAGTGTAACTGAAGATGGCTGAATCCTGTCATTTGGGATCAAGTGAGCATTTGGTCTTGAATTTAAAGACCACCAGTATTTTAGGACAGCCTAAGCACTAAACTATTATTATCCCAGAATCACAGCAACATTTCAGTGTATTACTTCTCTGCAATGATTATAACTAGATTTCATATAAAACATGTACAATTTTTTTAAAAAGAGGTCATCATGACTGGTTTCATCCTATCACAGCAAACATCTGAATTTTTCTTTTAAAGTATTATAGATTATAGGGTCCTTTATTGAAAATGCTGAAAAGAATAATGGTTGCATGTAAATTACAGCAATTTCCATGTTTTCCATATTTACACTCCTTAGATTTCCTAAGAAATGTAGGTCTAGTGCCATTTTCTTTCGACAGCAGAAACCGTCATATTTGGAAGACATGAGCATACATTCCGTGAGACAGATCCATAACGGTTCAGCTTAGCCTCACGGATTGACAGATTCCTCTGAGTGATGAGGGTATGAAGTGCCAATTTATAATATGCATTAGTTCTCTCATTGCATCTGTTTATTCTCTGTGTCACTTTCCATTTATGAAATTGCTGCAAGGATATTTCTGCTCTTAAAAAATCATTACTAGTGCTCACAGCCTTGTGGGAAACCCTGCTATAAATAGCAGCAACATAGACCTTGGTGCATACAGAATGGAAGACAATATATAATAAAACAGATATGTGCTGTCAGCTGCCAAATAGTTATTAAAAACAAGCGTAGGGATAACATCACTTTAAAAATCATGCTGCAGGAGAAATCCCTGGCAGTATATGTTAAAATAAGAGAAAGTCTGAAATAACACAAAAATAATCCAGAAAGTGAGGATCATCTGATGCTACCTGGGCATTGACAGCTGTAACCTGACTTCAGACAGTATTTTAAAACAAATCCACTTTCAGGTGTGAGAATATGAACTGCAAGCAAGAGGGATGTGAGTTGTTTTTTCCCCTTTTGAGGATTCATTGATGTTTAAACCACATTCCATGCAGTACACGTAAGTTTGTGCACCTGGTGTGACAAAGAAAGGTTTACCGAGGGCTGCCACACTAGTTATTTCTTAGACGAGTACCAGTTCCATGCATTTAAAGGAATCTCACTGCCTAATGTTGCTGTCAAAAAATCCTGTCCTATGAAAGCACTTCTCACATGCCAGCTGTGCTAAACCGAGTGGTTTTCACCAGGCACTTCCCGTGGGTTTACCGCTTATAGCCAGATCACAGAGACTACCAAAGAAATCACCTTTCAACTGACAAGCCCAATTCAGACCTGTTTTGAAAGGCCTGCCCTTAGCCGAGATGACCATTTCAATGAACTGTGTTTTGAAGAACTGGCCCAGGCTTTCAACATTAATACAGGAATAAAATTTAAAAAAAAAAAAAAAAAAAAGAAAAATCCCTACCTGCATTTGGGAGAAGCCACAGGGCAGATGAGGTGCCACACAGCACAAAGTATGAATGAATACAACAAAAGTGTAAACAAACTGTAGGGAAATAGAAAGTTTTTGACATGCTGCAAATAACAGCAGGTATATTTTGCCCTGTGTCTCCTGCTTCTGGCTTCCCACAGCCACAACCACTATTCAAGTCTTCAAACTCTTTATAACCGTGCAGTAGAACAACAGCCTAACTGGGCCCAGTGGGCGTTTACAACAGCTGTAAATTCCCTTTCAACAAACATAACTTTGATGACTTGTACATTTCTTCCCTAAAAAATTAAGGAAATTGTCCACTACTGAGAAGATGTTCAGTTTGTTCTTTCTCTTCTCCAGTTGCTTCCAGTCCTCACTGTTCCTGCTTTAGCAATTTGACTATTCAGACATTTCAGTTTCTAAGACAGAAACTTGGTAAATGTGAAATTATAACAGAAACTTTCAGAGCTCTAGATAAATTCCTGCTCACTCTTTTCAACCCATTCTATGCTTATCCAGTTCCCTTAGAAAATTTCACTAGATTTCTGGACCTGATCTTCCTTTTAATAGGTTTTAATCCAGTGCATTTTCTACTATTATTTAAATCTGTTTCTCAGTCACTCTCAAACCCTTTTTTGAATCAGTATTTACTCTGTTCTTAAACCTTGCTTTCAGATTTTCAGTTTATAAAATCCAAGTTTGTGTTCATGTCTCATTAGTCTTCTGTCCTTACGGCTTACAACAGTAAATTAGCAGATCTGAAATTACAAAAGAAGAAACTATAGCTTACTTTTTCTTAGGCAGACATCCACTTTTCTTTCGGTTTTGACCTTTTCTTTCCTGGACTGAAGTTGTTTGCTCCTGAAATATCTTCAACAATTTCTTTATCCCCCCCTCACCAATGAGAAGGAACCTGTATTACTTCCAGATACAGCCCCCTCTTGAGAAAAAACTAATTTTGTCCCCCCATAGTGCTTCATCCTCTGTCATGGAGAAAACACAAAAGGACATTACTGACATACAGCAGTGTCTTGCTAATTTCGACTGGGCCTAATCTCCTAGTAGGACTAGAAGCTACTGCACTCAGTGGGGTTTGTCCGTGGTCTCCCAGGTCCATAGACTTTATTATGATCTACCTTATACCAAGTAAAGTGGTAGAAGCTGAAGCGGTCACAGCGCAGTCCTGTTCTTACAGTAAGAGGCTAAGTTGCATGTTCTGTCAATCAGGATGTCAGCATCCTACTCTAAAAGCAAGTGTGATCCAGCACATTGCTTTACTCTGGATTTTGAGACTGAAAACACCTTTGACAGTTATGTCATTTTTAAAATAGAAAATCAAGCACACAAACAGGCTCCTTGCATTTGTCCATGATAATTCAAGACTGTCTTTCTGTGACAGTTCCTCTTATAGTAGGCTTCTTGTGGGAATACTTCATCATCTACCACATGTGGCTGATGGGCACAATTTATTGGCCAAAATGTTGGGCCTGAAAATCACAGCATCACAGATGAATGCTCCTTGAAGAACAGCAAAGGACTTTCAGGACATCTGGAACTATGCACTATCCAAGACAGCCAACCACATGGTTCCAAGATAATTACAAACTAAAACACAGTTGTCTCATCTCTACTCACCAATTGACTTTCTTCCTTTTGGGGAAGGAGGTCATGGGCTCTAAAGGGGATCACAATATGTTTTTATAGCCAGCTGCTGATACTGCAGCACGTAATGCTTGGGGAAGTCCGGTTGCTGTTCTCTGTTAATGGCGATCATAAAGCTGGACCCTTTGCCAGCTTCTAAGTAGAAGTTTAAACGTCCCACAAGGCTTCTTCTAAAAGAAGAACGAATGGCCCTGATGTCTAGACTAACAATAGATTCTTCTATAAAATTCAGGTTGTAATGTACAGAGCTGTGTGTGAAATATTGCTGAGCATATAATGACTGACTTAATTGTCTATATAATCATTCCACCATCTCAGCACCCTGAGATAGTCTGAATGGGAAAAGCACTATTAAAAAAAACCTTAGGGTAGACTAAACTTTAGTTGCATGACACCTGCAAATGATCCCCTGAGAAACAGCTCGGTAAAACACACACACAATGTTAAAAAAAAAAAAAAAGTGTTCTGCTTGTGCCATTAGCAGATAAAACATCAATTCCTAAAAGCAGTTCATCATGAAAGCTGCAAATAGCTGGAACTTCTCAGATTACACATGGAAAAATCCTTGGGACGTTGACCTGTATTCCAAAACCCCAGGCCAATATTCTGCTTCCCCTAATGCCAGTGATAATTTAGTACAAATCCAACTCACAGAACTGCTCCGCTAGTGATGGTGGATTGGGGCAGGGTCTGGATACGCTGATTGCTACAACAGCCTGGAAAAAGGCTGGATGGCAAAATAATTTTGTTTTTGTTAAAGAAGAAATATCAAACTCAAGTCTGTTGCAAAAACCATATGAACCTGCACTTCAGTTTTACTCATGCTTTTACATCAGATATAGCAGACTGGTATAGGAGACAGTTGTGAAAGTTGTGACGCCTTTTTTTTCCTTTTATAGTAGTTACGATGGGGCTAAAACTAGTAGCTGCAGCACTAATTGATTCAGCCAATGCATTTCCTATTAAACTTCAAACATTAAGAATGCATAGGCAGAACCAGAAATAAACTGTGTGTGGGTGTGAAGGTACCTGTAACGGTAAAAAGCTAAGCTTGCATGGAATTTTATTAACTCCAGCTGAATAGAAAGATCCGTAGTTTAGAAAACAGGGTTTTTTTAATTTATTGGCTTACAAGGAAGCTATTGTTAGCCTGTTTGGCTCTGTCATTGCTGTTCTAGCTTTTAATCCAACATGGTTTTATCACATGCAACATTATGCCATTTCACATCACGTACCTAATAGGATAATGTCAGACAGGGTAACACCACACCATCTGAAAAACATCAGAATCTCACTCTATTTGTCATACCGGCAGACTGTAGAATTCTGCCATGATTTAATTCCGAAGGGTCTCCCTTTGACTTTGAGTTGACGTGCTCTTTTAAACAGTTAGTAGATCAACCACCAGCTTACAAAACAAAGCTAGGCCATCACTTCAAAATCCTGTCCTCATACTTATCTGCTGGAAAACAACTAGGAAAACTGGCAAGTATAGAGGCAATTGCCGTAAGTTATACTAGTATACTGTGAAGGGAGTATATACGCACATAAAATAGTCCTCGAAGGAAAGCCTGTTTGCATATAACTAGCCCAAATACATCAAGATGACCGTCCAGAAAAATCAGCCTTCACACTGATTATTTATCACCAAAAAAAAAAGATAGCTTTAGTGTTTGTAAACTGCAGCAATTAAAAATGTCAAAATATCTTAGAGTTTAAAAAAGTTTTTATCCATAGAATCATTTTAAAGACTTAAGAGGGAAAAAAAACTAAAAAAAAAAAAATAAAAAATCATTCTTTCACAATTTATTTTCTCCGGTTTCTACTTATAACCTCTCCATATAAATTTAGTACTTTATTTCCATTTGCTTTCCTAGAGGGAAAGAACAGAAAGGGTTTTTTCATTCTTGACTGTTCTATCCATCATTAAAGAACACAGTAAGTATGCTAAATTTCCAAGCATACCTACTTCCCTTTGACTTTACTTTAACCTTAACAGTTTTAGCAGAGACAAGGAAGTATTCCTCAAGTATCCTTACAATACATCTTTCTACTCTGAATAAACACTGTATATTTCCCTTACAGTTTGTAGCCAATAAAAAATGGTCCTTTAATAGCTACAAAAGAGAACTAGATCAAGACAATCACATTCATTTTTATTTACTGCCAAACAGACCTGAATTTGGGCTTGGAAACAACTGTTTAGTTCTCTTGACTTAATGAGCTCTCAGTCTCAATTGTGCAAAGTAATTAAAGGAATACTTTGAATGTACTTAAAACATTTTACTGGCATTATTTGAATACAAAATGATGCCCCTCGCCTGACTATTTTATGGTATAAGGGATGTAAAAACAGCCACAAATTATAAATATTAACAGTTTATAACATCAGAAGCACAGACACTACCTCACTAGTGTTCAGCGCTCCAGTTAAAAATATTTTTGCAGCAGCTGAAAAATTTGACAGTGACGTGAAGCACATGAACTAGAACAACAAAAACAGTCACTAAGTATCCACACTCACTGTATCTCCTCTCTAACATGCAGGGAAATCCATTTACCCTTCTAGCAGCTCATTACAAAGTTCGCAGACCTTGATCGTCTCTGTGAACTTCTCATCTGCTAAATCGTACAATTCACCCTGTCTCTCATGCATTGTGTCGAGGAAGACATAGGGTCTCTCCCACGCCTGTTGCTTCTGCTGTACTTAAGGACATAGATGTTTTTATTGTATCATAAACCACTGTCTGAATCTAATGATCTAATCTTACACTTCATACATTTTTCTTTCAGATTTGGCATCCCAGCGAGGAGTGTTGAGCTCCCGCGGATTTTTATCTTACTTCAGCTGTCTGAATGGAGTCTCACATTTCTTCAGGAGTGCTTGACTTGTTTTGATTGCAATTCTCCTTTAATGTGTAACATGTAAAAGATCCTACAAATCTCAGCACCCGCTGGTTCAGAGTCATGTCGACATTACTATGAAAACCTCTCAGCATCATCTTGTAAAATGGTTCTCCGTCACACTCAGCAGCTGTTGGCAGGGGGCCAACTGTAACCTTAATTCCTCAGTTTCTACTCAAAACAAATACCATTGTGTTCCCCTCTAGTACTCAGGACAGATGCCACTGAATGGAGGTTCACAACAAGTTCCCACTTATCCTGCGCTACCCCAGTGCTTACAGAACGGTACAAATTGGCACAACCTGCTGCTTTGCAGTCTCTTCACCAGCTACAGTGCTTTCTTGCTACAAGGAAGCTTTGGTGTGACTAAATGAGCAGGCACAGCTGGACTCCGAACGTGCTTTTGTCTTTAATTTTTCATTCCTGTTCTGGAACATATTTTTATTACAAAGGGAGCAAACCAGAAAACAAATTCTGTATCTGTATAATAAAAATATTTAGACACAAGTAGTCCTTTGTAACAAGCAGGCGATTAATAATAATGCACAGAAAGTGTGGGTATACAACCCTCTCTTTCTCACGGAGTTTAATGACTCCCAGCCTTCAGTTACACACATGACACCAAGACTCAGATATTACAATATGTGCTATCATTGACATGCTATTAAGTGACTTAGATATCATTTCTTACTTCAGTAGCAAAACTCAGCAGAAAAGATGCGATCTATCAACATCATTAATGAAAATCTTAATGCTTACATATGTGTACCGATAGCAGCTTTCTGTTCCAAACTTCGAAGCTGGCCTGTTTAAAATCTACTCAGTGTGCTTTCCTCCTCCCTTCCCACCCACCTTGCTTCTAATCCCATTCTGTCAGTAATAGCAGAGAGATGAGGCTTGAATCACTAAAGAAATCTCAGTGGTAAATGCAATTGCAAAGCTGCATTGTCTCCATTCCTTCCTTTCCTGCTTTCTCCTGCAACAGGCCAGACAAACATCCTCCCACTGTTAGCTTTCCTTGGAGCCTTCTCCTGGCTAAAACCTGCCTCCTCATAGCACCATTGCAGCCCTAACACCCTCAATTTGCTGGAGGTCCTCTCTCCTGTGTTTCCAGAGCCAGGCTCAGGATTCTCTGTGTAACCTCACTGGCCAGGTTCTCCAGGTGGCAAGTGTGAAAGTCCTATGGCTCAAAGAAAAGCAGAGTTGAAAAATATCACACAAACAGTGATGAAGCTCAGCATACAGGATTCTTGGCTCTCTATCATCCCTGCACAGTGTGGGTTTTTTTTTACTTCAGCGCAAAGGAGTGTAACACACCATGAGATCTAAATGCATCTGCTACCTCACATCACTAGTGGTAAATATAAATCTCACTCAAAGGTGGAAAGCAATAGTAGCCAGTCCAGATTTCCCTTCACCTCATGTGTTGATTTTTTTTGTTTGCTTTTATTTTTCATAACTAGAGCTTGAAGAGGTTCTTGAGAGACTTAGAGCTAAGGGAAGTTGTCTTTAATACTCCAATTTTCACACAAACTGAAGTGCTGCCCTTCAGATATTTGCATAAAATTCAGGTGCTGGTAAGTTCCAGTGATCAGCAGCAGATTAAGATTTCTTCTATTTATTGGTATGATCATAGAAAACAGGTGGCTGGAACTGGTAACTAGTTCACTCCTTAAAGATTCCCTAAAGAAATGAAACCAAAGTTTTGTGGCTTTTTGCATCCAAGACTACTATTCATTGGTGATGATACTGCCCCTAATATCACTACAAACCTCCTTTGGAATTACAGCTGATGGAGTTTTACACTCTCACAACGTGACTTCTAGGCATAAGTTCAGGGGTGACTGCTGTGCCGTAAACCAGTTTGCATTTCACTATGCAGCCACAGATCCACAAGGCAAAGCTGGAAACCAGTTGCAATACAGGCATATTAAGAAAGGACCATAATAACAGATTGAATAGAAACAGTTGGATTCATAAAGTCTTGATACCAACATAAGGATTCATCTACCCACCTGCGTGGTTAACCTGCTCTGAAGTGCACACAAGAATGGGTAAATTATCTTTTCCAGTGCTTCTGGGTTTCAAATTACAAGCTGGTGTTGCTACGAACTCTGTTCTGACAGCATCGCCTTGCTGAGACAGCCAGCACAGTACTCCACACTGCTTAATAGGTTTCATCTTGAGAACAGCAACTGTAACAGCACTTTGTCTTTCATCTTCTCTCAGTGACGCTTCCATAAATCTATTTATATTCTGTTCTCTCCTGGTCTGCTTTCTGACTTTCAAATGCATTTTCCTCTACTTACTTCACAAGGTCGAAGCAAAGACTCTTAACACGTATTGCTGATGTCTACCTCAGTTTACTCCAAACAGCAACAGTAGAAGACCTTTACTTGCCCATTTCTATACTAGGCCTCTTTCTTTTAATGTCCACAGAACAAATAACAGATGGACCAGCTCTAAGAGCAGTGTATGTACTGAACTGAATGCTGGGGGAAGCAGAAACAGCTCTGTATATAGTAGGATGACAAGAATTCACCAGAACAAACAGCCATTTCAAAAGTGAAGTCAGCACTAGGAATAACTGTTATAGCAAGAAACAACCACACTGTGATTCAAAGCCTTCCCATACAGTGTCTTATCTATGTCATGCCCAAACCCCACGTGGGTGGAGGTCAGAGTGAGGTTTAGGAACTCTCTGTGAACTGCAACACTTCCTTTCACAAGCTGAGCCCCTGAACTCATCTTGCTGCACTTGTTCTAGAGGGACAGGACACCCACCGATTGAACCAGACAAAAGGCGGCATTCAAGGGATGGAAAACGTAGGTCAGAGGGCTGCAAATGGCAGATGAATTAGAAGGGGATTAGCTAACTGAAAAGTGATGGGTAGAGGGAACAACTCAAGGGAAAGTAGCTGGGAAGCAAGCTGACAGAAGAGATAAAAGGCAGCCACATTTGGAGTCAAGGTGAGATAAATAAGGGGCAGAGGAAGACTTGGAGCAGACAGCACACCAGCACTGGGGAGGGACAGTACTGAGGAAATATTCCTGCCTCTGCAAGATCCTGACTGCGACTTCACCTGCAGTGTCTCCCAGAGAGTGCGGAGAGGGAACAATGCTGTCCTGCTGCTGTGTGTCCAGTGCTTGCTTTTGGCAAAGAAGCAGTAGGGGAAGGAGAGGAAAACACGCATAAAAAAGTATGCAGCAATAGGCAATGAGGCAATTGCTTTAACCAAAGGCAACAGAAGATACGTAGCACTATTTATTCTTTAAAATAAGTAATAAGGAACATAATTACAAAAGAAGCATAACAAACTTCCCATTTATTATGCTTGGCTATTATTTTTTGCACACGTGTACTTTTTTAATGTAACTTCAGCTGCAAAAAGTCATAACCCATTGTTAATTTAGAGAAACTAAGCAGAGGCTCTGTAACAGAGGTTAATTTGGGTTTAAAATAAATGAAGTGCTACATAATCGCATACCACTGATTAAGCTGATTAAAAGCAGTGTCTGGGACAAAACCTAATTTTTTCTGGCATTTTTTTAATGACTAGAGACAGCCTTTTGTGAACTGGGATTATGCCTGTTTTAAGATCTGTCATCCAGGTCTCCAGTGTCAGTAGGGTCCTGTGACCACAATCCCAACAACTCTGTACTGCAGCTGCCTGTTTCAGAGATGGCTCAGTCCCAAGCATCTCACTGCCCGACTTTGCCATTGCAGGCTGTAAGCTCAAATGCCATTGAAATCCACAGGATTTTTTTTTGAGAAACCTATTTCCTTTTCTCTTTCACTTGACTTTACATGGGACACTGCTTGTTGCTCTGCTAAATTGAAAAATGTGTGGATCAAAGTATTTTGCACTCATACTGGCTGAATAAGAGTTATTAACCAAAATGTCATAGAAACAAAGCTAAACAGGAAAAAGTAAAGATGTATGATCACAGTTTATACATCCATTGTTACAAAAGGTGAAAGACAATGAATCAGCTGTCAGAGAGGTTTGTTGTACCCATCTCACCTGTTTCCTGTCATTTAATATTAGTTGGTATTGTACTAAAATTAAACAAGTTAAGCCTAATCAAATCCTCTGAAGTAGTAAGGTACAGCTGAGTTCTCTAAGTAAAAAGTTTCACTTTCCCCTCATGTTCACCATTTTAGCCCAAATTGAAACTATAATCATATGTATGGTGCCTTTTTTTCTTCTGAGAGATCCCATTCCTCTTCAGAGCACTAAACAGGCAATTATCCAGCTTCCAGTGTGTGCATGCAGACCTTACTGTTAAAAAGGTACATCTCCAACACAACGATTCTGCCAAACCTACATCCCAAGCGCCAAAATGCAAAAACCTACTGTCATATTTTGCTTTCTAACCAGAGAAAAAACACATGATTTCCCATCCTTATTCATTGAATGGAGCTTGGAGGTGTTCTGTCCAAAGTTAAGTTAACAGAAATTTAGCACAAACTTTTTTTCCAGGGAAAAAGAGGCTGAATTACTACAGTGAGGCAGAGAAGTCTGAAGTATTCAGTACCTTTTTTGCACTAAGGGTGAAGGCTAACACCTTTCCAGTGTGGTGTAATAA
This sequence comes from Pampusana beccarii, assembly GCA_013399365.1. Classification (NCBI taxonomy): domain Eukaryota; kingdom Metazoa; phylum Chordata; class Aves; order Columbiformes; family Columbidae; genus Pampusana; species Pampusana beccarii. The sequence continues at coordinate 79,979 of VWYH01006860.1, read as the reverse complement.
ACACTGAAACAGGCTTGTGCACAGATCTGTGCAATCAGCAGTTCTCAGGTGGCCGCTATATACAGTGAGTAAAGTTGAGGAATCAGTGGGGAAGGCAGAAGGTTTTGCAAGGCAGGGCTGTGCCACTCACATCATGAGTAAAAAGATTTTATTAACAGCATCATTATAGCTAACTAAACTGTAAACCACAGAACTGCAGTCACTCTTATCCCAGGAGATGAGGCAAAACAATTATCCTTATCCCTTGTAAAATGTGTTTAGGTTATTAAATCCCCTGTGCTAATTCAGCTAATTATTTAACCCATGAGAAACATTTTCTTCTATTCCTGTATGGCATCAGTCTTTCCTGTTCTAATCACTATGGTCTCTGATACCAAAAATAATGCAGTTCCAGTTTTATTGCAAAAAAATAAATATCTCACATAAGAAAAAGTGATAAAACAGAGCTTACTGGTAAGGACAGAAACAGATACTTGACAGAGTAGAACTCACAAATTAGCTAATGTCTCTTCTTAGACTCACTCCTCTTTCGAGGGATGACATGGTCATACTGCAAAACCACATTGACCACAACATTGAGATTCACGTAGAGATCTGTGAGTCATGGGTGAGGAGCACCAAGAGTACTATTAGAATATCTAACTTCACAGAGTTCACTTTTAATAAAGGCATCTAGTAAGTACCATAACAGATATTTCTTTAAAATTATAAACCTACTCAAATATATTGACGCTTAAATGTGTGGACCAAGGCATGCACATTTATAGAGATCATATACATACTCAATTCTAACTAAAGAAAAGAGAAAGTTATAACTGAGTACAGCAGTGCTCCGTAACACTGACCACCATGAGAACCAGTGAAGAGATATTACCTATGTGCCTTCTATGTTCTGTATGTCCCAGAGTAATTAGATCTGTACACAGAAGTCATCCCCTACCTCTCATCATCTTTGCTGCCCTTCTCCATACTTGCTTTCCTTGTCCTTTTTCAAGGAGCGACCAGAACTACATGTTGTATTCAATGTGCAAGCAAAGCCTAGATTTATGGATGGCATAAAGATATTTTCTATTTTGTTCTCTTTTTTTCCCCTAATAGTTTTTATGAGTCTGTTTGGCTTTTCAGTGTGGCTGAGCTCACAGATGATATTTCGAGTGAACTACTCTCAGTGACCCTAAAGATCTCCCTTCTGAATGGGAATAGCTAATGTAAAACTTATCACGGTATATGCATTAGAAGATATTTTTCCTGGTATCATCGTTCTGCATTTATCACACAGGATTTCATCTGCCATTTTATCATGTAGTCATTCAGTACCGAAAAACAGTTCTGCAATTCTTCCTAAGCAGCTTTACATTGGACTATCCTGACCTTATTTTTCAATTGTAAATATTTTTACTTTACTCCTCAACCTCATTTTTAGCTCAGGTATAAATGCATTGAACAACACAATTCCCAGAATATATTCTCATGGGACTCTTCTAGTAACTTTACCCCTGTGCTAAAATTTCCTAAAATGACCATTTATCACCGTCTTTTTTCCCTATATTTTAATTTTATATATATATATATATATATGTGTGTGTGTGTATGTAGATATATATTATCTTTTTTTCCCAGAGACAAGACTACAAGAACCAAAGCAGAAAAAAATGGGAGCTGGGGAGGAACAGATTAACTTAATGTGATCTGATGTTCATACATTTACCTTGCCTGGGTTTAAGTTCACCACATTACTATCCTGAAGCTATGCAACAACTGACTGGGTAATAAGTTGGTGCAGAACATTCCTGAGAATCAGTTAAAGTGACCAGCTGCAAATTTAGCCAAGTCCCTTTAAACAATTAGATATCATGTTTCCTTCGGGAGTTCGGTAGAGATTGGCCCATTCTCAAGTGCCTTAGGGTGAGTTTCTTGGTCCTGTCTCTGCTGACTTAAGCTTTACCATTCTTTAATATTTTGTATATTGACCTATAATGCATCCTCATTAACCCCATTTTCATTAAATATATAACCAATATATGTTGTGATGACTTGCATGAAAATAGTGGTGACTCTTTCAGTCTTCTTGTCACTCGTTCTTTTCATAGTGCTTACCTGGACTTGTATTTGCCTCTGTTTTCCTTCTTACTTTAAGTATGTTGATAGAATCTCTTCAGGGTTGTTTTTGGTTGGTTGGGGTTTTTTAGAAATTTTCTTTAGTCTTGCCTTTCTTTCTCCCCACCAGCTTTTATGATTCCTGAGCACTCTTAGTTATGCGTTCCTGTTTTCACTGTTGCATGACTCCAAATCAGCTTTCATGTTTAGGACTCATCTCCACAGCCACATGCAAATGCTGGCTGCCAGGTCTAATTCTGCCCCCTGCATCCTTGGCAGACTGAACACAAACCAGCATTAGTATTAGTCTGACACACACATTTCACACCAGATAGCAGAATAGCTTGGTTTCCTGGTGGAAGCTTACTCTTTCTTGGTTCAGAGCATGAGCAGAAAACTGACATGCCAAGAGCATCTGACCACGTGAACATTTTCTCTGAAAAGCATCTGGTGCAGTCATATTGGTCTCTTACAGTACCGTCCTCTTTGCACTGGGATAATGCTTCATTTTTTATTTTTTTTTTTAAATGAACACTCATAATTCTTATTCCCGTTTTTCCTTCCCCTCCCCCCCCCCAGTAAACAGTATACTTTAAATAACAGGAAAAAAATACCAGCATGAAAGATGGAAAAGATATTGGGTTTAAAATAGAAGTGTGGAGATATGAATGGGACAGAAAGCAGCTGGAGAGCCTCTTCTGCACCATTTCTCTGACATTTTGTTACTTTTTCACTCTATATCATGCTCATCATTACAGAGTGTTGACTGCAAATCTTATCATGAGGAGTTGAGAACTTTCATTTTAAATAAAGTGGTAAACCTGCTTTTGAGATTTCATGGAGACACTAGGAAAGCATCTCTTCAATTGTTATGAGGCTGACAGGAAATGTGTGACCTGCTTTGGTATTAATAATGAGCTCTGTAATGGAAAAGTTTTACAGAGATATCATATGCGAGTTCATTAGTTACATATTAAAAAAAAAAAAAAAAAA
>VWYH01006860.1:0-76580 GCA_013399365.1 Pampusana beccarii | reverse complement strand
GTTGACTGCAAATCTTATCATGAGGAGTTGAGAACTTTCATTTTAAATAAAGTGGTAAACCTGCTTTTGAGATTTCATGGAGACACTAGGAAAGCATCTCTTCAATTGTTATGAGGCTGACAGGAAATGTGTGACCTGCTTTGGTATTAATAATGAGCTCTGTAATGGAAAAGTTTTACAGAGATATCATATGCGAATTCATTAGTTAAATATTAAAAAAAAAAAAAAAAAATCTTACTTGACTGTGAATATTTGCAGTAGTAAAAACTCTTTTTTTCCAGAGAAAACAGATTGCAAAGTCAGTCTCAATTAATTCCTTTCTGTCAGACATTTGCCCATTTTTGGTATTTCATTCCAGGTCATGCTGATGCAAAATTCAGACATGCCAACTGTCCTGCATGAGGGCTGTCAGACAGATTAGTGCTCCTGCACTGACGGAGCTACTACTTTGTCAGGACTGAGAACGAGTGTGTTGAAGATGAAGCCTCGGCTGATGCGTCTATGGGAGGAAAGCAACTGGCAGTATATGGGGTTTGATCCTATTGTGTCTTGGTGTCTAAGACTGTGCTGACCAGATTACATTGCCACCCCTCTTTAAAACAAGAAGCACCAAAATCTGTTAGCAGTACAGTTCTCCTGAATGCTGTTCTGAGCCCATAATTTATCCCCCTCCTCTATTAAATAGCAGACCTACAAAACCCCTTAATTTTCTTCTTTTTTTTTTGATAATTATGAAGTCTCTTTTTTGCTTGTTGAAACTGGTTTTAATCCTGTCTTTTTCCAAATCCTCTCCTCTGAATTTAGACTATTAATTAGAGAAGCCTTAGTTATACATTCCTGTTTCACCTGCTGTTTTTGAAATGTCTCTGTGCTCATTTGTTGACACACTATCAATGCTTTCTATTACCTGAGCAGACATTGTACTGCCTTTTATGTTATAGGATGCTTTCCAACATTTCCTGTATTGTATCCTGTTGGATCCAGAGCAATTCATATTTTGCAGCTCTACCATAAAGGGTAAGAACTTATTAAAACACTTTAAATCTTTCTTGCGAGTACTATTTTTTTTCGTGACTGTTATTCTATAAGCAAGTTGAGGAAGAAGTCATGGTTCAGTGGGGCACACTTTTTAGCTCTCAGAGCTTCTTTCCTCATGCTGGATTACATTTCAATGGACTCATAAATTCAGACTGCTGAGGAAGTGCAACCTTGTTTATTCCACTCTGAATCTATTTTAAAAAAAAAAAAACAAAACAAAAACAAACTCAGAGGATGCACTTACAATAGTCCAGCTATTTTTGACTGTATATCAGAGTGTGCAGATAGTATCACACAACACAAAATCAAGGCCCATTGTTCTGAGAGATACACTATCTGTAGAGCTCATCACAGCACACCACTGATCTCTCCTATAGAATTCAAAAAGCAAAATAAAGCCTTTTTCCTATTAACATTTTTATTCCAGTCCAAAATCTATTTTTAAACCATTAGCATGAGCATTTTGGAGCACACAAGTGGAAGATTTAAGCAGAAATGTCAACTATAATTAATAAACAATCCAATTATGCTACCAACTGGATCTGTTTACAATTGTTACTTGCCTTAAACATTGCTCTGAGAAAACGTTCCGCAGAATATATCAATAATGTCATTTTTGCCACAGGAGGTATGCAACATTCCTGGATTAATAACGCTTTATAGCACAGCTACTTTGATATAGTGTTTTTTTCTGTTCAGACCACCGTCTCTGTTTTGCTTAATGTAGGTATGTCGTTACTAAAACTTGCAAATAGCCTTTTAAGATGCTAGTACTGCTGCTGTTATGAAGCCTAAAGGGTTCCAGCATCAGATGAAATTTCCCAGGATAATTGTCTAGGCTATGTGAATTGCTTTACATGGATTGCATTTTAAATCTCATTTGATAGTGAATGTTTTAGAGAGAAAAAAAGAGTACTTTCTGGCTTAATCACAAACCACAACAAGTTAAGCGTGTATAATAAGATTTGTCCTCTTATCCAATGTGAATAGCTGAAAAGAAGTGTTCAGTTGTGCACTGGCAGCTTTAGAAGTGGCAGAGAAACGGAAAGGAAAAAATTACAGAAAATTATGCACACTCTTAGTGCTCATCAGTTACTGTGCAAATAACATCTGTGGTTTTGCCCAGCGCCAGGGCATTTTGGCAGACTACTGCTATTTTGTTTGAGGAGTCCTAATTTTCATTCGTGCAAAGGTGTTACTATTGCTCTAGTTAAAGAGTTTCTTGCTTTGAAGACAAGAAAAACACACCACTAGGAGTTCTGCTTGTACAGACTGAAATTTTTAAAAAATCTGTTCTATTTTCCCTGGAGATTTGTATCTGGCAGTCTGTGAATCAGGTTCAAGAAGGTATCATATGCTACAAGCTTGATCAGTCACGTCACTCTCCCCACTAGGCTCTCCAGTCTGCTCTTACCAGTCACACGTGAGGGTAGGAAGCAACAAAAGTACGATAGAGTTTGTGTGGCAAATAAGAACCGCATATTCCACAGTGTTAAAAACAGCAGCAGCAAGGGTAATTCAGAGCACATAAATGAAGGTAGAGCACACAAGCAAAAGAAGACGGTTCCTTGGAGTTTTTGGTAGGGTGATGTTTTTAGGCACCATACTAACCTGGTGTTACCAGGCCACATCTGAATAACAAGACAGACAACTGTTCTGGTTTTAGCAATAAAGGATGCTCTCTCTTCCTGCAGTAGGTGTGTGTGGCTTCCTGTAGTAGCTCTAGTATCACTGATAAGAAACAAATTTAGTACAGATGTTAAGTACTAACCAAACCCCTCTTTAACTTCAAACTAAAATTAATATTATTTCAAAATAAAACTCAATGTAATCTTGGAAGATCACGATAAAGTTTAACAAGGCAAGCATGAAAATGTTAGATGTGACTGAGGATGCTGAATCCTTAAGCGGACTTAGGCATATTTTCATCCAGCCTACAGAATGAGAAGGCATCAGTTCTCTTACTACTATAAGGAGCTGCACAGATACTCCGACCAGATACCGCTTTGACTAATACCTGACAAATGGTAAGGCAGTTTGACAAAACATCTCTGCCAGAAGTATTCACCACTTACATAACTAATGTAGCTCATTTTTCTGCTCACAAATTAATGATGTGCAAAACCATGTTATTAACAAATTTGATACCCAGCTCAGTGCAGACATAAAAATTTGCAGAAGCAATCCACTGCAACTAATACGCCAAACAACTGCTATTTATGCTATTTGTAACCAATTTTTCAGACTGATCACCTGAGCTGCGTTATTGCTACTGCTTCTTAACTGGCTAGCTGTAGTTCTCTAAAGAAAAAGGCAGCACCAACGACACAGTGCAGCCATTTCATTCCTTCCCCAGACACTCTCACAAGCACCTATTCTCAGGTTTTGAAGACTTTCAGTTGCTGTCAACATTCTCCCACACTTGGAAATTATGTATTTCTGTTCCTGGACACTGACGGGAGAGAAAACAAAACAAAACCAACAAAAAAAAAAAACAAAACCAAAACCAAAAAAACGAAACACCACACTAAACAAAAAAACCCCACAACAACAAAACAACTACACCATGAACAAAGTTGAATTGAATTTGCTAGTATTATGCCAATAAAAGTCTGAAAATACTTGATTGAAGAAGTCACCCAGTTCTATATGTTGTGTAGATTGCTTTGTCCCAGCTCATTCCTGAAACAAAAAAAAACTAAAGAAAAGCCTCAACTCTACCTCAGATGAAACTATGAGGAGTCTTGAAGGAAAACAGACAGATACCTTGGCCAAACTCACATTGAGCAGAAAGTGCACCACATGGAAGATTTACAATACCTCTGAAATTGCATGAAGACCCATAGATGCTGATATAACAAGGACCTGCATCACTCCAAAGCCTGAACACAGGAAAACAATGCTCCCTGCCCTCCCATCACCTTTTCAGTTCCATCACTAACCCACACAGGTACCCAACAGTGCAGCATCAGGTGCTCTTCTGCACATCTCCTGCCCAGACAGGTCCTTGTTCACCAGAACAGCCTCAGTAATAAGTGCTGGATTTCTCATATGTTTATTTGTGACAAATACCATTAGCTAATCTCATTCTTCTCTTCATTCCAGTATTAAGAATGAAAACCAACCCAAATGTAAGGCAATGTTGAGCAGTCCTGAGGGGCCATCTCACTGGATAAACTGAACAGCATACTCTAGAGAGACAGATTCAACAAGAGGTTTTAGTTCAGTGTAGCACAGCACCAGATGACAATTTCCAAATGGATTCACATTTTTCTATCTTGTTTTTCATGAGCATAGTCTTGCATGATCACATATCACTTCTCTCAGACTAAAACTCTTTCCCATTAAGACAGCTCTTTCATGTAGAACTATCCTAAAAAAATCTGACTAAATAAAGCACTATTGCTGGCATTTTTGGTGCTAATGCCAACAGAAAAAGGAAGAAATGAACACATATGAGGAGGAAGGAACATGTTCCTAATGTAATAATTTTAATTCCCCCAAGTCAGGAATGAAAGAGAACACACACACACACACTTTTCACAAGGTTGACCTAAAATTAACACAATGGACTTTACTCCTTTTAAATTAATAAGGGTACTGGAGAATTAAATTTCCTAATGTGGAAAAATATAGCTGTTTAATTTGAATAATTCAGACTCAAATCAACATTTTGAGCCACCAGAGCTCTATTAGTTTATACCAACCAAAATCTATTCTGAATTTACAGATCAAGGGTGTTTGAGCATAGCTGGTATCACCAGATGGTATCAGTGAATTCTGGAAGAGCACTCAAGTGCAGTACCAAAATTTCCATTTAAAAGAAATCACAGAATTGCGAACAGTGTTGCTCATGTAACTCTTTGGCGCCTTTACACTGAAGAACAACTGAAACCAGAAACAGAACACCTGATAAGAACCAGAAACATGTACGTATTTGTGGGAGAAAAAAAAAATAGTCTACCTTTCTATATAGTTTAACTATACACAATCTGAATACTTTGCAATATAGTTCTAACACTGGGCAGTCAGTATGAAATTATGTTACCAAAATGAATCAGAAGTGAACACCTGTGCTTTACCCCTTATCTCAATTCTTACTCTGACATAGCAGTTGTGACCTTCCCATTATGTTGTGCTTGTGCATATCTAGATGTGACAACGAAGGATGAATAATAAAAATATATCACTCACTGGAGTAAAATTAGTGTCCACTTACACCAGGTAAGGGACAAGATAATGGCAGTTATAATTGATTCCCTGTTTAGGAAATGCAGTGGTGCGTGTAATGTACCACTAGCAGATTACAGTAAAACATCTCATTCTGTATGAAGATAAAGGTGATGTACTAACGACTATGACTAAACCTTGACAGCCAAATGATCTCTTCTTCTCATAACAGTCTGTGGTATAACGAGTAATCAGAACAGCAGAGCAGTAATTATGTACATTCACTTACACTAAAAGCATTTCTGATGGACTGAAGTGTACTGAAGTAGAAACAAATATGTAATATAATTATTTTCCTTACATTTACATTGGACATGAAATTCCCATGTTTCCTTTCTGTTTTTTAAAATTAAGCCAGGAAACAGAAATCTTAAAAGCTTGTATTTTCCATTAATGTAAGGTGGTCTTTCCTGCTTTTAATTAACATTTACTTTGCTTGAAAGAAGACAAGCATTACATAATATGTATCTCCTGTGTGTTTTTAGGGCAAGCCATAGAAGTGTGGAGAATGATGCAGGCTTTCATATGCTCAAGATCTGATGTGAAGGAGCAACCAAGTGCCAGAACGTGACTCCTACTTAACAGTGGCCAAAGGCTTTTGCTTAAGCTAAACAAGACAAAGTGTGAGAAACCTTCATGTCATTTTACCATCTTCTCTCAAAATTTATGGGATGAGGGAAATAAAAAAATTCAAAGGTAGAACAGCAATTTGGACACTTATTCATGCTGATAATGTTCCAAAGCTCCAATGAATGAAGTAACAGGCAGAAAAAGGATTCTTGAAGCATTAAGAAATGATCAGCCTCCAGAGTGTTTGATCTTTCCAGATCAATAAGTACTTCTAATGCTATTGATGTGCTGGTCTATTTATGTTCACAAATCCAGTTTTAGAGTCTGTTAAATTAATGGAAAAAGATACTGCTTCAGTGTGAAGTAAAATGATAATTTATATACATAGGTAAATCTAAACCATGCTGAAAAATAACACAAGTGGTTTGTAGGTTCTTTGCAACCCCTATCTGAATGTTGTTTTATACATATATATTTATATTTAACCAATATGACAAATTTTAAAAGCCCGCCTGAACACTCCAACCTGTACTTGCCATCAGCAACCTATTGATATTGATTAAAAAATATATACCATATTCATATAGAAAACTTACTAAGATACAATAGTCCTGGGCACTACAGCTTCTAAATTCCAAGGCTCAAATGCCACACCAGAATTCAAACCATAGCGTAAGCTGAACAGAGGCATAATGTCCTCTATGGTCTTAACTTTCTCTGATTTCCCATGTCTGCAGAATGCTTCTCTGTCACATAGTTAATAGAAGTAAGTTCTGTAATGGTTTGGGAAGACCCTCTGGTGGCATTCCAAAACTCGATCTGTTCTGCACAGTAGTGCCAAATATGACTTTATATCACTTGGTTTTCTATTGCCATGTAGCACTCTCCTTCAAGAATATTCCTTGTCCTTTCCAATTATTTAACTACCTTGGTATTTACCTGACATCATCTCACCTCACAGAAGCTGCTGCTTCCCTGTGCATTACAAGATTTGGGAAGGTATGGCTTTTCACTTAGAATAAAGAGGATAAATTTTTGTATTTCAGCATGTACTTTTCCCCACATCGTTTCTGGTCTTCTGCTTATTGACAGAATTGTTCATAAAAATCAAATCCTGGTCTGCTAATTTTCATTATGAGTGCACAGATTATGCACAGAAACAGACAAAAGTTATTAGTGGTACAGATTTCAGTGTCTGTAATATTTTAATACGAGACCTCGCATGCCTGTTTACATATATAAGTATCCTGCAAGTGCACGTGTTGTTCTCTTTATCATCTTCTTGTCTGTCCTCCAGAATTACATGTATATATTTGTTTTACCAAAATGATAAAAACATTTTGCAACAAGTAACAGCTGCACATCTACCAACTCTGATAATTTGACTGTGTTTCATTTTATATGGTTCCAAATATTTTTCTTAACTCTTGAAAATCTCATGTCTGTTATAGAGGGCAAAAACGCTGGTAGAATGGGCAAAGATGAAAGCTTGATCTCTAGCTTTTCATGGAAGAGCAGCTTTAAGAGGATTATATGTCAAACAGTAAAATACAAAGGATGCTGTCAAGTTCCAATCCAACAGAAAACTCATAATGGTGAGTAAAGGATGCCTCTTTCTGTGCGTATTCTTCAAAATCAAAGTTTAAGCAATTTGATCAAAATTTGCTCCTTTAATCTATAAAATAAAGTTTTGTTTGGGGTGTTCTGATTTTCTTTTTGAATAGATGGAATCTATTTATATATAACTATTTCTAGCAATGAGCTCAATTGCTACCACACTGTACAATTAAACAGTTGTACAGGCTGAAAAATAGGGACACAGATGAATTAAGCAAGTTTTTCCAAAGCCAAAACACAAGTTTTATTGTTTTAACAAGCTCAAATTGCTTTAGTCTGAACTCCTCCACTACATTTCTGTATTTTTTGTGGGAGATTGTTAAAAAAAAAAAAAAAATGTATTCAAGCACATTTCTGCATGTTTGTGTGGAACATAAAACGCTAATTAAGATACAACTAAAGCACTACTTTGCTGATCTGATTAAATGAAACATCCATAGAATTAATTAGGACCACTTTACTGATCTTTCCTCCATCAGATAAAGATTATTTGACCGAAAAAATGTTTACTTGCCAATTAGAGCAATTTCCTATATTTAGATTTTACTGCTATTAAAGTGAAGAGGATTCATACTATTTTCCTTCAATATGATTAAGCCATTTTTAATCTTTTCAGAGGAGCACTATCATTTGTAAACATTAGAAAGGGAAAGGGAGATTGAGAGATAATGCTTAGAAGAGGCAAAGGGAAAAAGTACCGTGATCTGTAGGGCACAAAGAGCTAAAGCCAATTTGATACTAACTAATAATGCTGTATCTATAATCTGTTTAACTTCCCATCCCAGAAAGATGCCTGACTAATTTGTTTTGATCTCTATTTCCATATTTAACAAGTTGTTTATTATTTCTTCTGTGTTCCAAAATTAATAATTTGTAACGCAAGAGAGATATTTTCAGAAGAAAAAGACACAGGTTCTTAAACTATTGCAAATACCGAAGGACTCAGGAGTACCTCCCAACTTTGGGATCTCCACTGCTTGTCAAAAGGTAGTTACCTGCTGCCCAGGACGTCTAGTTTCCATTGGAAAACTTGGACACTCAAGCAAAGACAGAGCAGCCTCCAGCCAAGATGACGAGATGAGCAGGGCAAAGAGTACCCTATGAACTGTCTTTGACCACAGCACAAGCACAGCCTTACCTCAGCAAACCTCTGGACAACATGGTCCTTCCAGGGTGCTTAGAAAGGCAAACCAGCCTGAGATAGAAGATAAAACAGGGTCTTCAGAGTCTAAGTCTGCCTAGTTTTCTTGCCATGAACAGAGCCAAAAAGGCAGAAAAAGAATTTGCAACTGTTGTCCTCTCTACTGTTTGTTTCAGGCAGAAATCTTTCAGCAGTTCCAATAAAGCCGAGGCAGATCTTTCAGAAGGGAAAAAACCAGCCCACCCCACAAATAAACCAACAGACAATCAATTCAGCTAGCTACTCCATTCAGCATGTCCCTTCTTTTAATTCTGCAAAAGAGCACTTAATAGAACTCCTACAAAGTTTTCCTCATGTCCTTCTATCATCCTTCCTTCTTTTGATTCAGTGTATCTTGCATTACTTAATTACATTAATTAAAAAGTGCTTTGAAAACTGATGCTGAGCTTGATCAGTCAGCATTATCCACTCAATATTTCTTAACACCTACACCCAACATGGGAAATTTCTAGTATGTGGACTGCTTTTATCATTTAAATGAGACCATGATTGTAAACACAATGCATGTTTATAACAATTAGTATAGAACGTCACGGATAGAAAATTTAAAAAGACCCTCTCATATATGAATGATGAAGAAGACTGATTCTCCTTTATTTTCTCTTTCTTTATTCCTCTCAAAATTATGGTACGCTTAAGTGAGTCAGCAAGAGCAGGACAAATCTGTTTTGAGACTGTACTCTTCAAAAACTTGCTGAAGTGAGGTGAAAAAGTAATGATTAAAAAAATAAATTTCCTGAAAGATAAACAAGAAAGTGCCTTGTTACCTTTTTTTTTAAATCAGTTTGTTTTTCCCAGAACATCTGCTGACATTTCTACAGTCTTAAAAAAAAAAAAAAAAAAATTCTCCCTCTACTAATTGTCTTAATTTATGGACTCAGCCTGCATGCACTACTTCAGTCAATCTGTGCCAACAACTCAGTTCACTGTATCGCCACTATTTCTCCTCTCTTTTGACATTTTCGTCTGCTCTCAGCTGAAAAAGATACCTGGAAAAGGAACTGCAGATTCCCAGAGGAGCCTCTTAAACCTGCCACTGGAGTTCAGACTTCTCCCAGATCAACAGTGACAGGAAAAGCCCTTTCATTTAAGGAGCTTCTGTGACATAGGAAGGGATGCCATTACAAATGCCAAATCCAGCTGTCCAGGTGACAGTCTCACCAGAGATGGTGAGGACTAAATTAATTGCCCTTTCACCACAGACAAGTGTAGAAGTCTATTAAGCAAGCTTGTATTACTGCTACCAGACTCAGACCTATTCCAAAAATAAAAGAGAAAAGCAGTCGTTTTCACTTTGTGAGTTCTCTCAGCAGTACCAGGACTCATCGTCATTCAGTAGTTTGTTCTGCATACACACACAGAGGAGATCAGACTGCTTCTCCAGACTCCCTAACTCCTGCTCAACTGTCTGGGTAGTATATAAGGGTTGAAAAAAGCTGTCAGCACTGGAGTCAAACTGGCATGTCCCCTGAACGCTTTGAAATCCATGAGCTCAACGTTGTTTTGCAGACAGGGATGGTGTTCTGGCTCGGCGCAGGTGTCTGCATACTGAATAGTAACTGGTTTCCTGCAGTGGCTGCTGTGGAAGATGAGTGTTCTGGAGCTCATGTTTTCTTTTACTAACCATGTAACAATTGCTGGTAGCTAAGTCAGTTAGAGAAGGTTGTGTCCTTCAGGTCTTTCTTGAATTTGAGTCCTCTATCACTATTTCATCCCTATCTCTTTTTTTTTTTTTTTTTTCTTCAGATGAAGAGGGAATAGGGAAAGGAAGAGGTGTGCACTTCTCCAAACACATGTGGTGCATTTCTGCATAGCACCAAAAGGTGACAGACAACTAAGGCACTGTTCTGGCATTGGAACAGCAGGCAAAGAAACCCGCAATTCTGAATAGCACAGACCCGAGGATTTAAAGGACAATTGGAGTGTGATGGTATTTCTGCAGGGAGATAAAGACACAGGCTCCTGTAGGGCACCATCAATCTGCACTTCTGATAGGAAATATGAATTAGAGGACACAAATCACATTTCTACCCACACACGCCCAATGAGCAATTGAAACATTTAATAGAAAATGTGGTCCTGATAGTCTAAAGATGATCTTGTGTGCATGCCATCAGTAACAGTCTATAGGCTTAGTAGACACATACTTCCTACTCCCACATACTTCACACAACCCTCATGGCTATTGCAGTCTTTAAACATGTCTCCTACACTAAATAACCACAATAATTTTCCCTCAGAGACAACAGGAAGCTCAGAGGCACCAAAGCTTTTGTTGCTGGAATTTTGCCACTGGTGCTGTTTAAGAACTGCACAACACATTAGTTGTGAATGCCAACATTTCTTTATCTGGTTATGTGTAGTAATTTTTGTACTTAGTGCAATAGCTCCAAGCAACAGACGATTAATTCTAGGTTATAGGGAAGGCATGTTTACAAAATAAAAGCCAACTTTGCAGCAGTAAAACTAGCCCCAAAAGGTAAGCGTTTATTGAAAATTGTATTTAATAATGCATTTTCCTACCTGTTATCTCATCAGTTCCAAAGAGGTTGTAACAGATATATCTTTCTCCTTCTGACCAATACTGCACCTTTACTAACATTGTCACTGTCCTCATCAGTGCTTTCAGTGAAGCAGGAGCAAACACCTCTCCTCCTGTTGTTTTTGTTTTCTGTAATGCTCACATACTGTTCACAGTTAACTGACACATTACTGCAAACTTTTAAGGACAATTAGAATACAGCAAGGTTTGCACCAGTGTTCAATGTTACTTATCTGAACCACAGGAGTCTGAAGAACATTTTCTCTTGGGCTGGATTCTTTCATCATTGCCTAGTGCATCTTTCTCAGAGGTACCTTGTACCAGATGCTCTCTTGCTTGCTAAGTCACTAGACTACACACTCAATATGTCATCCAAAATAGCAGTTTCTATACTATTCACCCTTTAGTTTTAACAGGCACGCAAAAAAAAGATAAGAATTTATCATCAAAACCATGATGTTTCTCTTCGATTATCCCATCATTGTTACAATTTGGCAGTTCTGGGAATAATTTGACAGAAAACAGAGATTCACCAAAGAATCCGTGTGCTATGGCAGCTGATGTATGGCCATGGTAGTGGGAGCACACCGGTTCTCAAGCCAGCAGAGAGATTGTTGTGGATCTGTTCACCACTGCCCTGGAGTGCAGGTGAAGCAGAGAGCAGTGTTCATTGTCACATAACCTGGCTCTGAGTCATCCATAGTCACACCTTAGTCTGAGCCTTCATTTGCCAGAAACAAGAGGTATGAAAGAAGTATAATTCAGAGGTTCTCATTTCTGTGTGGACTGTACTAATAGAGTAGATTTCAGAAGCAGGTTAAATTAGAAGAGTAATTTCAATTTAGGAGAAGCTGTAAACTCTTTAAACACTGCAGCCAATTAAACAATGTTCTACATATTCTTTGAAAACAATGTAAGGGGTATAAACAAAAAATTGGAGAAAAACAATCTTAAGGCCTAAAATTTGGTGGTGACTAGTTAAAACTTATTAGGTGGATGGCATCTATCTTTAAGATATGATATATCCAGAGATGAAGATGATCAATGCCTTTTGAGAAAAATAAAGTATACCACAGCATTAAAATCGATATCTCAAACTTTCCTTTCCCATGCTTTTTCTTCCAGCAACCAATATATACTATTCATTTTATTTACTACGACACACAGGGGACCAGTTCTGTATGTGATTATCCTACTTGGTGTAAAGATAATAGATTTATATTTCATTATATCTAGACTACCTAGCTCTACAGAGGATAATTTTGCTAAATGCTATTATATCTACAGTTTAATGACTTTTTAAAAAATAGGCAAGCTAAGCAGATAGTCTTATACATTTTTCAAGAAAAAAAAGCAAGAACTAAAACCAAAACTCTTCTGGCACTAACTTAACACAACTAATCCAACCCCTTTCTGGTATTTCAGCCTGTTAGAAATCAGCACTAATTCCAGTTTCTTTCCTTCTCAAAACTAGCAGCACAGTGAAAAGAATACTGACATACAGTTGAATAAAGAGATGTAATTTTTGTTTCAGAACAGCTGAAATTGAATTCCTTACTCTCCTGTTCAGCAACCGGACAGGAATATTTAGCCCGTTTCTACTACATTAGTGCTCTTTATACCCTATGGCAAAAAGACACGTTTCCACGGGGCAGTGGTGACCCTGGCATGGCAAAGGTGCCCAGCTGTGCCCAAGGGACCCAATCCATGCCCTTTGCTGAGCTGTATCACAGGCCAGTGTGTCCGGCAGCCCCTCTGCCGCATGCCCAGAGTGTGACTGCTCTGTCACCCCCTGCTGCCATCCCCATGCATGCAGCCTGCAGCTACCTGCTTTGATCCAGCTGTCGCACACACCAGCTGGAGAACAGAATATTTCCTTTTCCCCCACAGGCTAATTCACCAGAGACACAGACCAATACAAAGACTATTTTAAATTAACAGAAAATGTGCTTATTCTGAAGATATTTATGCAACAGGCTTAGCTAATATCCACCCTTTTCAATAAGGGAGAATGTTAATAATAAAACTGACTTGCAAAACCAGTTAGGGCAAAGTTACATTTTAAACATCACAGCCTTAGATCTGTTTCCACTTTGTATGATTTGATAAAATTGATTGCTATCACTGGAAGATTGATTTTTTAAATTTTTTTTTTTTTTGCGTAATGCTGCTAAATCAATAGAGGCCATTCAGCTGTGTACTGCGCACACACAGTCAGATGTATGGCATAAGTCCTGTTCTAAAAACCGTGTCTAACAACTACTGAGTGCATCAGGTCTTCCTCACTGTACCTGAATTTCATGGCAAATTTGGGTCATTCTTCCTTTCCATGGGAAGAAACTGAAGCTTTAGGAACAGAATGGTGACTACAGCCAAGCAGGATACTGTCCATCCACAGAACACTGATTCAATTTGGGGTCACACAAACATGTTAAAAGAGTTTTTGAATGTCCACAATACTTGCATCTGTTTCAAGCTCATTCCTAGAAATCACAGTTAGTCATGGCCTGCACCGTGAGCTGGAATTCGACCTGTGGCAGTCACTCTCAGTGTAAGTACACACATCTCTGCTCATACAAATTCCTTTAGAGCACAACTCAGAGTTGACACTGTTTGGCTGCTGATGAACACAAAAAGCATTTGCCTTCATTTGAGCACAGTAAAAATCACCAAACTTCCATTTTAGCTAATGCGCTAACATGCCATGAAGGTGATGTAGATCATACAAGAGAAACTGTATTGCTGAGCCAGATACAATGACTATGAGTCTACAGGTTCTAAGAAACACAAAACCCCAGAAAATCATACTGATCAAATAAACAGACTTTTGTACAAGCTCTTTTTTAGCAAAACCATGAAAGATACTAAGAAATTGTACCAACTCCATCTCTAAAATTTAAGTTTTATTAGGAGGGTCACGTAGATAACATTAATATTTTATTTTTACAATAGAAAACACACTATTTAAATGATATTTCCTATTTTATACAATGCCCCATTAACAGTGCCCTTATTCAATTAATAAGAAAATACAGAGGGGGAAACAACTAGTACCTTCATTCCACTATTGTCTGTGTATTTAAATTTATATAATGTCAGACACTTCCTCCTGTATCCATTGAGCACCAAATATACACACACAAAGATCACATTCTAAGTTGAATATAACTCTACAAATATCACTTGTGCTTTTTTTCATAGCATTCCAACCATGAAGTCTAATCATGCTCCATTTCTTTTCTTTTAAATGATTTACACAACACTTTTTTTTCTTTAGAAATCATCAAAAAAAGAATACATTTATGACCTAACAGCCTAATGCTCCTTAGCAGCAAGCTATCCAGCTCAATATCTTCCTGTCGTTAAGAGCCAGGTGCCTCTGAACCTTACAATAGTAAAAAAATTCTGCCATGTTTTTTTAATAGATGTCACTGCTCAAGCAATAGCATATGCATCATTTAGACCCATTGCCATTGCATAACTAGAATGCAGTCAATTAACCTTTTCACATAGACCTGGATATTACCTTTGAAACAATAAGCAATTACATGAAACATTCCACATTTTGCTTTCAAAAGCATCTAAAAACCTGTAACAAGAGTTTTGAAGCTGCAATATTTAAAAATGCATTAAAAAGGGAAAAAAATTATCCCTATCAGTACAGAGTTTACAAATGTTTCTCACTGTGTCCAGATTTCAGAGGGAGAAGTTGGTTTTCACAGGCAAGTCGCT
Source organism: Pampusana beccarii (assembly GCA_013399365.1). Taxonomy (NCBI): domain Eukaryota; kingdom Metazoa; phylum Chordata; class Aves; order Columbiformes; family Columbidae; genus Pampusana; species Pampusana beccarii. The sequence goes on along the minus strand of VWYH01006860.1, from coordinate 61,650 downwards.
GAATGCCTGGCACAGTCTTTCAGATGGCTTCTCTGCCCTTACCTAGAGAAAAAAGCTGCTTCTCTTAGTCACCTGGGGCTTCACTGCTTACAGTAGCAAGACCACTACTTCAGGAAGGTATCCAGACATTCTATGGAAATGAAATGTTTCATCACTAAACCTTTCCTGGACATAACATTCCAGAAAAGAGCTTGGTCACCAATTTGAGTTAAGACACAGCAGTCTGAAGCATTCTTGTGATAGTTGAGCTGGATTGTGTTATAGGAGTGTTGCACTGCCCGATGCCACTTAGCCAAGGGGCTCGCTTAGGAAGATATTTGCAATAACTTTTTGAAACGCCAAACTTGAGGTGACCATTACAACGTGTACATATAGCCTCAGGCTCATCTTATCTGAAGCCTTGTTGCAGCAACTGCTATTGATGTTTCGCCATATTCATAGCATGGTCATAACATTATCTGCAGCAGCTTGGAATTTTTTCTAAGCAGTTATACCGTTCACTGTCGTGGTTACCTCAGCTGATGTAGGTTACATTGCACAATTCAGTGACCACATATACTTGTATAATCCTCCACCTATTGCTTGCGCTCTAACGGCAAAGACAGTTATCCAGTTCCACCACCTGTTGTAACTGTGTGCCGTTTTCCAGAACAGTCCTCTGAAAAAAAACTTGTAGCTTTAAGAACAAGAAAGTGCATTACCTCATCCTGAAGAAGTAGACATAAGGATATGCTTCTGCCTTTTTTTCAGGCAGCTAGAAATACTGAAGTAATACTCTGCCTGCAAACAGAACTGAATAACATCCCAGCTAGCCTCTGCATTTAATGTGTTGTTTGCAACTTGTTGAATAAAATGGCAGGATGACACCTAAGATAGTGTTTAGTGCTTTCACCAGAATCTTTAGTTTTCCTTCTCTCTTTTCAAATGCAGGAAAACTTAACGTGTCACCAATATTCCTCATAAACATTTTGAAGAACACCTACTGCTTCACTGAGAGATGGAATATCCTAACTCATTCGTGTCTCCGCTTACGGATTGTAAAAGCTTTTACATTTAGTCAGAAGTCTACTAAAAAGATTACAATATACACTGTCGACAACAGAGGAATAATAGAGAGGCAAAAACATCAAATGCAAACCAAATTAAAAAAACCTGTCCTTTATTTTTTATTGCAGGCAATAGCAGAGACACCTCAAGCCTACAATCATGCTTCTTTCCTAAGCACAGCTACTAGTTGCACTTTCAGTGAGTTCATGTCAGTATACCTTTCTGTGCTCCCTCTGTTACTCAGTAAGAATGATGTGAACTTGCAGAATTAAACTCACAGTTTCAAGTAACAAACCCGAACAACCACCTGCCCCTTATTTTACACCATATTTTTCTTTGCAGGAGGGGAAAACAGTAGACTGGAAGAAAAGAACAGTTCCTATTCAGACTGGTGTTTTTGCAGGAATACAGTTATAATTGGATGTTTCACAAAACGTCTAAAAGGCCCCTTTCTCACAGCCTGGAGAGATGAAACAATTACATAAATAAATATGCAACAGCTAACGACTCGTAGACCACATAGCTGAACAAACTGAGTTCAATGAACCTGCCTCCAACATTTCATTATTTTTTTTCCAAAACAGAAGTACAACAGAAAGAAAACACTTATTGTCATAACTTTGGAGAATATCACCCTTTTTTGCATAAACTAAAACCAACAAGGATTTATTTTTAGTCAAGAGGTCTGCTCATGGAACTAGCCAAGATCTCTGTAGAAACATTAGATGAATAAATCATTAACCAATAGAAGACCTGCTTATGGAAATTAGAAAATTTTATAGGAATTTTTAATGGAAACAGATTTGTTCATCAACAGAAGCATCCTGACTATAATTTATTTGGGTAATCTCTATTTATTACAGTTTCTTGTGCTCACCATTCAAATGAAACAACAGTTCTAGCCACTTACTCTTTCTTTATAATAGAGAGTTTTCAGAAGCCCTTGTCATAAGCCTACTTTCCTTCTGCTGTATCCAATATAAGCTTTTCTCTAGCCTGCAAGAGTAGCTGAATATAGCCAGAACTCAGGACTATAATAAGTCTAAAAGTGATGTCTTAACTGTTGAATTATAATTGTCAAGAAACTGAGCTTCAAGTTCAGATGCCAAAGAGATTGCTTTACAAACACCTGTTATTTAAAGATTTTGTCAATAGCTTAAGAAAATGCCATCCATAAACTTGTTACCATGAAGACTATAGGTGACAAAAACATGGGGGGGTAAATGATGAAACATCACAGAGAGAGGAATCAGAGCAGGACAGTGCAGACTTCAGACAATGGTGAAACATAGTTAACAAACAAAACACTGTGGGACAGACTGAGCAGAAAACTGCCTGTGAAAGGGCAGCTTTTGGACTCAAGATGAGAGTCAGAAAAGTAACTATCAGAGCAACCACACAGGCCTCCCAATGTAGAGCCCTGTTCCACACAACACAACATGCTAAAAGAGTGCTGTTGTCTGTTATTCAGCATGTTTTTGAAAAGCAGCAAGCCCTAAAACAGATTTCGAGCTAGCCTTGTCCCATAACAACTGACGTCGGCCAAGGACTCCAGCCTATCGGACTCTGAACAGCGTATGACAGAGGAAAGGGATACAAGTCAATACAGAAACACCAGTCAGGCATAGATGCAGTTTAACGTGTGAACAAAATATGGAGAAAGTGGGCTTTTTAATCTCTTGTCCTTGCTTTGCGATTCTTAATCTGACACTAAAGATGAGAAGAATAGGATTGAAAGGAGTAAAATTTACCATCAAAGCCAGTAATTTACCATCTAGTTCTGTCTCAGTCCACCAGGGTATCAAACTTGCACTAATCCTCAGAGGATGTAAACAAATGGAGACAAAGAGAGAAGATGGTATGATCTCCATCATGTTTTGCCAAACTTTAATGACTATGAAACTCATATTCCTGCTACCATTTTTTTTTCACCTCTCCTTCCCTTTAATTCCCTTTTTACCTTCTTCCAAAAGAGTCTGACAAGATTGTATCTTTCGTATTACTGTTGTAGACCTGAGACCAAAAACATAGATACATCAAATCTTTAAACACTTCAGATGTTGGTACAGGTATACAATGTCTTGAAGTTTCTGATAAAGGCAATGCATTGTGACTGTCTTTATTTAGCATGGAAGCTGCAGCCAAGAGAGGAATTTTCCTACCCATTTGCATGTATCAGACAGAAAACAGAAGACTGGGTACAGACTCACTGTGACAGCATAAAAGAGCTACCCATAGCAGAGAAATATTAATATGTAAAGAGGTATTTCACTTTTGTACTTGTCTACAAGAAAGCCTTTCTGGAATGCCACATACAAATTTGATGCCAAGCTTTTAATAAGAATGTGAAAAAATGAAAAGATTTAGAGAGGAACTAAAATAATTACTTAGGATTTTGAATTAAGAATTTAAAAAGTTGTTTAACCTAGAGATGTATCTAAGGTGCAATTTCATCAGGGTGTATAGGGACCTGCAGGAAGAGCAGAATTTGACAGCAGAGAAAGCTCTTCAATGTGGTAAGTAAAGACACAACAAGGCTGAAATAACTGAACCTGAAGCGAGGCATATTCAGATAAGAGATACTTCTGTTACGATAAGAGGCATTAATAAGATTACCTGGGATTCTCCACCACTGCACACTTTAAAATCATGATTGGGAAGTTTTAAACAAAATACCTAGTCTAATTCAAGCAAAGGTGTTAGATTTAAAGCCAGTACACAGGAGAGTTCAATAGCTCACAGTAGCACGACATGTCAGACTAGATAATCATAGTAGTCATTTGTGGCCTTAGTATATACAAATCTATGACCTATTTCTCACATTAATTGTAAGACAAGGTCAGAAAAGTTACAGACTAAATTAGCTCTTTTACATTCAGTCACATGGCCATATGTTCCTATGCTTTCCATGCCAAAAAATGCAGTCATTTGCCTAAAAATCTGCTTTCAAACTGTACATACAAGCTAAATTAACCTTCTTGCTGTATGTGTTCATTTCAATTAACACCACAGAACGTGGTCACACACAAGAAAATCCCTGCATGACCATCATGATGTGAAAATAGGTGTAAGATATGAAGAAAACAAGTCTAGGAAAACTAGAACATAATTCTGACCTGGAGAAAGAAGTAATTTCATGCATCATCACCTGCTCATTGGCTATTCCTAAAGTATAAATGCAAGGATTAACTATTTATAAAAAGAAGTCTGGAAAAAACATGGTAAATATGTATACACTGCAGTGAATTACTCCTTTCACTCTCAAGCGTGCATATACTCTAACACAAATCTCACAAGCTTTTCTTAATTTTAAGTTACATATTTTAGACAGCCAGGAAGAAATTCATGGAAGAAAAATCCACTGAGAAACTGGAATCCCAAATCACTATTTTGCAAGTTGTTGGAGTTTGAGTGACCACCCTCGGAAAACACTGTTACGTATTTGCTCTGTTCTTGCGCCCATTTGATATTGGTGATATTGGTTTCTCTTTGAGAAAAAGGGTATTAAGCTAGCTGGATCTCTGGTTTTACTCTATACATCCTTATGCTCAAATATCTTGATGAGATGATCTATATGGCCATAGATATATTTTGCAGTGCTATTGCCCTATCCTTCCTAGCATTTGCAAACGTTTTCTGCAGCTATCTACATAGACTTCTTTTTTTTTCATTATTCCTGTGAGCTATTTTTCCATTTACTCGGGTAAATATCATAGGGACCACATCAAGACCTGCTAAAACATATACACATATATTATACCTATAAGAAGCATATATCAAGACAAAGTAAATAAAGCTAAAAAAAATTAAAAAGGGGGCATAGCAATATTTTTAAAGGCTATTTTTCCTTTACCTATTAAAAGGCAAAAATAACCAAAACACACAGCTCATCTTAACATACTATTTTGTGGTGAAGACTTAGGCGGCTTTAGCATTGAAAAAAAAATCTGAAACAGATGAATAATGGAATAAAGGAATATATCCACTAATTGCTTCTCTAGACTGTGTCCGCAGATTTGCACCACAACTTCAGAAAATTCTGTAAAGGGAATATCAACCATGATTTTTCTACCTTCTTTTTCAACCAAATGCTGGCACTGCAGTTATTCCAAACACAACAGAGAGAATGAAATTAAGCCTGGCTCAATATCCACTCGTATTCAATTACAGGTTTCCCCGTGTCTTCATGCAGATCCATAACCTCTGGGTGTACAGAGAATAACGTCCACTCCAAGTCAGTACTGTCTAAAAACAGGTTTAAAAAAACAACAAAAACAAACCACCAAACCAAAATGACACCCTCGCACACACAAAACAAACCTGACAAAAGGTGCAGACCTATTTAATTAACCATTTTAGGGCTTGGAAGTACTGAGGAGTGAGTTAATTTTAAAGATTGAGAAGGCTGAATTAAGACAGTAAGAGCATTCGGAGTGCAAAACCTGAAGGAGTATTCCCATGTTTAAAATCTACAGAGCTAGCTCAAGCTCTGAGGATGAATACAGACAAAGCCAGGAAGATAGAAGCTGTGAACACACTATATTTCAAAGTCTATCTTGTGTTCTTACCAAGCCCTCAGCATCATGTTTTATGGCACCACCTCTGTGGTGCTCTTTCTCCTATTGCTACCCTTCAATTTAACAAGATAGAGTTGGATTCAAAAGATGCACAGTATAACAAATTATCCTGGTAATATGAGCATTTACAGGAAAAGCTTCAAAGTACAAACAAAGTCAAATTAACTAAATGTAACGTTGATACAACACTGTCTGAGAAAGACACTGTGAGTCAAATTCCTTTGGGTTACAGCAATTCTGGGGAGTTCTTAATGTGACTATTGTAAAATGACAAAATGATATTTTATCTGTTATCCTACACACAGCAGAATGCTGAGGTCTGTAGGAAGATTTTGAATCCTGTGCATTTCAGAAATATTATCAATCTGCAGTTTTGTTTTCATTGGTAGAATGCTTACCTTTAAGTCAGACAACTTTGTAATACAAATATTTAAAAATAAACAAATCTCATTGAATTTCACTTGAAACAGTGAAAGAAAAGTATAAGAAAAAAACCAAACTGTTTTCAAACACACGAAATCCAGTAGCATATCTAAAACTGTAACAAAGTGTTTTCTCTTCAAAAATTGACTTATCCTATGGTTTTAACTCAGGTAAGTCACAAAGTAGTACCTTGTTTGAGCTGAAGTCAGTCAGTCTTTGGTTGACTCTTCCATACACTGCTTTCTTCCCACAGAACCTAACAAAAAAAAAAAAAATTTGCATTGTTGAGAAGACCAATATCCATACTTCAAAAGGTACAAGTAAGCATAAAGGAAGCTGGAAAAAGCTAGCTGGTGAGTAATTTCACAAAAGGGAAAGATTTGAAAGACTTGCACGTGCTTTTACCAGCTACAGAAAGAGAATTTCTTATCTGAGTATAGTATTTTAATTGTGTTAACAAAAGCAGGAACAAATACAGGCAGATGTAGAGTCTGAAACAAAATTGTATACGGTAGGGTATGAGAAACTCTTTAAAAATTAATTTATTATCTTCTGAAATTACTGCTATTCCAAAAGGTCAATAACTAGCTGCATATTATTATCATTAGTTTAATGAAACCAGATTTTCCTTTCTCTTCAACTAGTACTAATAAGCTCTAGTTAAACCAGTCTACAAAGATATGAACAAAAAGCACCTCTATCACTTTAATTTTACAGTAGGGTAACACACTGACTATTCAAAATGCTTACCTCTTCTCCAAATTTACAAATGAAAATAACAGAAACTATACAAGATGAAATGTCTAAACAAACAGGCAGCGAAACACAAATGAGGTAAAAAAATATTCAAGATGAATTGCAACCCTGAGGATATTTTATTACTGTGGTTGTTTGCAAAGAAAGGCAGTGTGCTAGATCAATGTTTTCCTTCCTTTCTGTACTTTTTATCTAGCCTGTCTTAACCACCAGTTAAAAAGCTCTGGAGGACTTCTTCCACCTCTGTTTTGGTCAAATCCTACAGAAAGTTACACACGCTATGTGTTCTGATCAGTCTTGTGAACCAGTTACCATTTTCTTACTACTTCCATGGCTGTTCAAAGTGTAAGATGTGCATGTTGCTACAAAAAATCCAGATCCCCCTCCAGTGTAGCAATGGATGCCTGTGACTGTGAGAAGGGGAATGAGCCTCAGAAGCACCTAACTGGAATTGAATGACCCTGACAAAGAAAACAATTATTTTGTCTTTCCCTGAACTGGCTGCTTCTAGGTGTCTGAGTCATCCAACACAAAACTCCCAGGCTTGGAAAAGGAGACAAAAATCCCTACTAACTCAGTACAACATTTCCTCCTGCCTTATGATGGATACTGCTGATGAAATCTTTGTCCTGATAAATGTGGTCTTATAGAAATGCAAATGCTTTTCAGTGGAAAGTAAAGCCAGTCAGAACTGAGCTGCTTTTTAATATTTGATCAAGAATTCAAAAATCTGCCCACTGCAGTGGAAAAAAAAGAAAAAGAAAAAAATCATGCTTCTTTGTGGCATTTTTCTCAGAAACAGGCAACACTGTCATAGCTACATCTTAAGCAAGTAGGCAGGAAAAACTGAATTCCAAATCAGTATATTCACATACCACAGTAGTTCTGAAATTCTTCCCATTGAAGGAATCAAAGTACACAAGCCATCCACCGCATGAACAGAGAATAACCCCTCTGACCATCAGCAAGAGGCCTCAAAAATAAAGACCAGCCTTCTGTAAGTCAGATCACAAACCCACAACAGCTAGTGGCACAGGATAGTTCTGGCAAGCACAGATGGAAGCTGAGGGTGTCACTCCCCACAAGTAGGAATAAGATTTTCCCTATGACCTTCTCATAATTGTTTCTAAGCATTTCACATTGTTCTTGACAACTCACAACTATTGCTGGAATTAACCTACTGCTTGGGAAAGAACACTCTCAAGAGACCAGGATTCTCTTGTTTCACCAGAAGGGAAGACAGTCACATTCATGTGTTACTTGCAGAGGCTTCTATCCTCTCCATGTAACTCTACTGACAAGTCCAGAGACCTGCCAACATGTCATTTGATCTGCTGGCACAGCTAACAACTGAAGTTTAGCTTTAGAACGTATTCATACATTTTTCTGAGATCAGAATTCCGTTAGTAGAGAACTGATGCATAGCTTTGCTTTTTCAATTCGAGCAGCCTGCCACAAACATACAAATGTCTATGAACCAGCAGAATCCATAACACTCAAATTCTAGAAGAGAATGAGCTTGTAACAGGCAGATTCTTTGAGACAGAGTTGATTGCATTACTATTTTTATTGTCAAAACAACAAAATTAGTAGATGGAGGCCCTTAACAGACTTAAAATGTGGCTTTTAGAGATTTTAAACTATGTTGCATAAATTAACTCTCAATTAATTCTTTTCAGGCTAGAGATAAGGTCTACCCTACAGAGTAAAAGATGGCTTAAGAAGTGCAAACAAAAGATAATATTAAGTGACAAATGTATGAGGTTTGGAGGCATCATCGTTAGTCCCATTTAATACTTCTAATAATGATCAAGAAGACAGTAAACAGTGTGGTAATGAAATCTCCAGTTTAGAAGGATTAAAAGCATGAGCAGATATTACCAGCAAAATGCAATTTGGAAAGTCACAGGCTGAGGCATCTGGAACAAAATAATCCAAATATCTGACCTACACATTCTCGGTAGTAGGGATAACTGAAACTTGGTAATAAAGCAGTATATGTACATATATGTATGTATTCCCATAGAGAGACATATATGTGCATTATCTATATGTGTGTGGGTGTATATATATGTGTGTATATATATATATATATATGAACCAGATACAGATACAGGCAGGAATTCTCAGATGACTACAGCTGACAGGAAAAGATGGACATTTTCAAGTAAACCTTTGGAAATTTCTCAAAACTGATTTTGTTCTTTAAAGCATTAGATAAAATTTAGTTTGCCTTTAATGTTGAAGGAAAGTTATGTAGCACAATCAGCTTCATTATAAAGACTGAATTTCACCCATGAGTTTACGTCAAGATCCCAGTTTGTGTCTCAATTCAGTTAAATTTCCAGGCTCCAGCAGTGAAGCTACATGCCTACTAGTGAATTAATTTGTAGAAGTCTAACTAGAAAGCTATGGACCAGAAAGAGTTCAGAGGAAAACACTGAAAAGGATAAAAAACCAGAAAGAGTAGTTTGAAGAAAAGGCTTAAAAGGAGCTGGACAGGTTTATGATAGCTACAGGATAACTCAAAGAAAAGGGTGGACCAGCCTTTGGCTGTACAAAGGGATTCTCAGTACAAGACATCCATAAAACAACTATTTCCCAGACTAATTAAGTTGGGGGAGCTTTTTTTTTTTTCTTAAAAAATGTCTATTTCACTGTAAGATATTCTTGACTACAAAATACTATCCCAAGTGAAGCTGCAACATTTTTAAAACATGAGCGAGCCAACCTAGAGTGAACCCATAAGATGAGACATCTGTCACTAGCACTTAGACTGATCAATTTCATAGCTGTCCTTTAATGAATTAACTCTTCCAAAGACATTCTACTTATTTACTAGTCTTTCTTTAATAAAATGAATAATATTTGTTTGCCTAGTGAAATGCCTTGGCTCTTTAGTCCTTTAAAATACACGTTAGTCATGCTAACTCTCTGAAATAAAGCACCATAAATCCTAATTTAGTCCTAAATGTAAAGACAGAAGTAGAGATATACAAGAGTTTTACTTGTGTTATAAGAAGAACCCAAGATAAACACAGAGCAGTATTTCAAATATTGCGTGTATGCAGATAAACCAACATAAAACTTGCACTGCCTCAAGCGTCTGAATACAAGCAGCTTTTTCATTCCTTTCCTTGTACTTCTTGAAGAAGCTTGAATTTAACTATTTTACACTTTCTGGGTTTTTATTCACCTATTATAAACATGACAGCTGAAAATGTGAATGAAGAGGCCTTGTTAGGTATCAGAAGCAGTAATCCCACAAGGTAGACTCCAAATCAGTGACACAGTGGCATGGAGATAAATACAGAGGTAATTTAACTCCACAGCCTAAGCCATGGCATAGCGAAAACCCACCAAAAAAATTTAGTTAAATAGTAAAGCAAATTTGAAATCAGAACTGCTACGTAAGTTTGTTATGTTCTGCTGTTAAAATAACATAGATTTCACCTGGCTTTTCAGAGAAGAGTCCATTAAAAAAAAAAAAAAAAAAAACACTAAATCACTTCAACTCATCCTTACCTGTTGAAAGAAAGAAGTATTTATAGCAAGTCAATTGGTATAAATGCCACTCCTGAAAACCTCCCGTCATCACTCAACTTGCTTACATCCAGCAGACCCTTTGAGCAGCCTGCTCTGCCCTTTAGGGTCAGCAAAGCTAAACCAGGTACTGCTTGGCTTTGCAAACTATGTCCCAATGTTGTAACAATGCAACCACAGTAAATAGGTGGGTTTTATAATTTTACTACTTTGACTTATAAAATTTTCCGATTTGTAAAAACAGCACAATCAACATTATTAGAAGAGCACTTAAAGTTTAATAATTTTCCCCTAAAAAAAAAACCAACCTTAAACCTAATTACAGTAGATTTTTCAGCAAGCTGTAATTATTCCTTCTTCTTCTGACCAATACTGAAAAGCAAGTAAAAGAAAAAGACCAAAGGTCAGTTAAAGAAAAATAAACATGTTGGAATGAGTAGGTACAAAACCAGATTTTGGCAGGATCACAGGAGTTAAATTCACATGAAGATTCACAACCAGTTCCAAATGTGGTATTTGAAACTGCATCCCAGACTGGTGTGACTGCTATACTGGTGAGCCCCACCACTCAAGTAGACTTCAAACTGAATTTTGCCAATAAAACAGTGCTAAGCTTTGGGGCCCAAGTTGATTCCTGCTCCACTAAGAGCAAGGGCACAACTTATCCTCATGTCTGAAACACCATTCTGCACCTAGACATGGACACGCTCCAGTTTGCCTCCAGGGAACTTGCGTACCGATATCTAGATTGTTGGTTTAGCTGAGGAGTCAAGTCTCTCAGCATTAGACACTATAGTACTGAGCATCTTTAATTCTCACCCTTAAATCTCCTTTACTGTTTTAGTTAGTTGTGTTGGTTGCCATGAGTTCATGATTAATCTAGGCATAGTAATCAGGAATTTCATAGGAGACCTCCAGCTGCTCTAAAGGCAGACTCTTCATGTGCTGAAAGGTATGTATGGAGGGGAAAAAACAAAAACATTAAAAATAATTTTAAGAAGTAAAAAACAGATTTAACAGGTAACAGCATCTTAAGCTAAAAAAGTTATTTCTGTAGTAGTAAACAATGATTTTTACTGACAAAATAAAAAATATCAGGAAGAAGTTACACTAACTCAAAAAAAACCCAAACATCTATAAGCAGCATTTAGGCAATGAGGAACCTGCTCAGGTAGGGATCTCTTGATTTACTGTGGAATAAGAACAATCCCTGTATGAGTTTGTAGAAAATAACATAAGAGCAAAATCAGAAAATGAATCCTAGAAGTCTGGTGTTTCTAGTGTATTACAGAACATTTGAGTACAGTGCTTAATTTGAAAAGCAAACACAACTCTGAGTTGCATATACTAGGAACACATGGCAAATCTGGAGCAGTAACGAAAGGCTGGCCAAGAGAGGCTGGTCAGACTCAGATAATTTGGAACAAATGTATCCCCTTACGATGTTGTGAAAGTGCTTTCAATAGAGGAAAAAACAAACCTGCTGAGACTAGAGAGGTTACATTTCAGGTTACAGAGAAACCCTTTATTTACCAGGAACCTAGGCAACAGCCATGATAATTTTTTTTTAATTTTTTTTTTTTAAATGTACATTATCTTATTAATGACTACAGTGCCGGAGTGTTTTAAATGCTTTGGCTTTTTTCATCTAGTGCACACCAGCTATTCAACCTGAGGTTACTAGGTGGTCTCAGCCCAAGTCCTTGGAGAGATCCAGGCCAGAAACTGAGGAAATCATAGCGAGAAATAAAGTTCTAGAACTTCAAGGGTTACACTCATGCAAAAATTTCCGAAGCAACTCAAATGAAGTTTCATTTGCTGTGACTTCTTGGTTATTGTCTTCTGGGCAAATAATCTTAGGTAAAAATGTGTATGTTTCATACACGTAAGTGAATTGTAGAGGGACCCAAGTCAATGGCTTACAATCGTAGAGAAACATGCTAAAGTACAACTTGGTCTACATATGTTCTGGTTTCAAAACACATTAGCTTAAGCATTGTAGCTTCACACTTCATAATGCAACTTTTACCCTACTTAAAATCACTGCCACATGCAATAACAACTCAAGGGCATGGCATTGTCCCATCCCTTTATAAGCACAGTCCTTTTCCCCTTAAGAAGACAAGAGAAGTGAGTATGTGTCAAAGCTACATGGCTTCCCACCTACAACCAAGTGATTTATTTCCTCAAGAAAAACAGAGCAGATAAGAAAGGATGATCTATTGCAATGTGCTCCAGCAAGCTGCTACAGCAGTGCCCCAAGTGGCACTACCCTGTATCAGGTCACATCAGGTTTGTTATCGCTGCCCTCAGAGATGAGCTACATCTCCACAAAGAGCATGCCTTGAATGCAGGAGGCACTCCAACACAGAGCGCAGGACACCTGCTATTTCTGTCCTTCTGCCATGCAGAGAACAGGACCAACCAAGACCTCCTGCTGAAATACACCTGGCATTACAACCCAATGCAAAAAGCTTTTGACCAGAGATAGGGCAAGCATGGGAGAAACATTGTTTGCTTTCCAGGAGCTGAGAATAATTTGGGGAACATTCAAGGTAAATAATTTGAAAGTAGTCTCTGAATTAGATGGAAACAGCTCTACAAGAAGAGTTGAGAGAATCACAGGAGATGTGAAGAGGCACCTAACATTTGACCACAAGATATTTGCTTACTTCTAAGAGTGAAACTAATCCACGTGTGTGTTGTCAATGTAAATCTCTTCCCTCTACTGTAAAAGATGGGGTTCCAGAGGAAAAAAAAAAAAAAGGCATTTACATATTAGGTCTTTATCCATTGAGAAGAGATATGCAATGCTATCTGAATTCTTCAAGGAGATCATGCAAAATAAACTATTCTCTCATTTTTCTCAGAAATTCCCTCCATTGTGATGACAAGTGGGGGTTTCCCCCCTTTTGTTTTACTGTATGAGAACTAATATAAAGACTAAATTGTAAGAAGCTGGTGGGAGAGGAAGTTGTGGCAATGTGATGGGCAGGTGCACATGCCTGATCTCCAGAAAGCTCAGCACAAACATCTTGATAAAGGCTGCTCACCACAGCATTGATATTCTGTCAAAATAAATAATATCTCTACCACAATAAGTCATTAAAATCTTTTATGAATGACCTGCCTATAAGACCCTGCACAGAGACCTCTATGTAGTTCTTCTCCACAGAGATTTATGAGCACAGGTTTGTGACTATTGATTTACTGTAGCTTTTTGATCCCAGGCTCCAATCCCATTAGCTCTCACAAAGGAAAGACAGTGAGGCCCCATCACTGTCTGTGTGTGGGACTTCTAAGAAATCTCTCCACTGCAGGCAAGTGTATTGGGATGACACAATACATGGATGTGTCTCGGAGACTATGCTGGATAAATAAGTAGAAAATGTTGCCACAGAGTAGATGCTGTATTTGCAAAAAGATATGGAAATCATTAATACCCACAATCTCTAAGCATTAATGGGAAAGAAATATCCATCCTACTCAAATTTTAGAATAGAAGTTCTGCCTCCAAAATGTCCCTTTCAATACAACGAATGTTTCTTGTTTATTCCTCTATCATGATGTGTTGCAGGATAAAGCTGAACAGCTAATACGAATCATGTTCGTAAATCTCAGGCCATATTTGGACAGAATTGCTAGGCAGGGACATTACAGCAGATTGGGGAAAGGAAAAGGGAAAAGTCTAACAAAATACAAATGCTTATTTTGTGTCACTGCATTTAGTTACTTTAGAAGTAGAGATCCAGCTGTGCTGAGAACTGGTGCATGGTTCAGTGGAACAGTGTTGCAAACCTTCCCACACAAACAAAACAAGTTCTGTATTATGAGGTGACTACAAGTTATTTAAAGATATCTTGCCTGAATCAATCAGCAGATGACAAATTTTATCCAGAATCTCACCGAAGTTCCCTCATTGATCCTTCAAGAAGTTTAGACTTCTCTCTGCAGAGTGACCTCACATTTTTTCAGAATGAAAGTGATTGTAGCAAGTAATTTGAAATCAATTCTGCAGTTGCATCTGCTTACAAGACACTTAGTAACTTTCTGTGACGATAATGACTTGACCTTGAGCAGCTCATGTTTTATTTGTGACGTTAGAACTACAGGAGCCTTTCTGTTTCACCACAGAAAGGAAGCAGGTCTGACAGACATTCAATTTTCATATGCTTCAGGGTTTGAGCCACCCAACAAAACAGCCAAAAGCTGACCAAGTTCAGCTCATTGAATTTTATCTATAGCATTACAGATATTCAGATAATACTGGCTATCAGAGTTTGTTCCACTTTCATTCTTCCTTCTGTTGTGTATTAGCCACAAATCAGGTGTAAGACATTATAGAGCTGGTATTTCGTATACAGGAACACATTCTTACCAAGTGTAAATAGCTATAGTGCTCTCATTTGAGAGACTTACATGAACTCACACAAGCTGGAAATCTGGCCTATAGCCTCCAAAGCAATTGAAAAACATGAGGGTGCTTTGAGATGAAAGGTAGTTTCTGAAGAAAATAGAGCATTTTCTTACATACTAGAGCAGAGCAAGCTCTAAACTGATGATGTGCATTACTTCCTGGAATTTAACAGCTCCTTAACTCAGCTTCTTTTTAATGTTTATAGGTATCTTCTTGGCCAGACTAGGCACTTCTGAGCACAAGAAATGAAGCAGTGGTAATGAACTACAGAGCAGCAAAAAGTCAGTGAGGTTATGTTTGAATCTCTTGCAGTTCCATCTACTACAACACTAAATCAAAAGAAATGGATTCTCTCCCTGTTCAGTGCGATTTGCCCATCATTTATCCTTTGCCTAAGCCATTAGTAAAATACCAATTGACCCATATTAATTTTTCTCTTTTTAGGTTTGGGTTGGTTTTTTTTTTTAGAAAAGTTTCTGTGTTTTTTCTCTCTCCACACCCCAGAGCCTTCCATGAAAAGGAGTCTCTATCCACAAGAAAATGAAACAGAAGAGAAAAAAATGGATCACATTAGACTGATTAGGTCAACGAGTGCCACAGACTTCTTCCTGTCTGGACAGAGCAAAGTAGTAGAATTTCAGGGTCTCAACAACTTTGGGTTGCCAAGGTGGGTAGAGAGGCATGGGCTAGCTAAAGGTAAAAACGAAACAAAAAAAAAAAATCCACCACCCACCCACAACACATAGGTAAAAAACATGAGAGATGTATATTGGAGAGAAAACTGTAGGGTGACCTATTGATTTCTCCAAGTATCACTCTCAGAAAAACAGGTCACAGTAATCAGCTGCAGATGTCCAGTCCAAGATTGGAGAATCAGACATTGAAACATTACCAGAAATAAGTTTCCTGCTGAGCTAAGAGGGTGCACATCCTCCCATGAAAATTGCTCCTCGCATCTTTCTGTGAACCCCGTTAATTACCAGCTGTGAGCAGAGGCGAGACAACTCCAGTGTTATTAGAGGCTGGGCTCCTCTGAGTTTCCTATTAGCAAAGACCCTGCCTTTCTTCCTTTATTTCTTCCTATCTAACCACCCTGTTCTAATTTATAGCTTTGCAGTAGCATCACTGTAGTTAAAACCAAAATGGCACTTCCACTCTAAACCTCTGTTTTATTCCTTTCATTTGAGTCATTACTTCAGTTACCATAAAACTGTGCTTCCTGGCAATCCCTGTCCTCCTCCTCCCTTTCCACCTCAGCAAAATATATTTGTCATTCCCCAAGGACACCAGCTGGCTGATCCTGTGCTCTCTCTTTCATGGCCTGTAGATTTGTCTTCAATGACAGCTTCTGGAAGGAAAGAGCCCGCAAGGATACTGCTGCAGTGTTTGACT
This sequence comes from Pampusana beccarii, assembly GCA_013399365.1. Taxonomy (NCBI): domain Eukaryota; kingdom Metazoa; phylum Chordata; class Aves; order Columbiformes; family Columbidae; genus Pampusana; species Pampusana beccarii. Next base: position 45,495 of record VWYH01006860.1, on the reverse strand, counting down.
AGCAGAGAATTTGAGTTTTTAGAGAACGTAAAGGAACATATATTTGCCCTATACACATGGTAGAAGGAAAGAGTGGAGGCTTTGACCTCTGCCCTAACAGTACTTTACTTCTCTGCTTCTATTTTGAGGTTTCTTAGAACCCCAAAGGACCTGTCTGCACTTTTTACAAGAGATACGCATCAAAAGTCAGCATGTATGACAGTTACATTAGAAGTCACGCAGCCAGTCTTGGGCTGTACTTGCTGAGCAGACTCCTCAGAGAGCAATAGGGTCACTTTAGTCACAATACTATTACCCTAAAGAGAAAGAAAACAAGCTCACAAGTCTAAGACTTGCAAGTTCCTCAAGTCCCTTCGTTTGATTAAAAATCATTGAAGGAGACAGACAGGTGGAGCAAGTTTTGTTTCTATACAACCACATGATCCCTCAAGAGATTTGTGAGAGCAATGAGCAAGGGCTATTGGAACTTCACAAAGGATCATTGCCCCACCCAAACTTGTGGTGATGGGAATTTGTCAGCAGGTTTTATTTTGCATAAGCATTCAATTCTATTTCATAGTTTCCCAATATCATTTTAGATACTAAACCTACATTTTCTTATTATCCTAAGATTTCCAAGGGTCAACCAATGCTTACTTTGGTTGAACAGTCCATAAAATTCTTCTGTACATTTGTGTGCATACATACGCGAAATACTGCAAAATCTCCAGCCCAGTAGAGAAAAATGATTTCACTAACACCCCTGAATAAAGGAAAAAACCCACCACCTCACACATATAACACATATCTTCAAAATTGCCTTATTTTCTCATTATTTATTTTAACAAGTGCCAGCCCTTCAAATATCTCTGAGGTTTTTTTGTTTGTTTTGATAACATGATAGGTGTCATGGCAGAAATGAAAGAAGCAAGAATTGGTGAAAATCCTGGGGTCAAACTCGAATGAGTGAAAATCCTGGGGTCAAACTCAAATGGTGCAATAAGCACTACTCAGTTAGTAGTAACCTATGTACCCCACAGACTATTAAGTATTAATAAATCAGCTCTTTTCCCTTTTCCAGGCTGTACTGCACATTCAGCCTGTGGGACTAAAAAAAAAAAATTACTGCTCCTCAGCGCTAGCTGCCTTCGAACAAGAAGAAAAGCTGCTACAAACTGGTTATCTCCATTACACAGATTTTGAACTGTCCTCTGATGAGTTTGTGTCATGGCCATTCCGTGCAACACGATAACACATTAGATGGGTTACTGGGAAACTGGAGTGATTGTAAAGAAATAGAAATATGGAGGCCTCTTGATAGAGTTTGGCTCACTTATGCTTTTTTAGAGTGCAGGGGAAAAATAACACACTACCAATAATTTCTACCCACTCTTCCACTTTTTGATTTTCATTTATAACAATTTAGAATCTCATTGTTATTATACAACTGGCTTCTGCTGATGAAAATAGGTCAGATAAGAGGATTTTAAAATTTGCTGAATACCGCATCAGTTCAATGAGAGCTGTGCGTAATGTTAATACTATTAATATAGAAAAATCATTAAACAACTACAGCATAATGTGGATGCCTGTTAGTGACTTAAATTACACATGATGTTTTGTGACTCAACTGACACCTCAACACTTTTTTTTTTTTTTCTGTTATTCTTGGGATTTTGAAGGGCAAAAGCAAACATGAATGCAATGATACAAATTTCAAATTTTGCAATCAGAGCTTCTGAGACTATCCTCTGTCCATCACAGATGATGTAGCCTCTGGCACCTCCAAATTAAAAGGAGATACTGCTTTTCTTCAGCTGTAGCAGTGTGCACAAGGAAACTTTAATCAACTCAATATCTTTTGGTTGTAAGAGCGGAAATAGCACACTGATCTTCCCATCTTCTTCAGTAGAGGAAATATTCTTTCCACTGGGACTTGGTTAAAACACATTTGCATCACAGAAAGTTCCGTGAAGTAGAAGAAATACATTTCAGAGCATATTTTAGGGTGTTTGGAAAAATAACCTCCTCCTTCAAATAAATTGAATGAAAGTAATTTCTTTCCACTACACTCCAAGGAAAAGTTTCTGAGGCATCTGGCTTGGGTAACACACAAGAGAAGCAACATGTATTCTCACTGCTGCCTGGCCTGATGTTGTTAACAGCGACATCGAAGCAATAGAAACATTTCTGCAGCCCAGGATCTTCTGCACTTCAAAGGTGCCTGTTTTTTATTCCAAAACAGGTTGTAACAACTGAAAGCAAAAGGCAGTCTCAGGAACTCTTAAAAATCTGCAGACAAACATCCTTCAAGGTAAAAGTCAAGTTTACATCCCTTAGTGAAATTTCCACAAAATGTCCCTAATTCTAGTGAGAATCTATTACTTTTGCTGCTTGAATGGCTCAGCCACAGATCTTCTTTATTCCTGATAGAAGTAAAACACAACACGAAAGCAAAAGTAGAATAGAGAAGGCAAACCACCTCTGATCGGTTTCTCTGCTAGTGGTATATTTGTCAGGTAAGAATCACTTCAAACCAGTCTAATTTACTGAATACAACTGACCTGCAATTTTCTGAGCCATGAACAATCTTTCCGTGGAAGACTTCTGTTCCAGGGTAATCTCAAGGCTCTCACTCCCTTAAGTGTCTGAACTAACTAGATCTTCACTAGAGAGCAAAATACAAATTTACCTGTACTGCAAGATAGTGAGGAGGGACAAGAATTAAAGAAATAATGTGGAAAATTAAGAAAGGAAAAAAAAAAAAATAAAAAATCTGTCTGTATTCTATAATGCAAAATACCTAATAAATATCTATGAAAGGAAACCAAGAGCAAACCTGACACCTGTGACACCTGGAGAATTAAAGGTCCTCATCCTCAGTTTGATGTAAAAGAGGAACCCACTATGGGCAAACATTAGGGATCACATACCCACCCAGCAGCACCAGGCACTTAACATGTTTAACAAGTTCTTCTGCTGCAGAGATGGCATTGTAGCCACAGGAGGAAAACTTCTAACGTATCATGTCAGTCCTCAAGTTGTGCTGCCTAGGATTTTCATTAAGCATTTTCTTAAGGGAGATTGTAAGGCTCCCCTGGGGTACAGCAAATTTACGGACAGGTTTCCTTTGCTTCAGATTTGACTTGACCTATTCATATTTACAAGCTACTTTTATTCTCATCTCCACGCTGCAGTTCACTGTCACTAAATTACCAAGGTAACGGGATTCTTTAATATTCACAATTTGTTTCCACCAATTGTTACAGTTTGTTTTTCATTCTTGCTGTCAGTCTCTCAGCCTTCTCACTAACACTCCTATTTTCATCTTCTCTCCTGTACCTTTTTTTTTTAATAGATATCAAACAGAAAAATACTGAGAAAAATTGCATCCTCCACCTAGCAGAAGTCTCCAATATCTTATAGTGTTAATGAAAGGACCCCCGAGTGTTTTTTCCAGCTCCAAAAGCACAGGTAGCAACGTCCACATTGCCTGATCACTGAAGTAACCAGACCCCAGCAAACATATTGCAATAATACATCGTTGCACTCCCGTCTCATGAAGAACAAGTCTTATAGTTGACTGTAACAAAAAAAAAAAAAATCCCTCCCTTCCCCAAGAAAAACAAAAATCTGCTGGAACAGCACCAGGCAAGAAGTACTAGCTTAAGACCAAGTTGATACCAAAACCTCCATGCAATGTCTGTGTCAGTTGGCTCACAGCTTTGGGGTTGGCTGACTAGGACTCCTGCCATTGTGTTGAATTTCACAGAAGTTTGCAAGGATCTTTCCAGCTAAGAACGAAGACAGAAAACACACCCAAACACTCTAGACTCGACAGGAAATTTATGCTTTGACTTCAGGAATCAACCACTTTTACAATGCTTGGTTCTCTGTCAGGTATGCAGGACACAAGGGCTTTGCCTGCCACCCTCTGGCTCTGGGTATCTCTGCCTTGCTTTTGAGTCAGAGCAAGGAAGGGAGGTTTTGTTCAGAGAAGTAACCTCAGACACTTGTAAGGCAACAATCCTGCAGGTTTGGAGGAAACTCTCAGCTTGGTACTAGTTTTGTTAATTTAATTGCAAGAAAGCGTAGGTGATCCCCTGACAAGCCTTGTTATCAGAGAGCACAAGGAGCTTTCCATGAAAATGGAGGAAAAACAAAACAAAAAAACAACAAAAAACCCAAACAAACAAAAAACCAATTATGTTATTGTATCAACAGCTTTTCATTAACTAAAAAGTTTAAAATAAATCATTCTAGCCCTGTTCCTTCATTGTCAATAGCATTTCTAATGCTAATGTGTCCCTGTTTCCTGACTGACTTCTTTAAGGGAAAAAAAACAAGGAATGTACACATTCAAGTAATAGGATGCCTTTGTCAGTTCATTCTAAAATGTGCATTTCTATTAAACAGCCAAGCCTTTTCCTTCACACCACTGGAATGCCTGATTTTACTCGAACTGCTACTGTCTATACACAGAGGCAAACAAATAAGTGATAACTCTCCGTTTTAAGAACAGTGCCTACCCACTTGTTCACAACGGACTTGGTTCCACAGCAAAAGCAAAAGTGCAAAAATAATATAAAAGTATGCCAGGTCATTATTCAAAATGTTGCAAATAATTTCCCCGTCATTTCCATGTTCCTATGGCAGCATGCTACAATCTTTCTCCTCCTACATAAGGCTGTAAAACAAGAAAAGATTACTGTAATCCTTTTCTTCCCATGTCACACAAACACTGTAATCTCCCCGCTATGTCAGAAGCAAATTTCTGTCTGTAAATGTCAAGACTAACCCAAGAATAAGTTGCAGCAGCCTTTATTGTATTAGTAAATAGTTATGTAAGCTACTTATACGTATTTAAGCACAAACACACTGATGGAAGATTGAAGTTCTAGGTTGTAATTCAATCTTTGACTTCTTGCCTTTATAAACCACTCAGAAGCACACTCCCCTTTTATGACATTTAGGAATTGATTGTAGTCTGATATACCACTGCCTGATGTGCTTAAGTGTCTCCATGCACGTCTTGACTTCAGAGGCCTCTGAGGATTTAAGTTATTTCAGAGCCCCTTGTGAAGATATTTAAATGACCCGAACATATACAAGCCAACAGCTAAGCAAGTAAGTGGAGGAATAGGAGGCTGCTCAGCACGCCAGCAACCCCACAGATGCTGACTGGGAAGAAAACATTTTGGTAGGAATCAGAGACAAGACATAGGCCTGGGACAGAGCTCAGGTCAGCAGACAGCACCAGCCCTCAGCTGAATTACAGCCTTGACTGTGCCCTTGGAAAAGTCTGAAACCTTTGGACCTTTTATTTAAAAAAGAAGAAAAAAGAAGAAAGAAAAAAAAAAAAAAAAGTGGAGACAGCACAACTCGGAAGCCTTTTTTTATGAATTGAATTCAAGCCTGCAGGGCTGGTTCAAATGTCAGGCTGCAACAAGAGGAGGTGATTACAGTACACAGTGAGCAACAAGCCCCTCTCTTATGATCTCAGAACTGAAAGTAAATAGGCAGTTGGCCTCCAGGCCTTTCTCCTTTTTTGGTCTTTATTCTCTCTCCCTGGGATAGTCTGTTCAGGACCTGGGTGCTCTCTTCCTAGAACTGGCTGCTTGGCGCAGACAAAGTTCCTGAGGAATTGCATTGAGCATCATTTATTTTTATATACTATTTTCATTTTATATTATTAGTAGTAGCATATTAGATTTTTATTTTTTTAAACTGTTTTTATCTCAGTCCACGAGTTCTCTCTTCCTTTTCAATTCTTTTCCCTACTTGGGGAGGCAGAGGGGTTGCGCAGAGAGGGGGACTGAGCGATCGACTGTCATGGTTTTGATTGCTAGCTGGGGTTAAACTGCCCAACAGAAACACTGGATTTTCTTCTCAGGTACCTTCAACCTGCTGCACAGTGCAGGAAAATATTAACCTCATTGAACAAAAGCACTAACATGAGACTAGAAAAACAAAATTTTCTCCTGTTCTCTAGCTTGACACTGTTCCATTATTTGGCTTGTATTATTAAAAATGTCTGCTTGTACAAATAGCTATCAGAGTCACAGGGAAGTTAGGAGTTTGGACGGGGAGGCTGTCAGAACACAAGCTTAGCGGTTGTGTTGGGCTTGAGGAGATACCTGTAACTTGAATCAGAAACATTTGTGTGGGAGAGCTGTATTTGCAAACTACTCATGTTGTACTGAGGATTATTAAAAGACATAAATCTGCAGAGAGCCTTCATCTTTCGCCAGACTTCAACTTCATCATGACTAATCTTGAAGGAATATTAATAATACATGCCCTAGGACTTTTTCTAGCAAAAAAATATCAAGTTTCAAGAGAAGTTTTGCAGCTCAGGTGCATTTTTCACATCAGACTGAGATGGAGGCAGACAGTCAAGGCAAGAGACAAGCACTACATTGAACTCAAGAAGAAAAAAACCCAGTTGTTATCCCTTGTTACAGTTACAAGTGTTTTGTAAGAACCACTGAAAGAACACAGGACTGTCTATACACAGCAAAGGACATGGCAGGTTAAATATTTTCATAATATATGGGATGACAAAGAGGAATCAAGCAGAGAAAACCTCTGGATTCCAGGAAGTAGTGCTAAATCCAGTGAATAACCATGTAGCATTTGTAATTTCAACTACTATTAGCAAAAAAGGCACTGAAGAGCAGACCACACTCTCCCTGAAATGGGGCAACTATGGAGAAGAATTTACAGGCATTGGACAAATTTCCAGCTAGTATAGAAGTCTTAAATGCCATCTAGTGTCAGTAAAATACAGAATAAACTGGTGATGGATCATGTCTGAATAGAATTAGCAGGTGTTTTGCTAATAGTTTCAATAAGGTCAACGTTTTACCCATGGAATAATGTCTGATAGGACTACACTGAAAGATGTACATACTTTCATAACAGAACTAAACACATTTATATGCAGACAACTAAGTATACCCAGACACTGTACATTCAAGTTCAGATTCAAGGTTTAAGGCAGCTTTACCACAAGGGTTATAGTCAAACCTTTTCGTAAAACTTCTTCCTTAGGTATGGTCATATTCCACATAAAGACAAAACCTGAATGTGCACCAGCTTTCTCTATCCTCAAAATCCATACTCTAGTTCCCAAAGAAAGATCCAGCAGTGTGGCCAGATGGAAGTCACGAGGTATTTCAACTGGGTCCCCATGCTGCAACACGCACTGTCAAATCGATTAAATGCCACAAAATTAGATGACTCCTTGTTCACCAGAAAAAGTAAGACTTCATAAATCTAGTCCAGTTGGTCTACTTGGAGAAGAAAGGTACTGGGGATTCTGTTTTTGTGAATGCTTCTGGAGAACAATTTCTGCAGGTGTTTTTTATAAGCTGAGGTTTTAGTTTCTTTAAGAAATCCTTGCTTACATTTATAGAAAAGCTGCAGTTCATGCACTTCACTTCCCAGAGAAAAGGTGAGGGAGTGCAAACAGTAGATCTGGGTGCTTCTGATTCAGAGTCTCTCAGGTGACACATACAATACACGAATCTATGATCAGTGAACTAAAACAGAGTCTGGAGAAGAACAGCATAAAACAAACTTCTGTCCTAGACCTTTTTTGTTCTTATTGAAGATTGTCTATTTTTTTTTGTTTTCAGGAATTTAGTCTTTATTAATTTTTTCAAAAGTTTATCTTCAGATACTTAAAACTGAAAAGATACTGTTCATGGAATTCATCATCCTTACTCTCCGCTCAAAGGCAAACTTATTTAGAAATACTGCTGCTTACTGGGTATGAGACAACTGACAAAAAAAGAAAAAAGAGATCATTCATTATTCAAATACACTTTCCAGATGGAAAGCCTTTCAATCCTTTCCTCTGGTTTTATACAGCTGTTCATTCCTTTGCGGGAATCTAGAGGATGAAGAACAAAGAAATGTTAGACCTGGGCTATTTTGCTCTTGGAAAAGTGAACAGAATTAGATTGTGTTGAAGAACAAATTTCCAGCACATGCTTATTGGAATGTAATTCTGTGTTTAACAGATCTTAACTAGTTAATTCCACTCAATTTCAGTAAAATCAAGAAGTGCGGCAGTTTTGGATGCACAGGTTTTTGCTCTGTTATAAAACTAAACAGAGCTGTTCAATCTCCTGAGTAATTGCTCCGAACTTTGCTTTTGGGACAGCAGGTTTTCGAAAAAAAAAAATTTAAAAAAAAAATCCTGTAGTCAGGTAAAAGAATGCTGTCCAGCTTTTTTCAAAGTGGTTTTGTCTTCTAGCAGATCTGCCAAATGTGTTTTAGAGTGTTACTTCATACCATATAAACAAATCCCAGGGAAGTAAATGGTAATTTCGTCTTTATTTTTACCACCTAAAGGAGATTAACAGGCCTAACTGACTTCTTGTTCCCCCACTCTCTGCCCTCTCTCAGTTTAAGAATGTTGCATAAAGGGAAAGATTTTTTTCCTGGTAGGTAGATTTCAGCACCTCAACATGCTACAATTAACTTGAATTTTCTAACAAGCATTCTTTGTTGTGACAGATCATTAAAATAAACAATCTACTCTGACACAGCATCACCACATCTTTTATTACTTACTTCTCCCCTCTGTTATTGTTGAGATATTGCTGCTACTACCGAACTAAAAGAATATAAATATGGAGTTACACCTTTGATCTAAGAGCCACAGAAGTTAGTAACAGAGCCTATAGTCAAACACAGGTTTTGAAAGCTACAGCTTTGCTTTTCTCACTGTTCTCAGCTCTTTGTTTGTCCCTTGCAGTGCACCAGCAGCCTGCTTCCTGTGAACTGGTCAGGGAAAAGGGTATGGTCAAAACCTCTGCCAGAAAGGAAGGACATTTGGGTTGTGAGTAAGTGATCTGTAGTAGCAAGAGGGTAAAGGTCGATCCTACTGAGAGCAGGAACACAAGCTTAATATGTTCCTCAAAGTACGAACTGAGAAATTAGGGACTCTTAATGCCACCACATCATCCCCATTCCACGTTTTACATTAGTAAGTGGGACAACAGAGTGCTTTCAAAGCAGTATGTCCTATGCAGCCTATTTACAGTGGAGCTAGAGAAGTACATTTACATCCAGATAAGAAAGACTTCTGGCAGGATATGATCTCAAAAAGTGACTTCTGGTAAAACAAAATGATCAGCAGCTGAGCTACTTAAGAAAAGACATATTGTTCTTTCCCCACTCCAAAAAAGCTCAGTTTTATTTATTTTGAGAGCCACATTGCTATTTCATTGACGTATATCATGTGCTATAACAAAAAGAATGAAAATAAACAAACTCACTGGCAAACTGCATTTCTGTACGAGTTTCCATGGAAAGAGAGTGCTGCAGAAAACAAATGGAACCAACAGATAAGCCAAGATCCCAACAGCATCCAGCTCCATTCATCTCTGTTAACGTAATGGAAAAACAGTTTCCTTTGTCAGGTGGATCTGGATGCAACAGGTTAGGAAGAATGACAAAGTAGAAAGCTCTTAAGATCCCTCTGTTTGTTCTCATCATCTTCATCCAAATCAGAAAGCAAAAGCATGTTAACAAAGCGCCACACTGTATGGCTGTCTCATCTTGTAGGCAGCAGAGCTATTTGAAGCGGCACTTGCTTCTGTCTCCTCACCTTCACTTTCCATAGGGCTACAGTTGTGGTGCTTATAGACTTGCACCCAGTGTGACTCGAATGGCTGCAAAATTCCACCCATTCACACCATCTCTACTCTCCAGTTGAAGAATTATTACCCTTGCCAACTATTTGATTACCTCCAGCAACTCACAAGGGGACCTCTTGCCTCCCCAACAATTCCTGCCGAGCCACAAGAAGAACCTGAGATTCTCAGATGGACACAGAAGTTACTCCAACAACGTAAACATGGGATTGATTGCTCAAAGCTACAGTAATATCAAGGAACATAAGGTAATTAACTGAAGTGATATGTTTGCTGGAAGAAGAAGTGCTTCTCTGAAGTTTTCCGTGGAGATTATTTTTCTCCAGGATAGTGAAGATTCAGAGAGAGGCTCTGACATCTTTACTCCATTTAGGATGGTTCCTTCCTCGAAAGAACTCACAGTAACATCTTTCAAGTACTCAGAAAACTCACCACTGGAGACAGTAAAAAATTTATCTGGTCTGCAAGAGGTCTGTGGGTAGACATGAAGGACTACACAACAACCCACTGTAATGCAGTAAACAGACAGAAGCAGCACACTTTTGTGATTCTTTTACACTTACATGCTCTATTTATGCTTATGCGCTGTATTTAGTTATAAGATTAACAGCAATTATGTATTTATTTTAAACATGTTTATGTAACAAAGTACTCAATGCAAAAAGGCAAACATCAGAAGAGCACAGCTAAAGCAATGCAGAAAGCAGCAGTTAGCTAACAGAAGTTTTCTCTATCTCAAATCTCTTGCTTCATGTCATATAGGAAAAACACAAAAACATTTTGAAGACAAATTGCAGGTGGGAAGGCAAGGAGGGATTATTTTTACTCATTTTTGACTAACCAAAACATTTTCGCAGGAGAAATGGAAAACCTTATTTTGATTTTTGCTTCGCCACTCTGTATCAATATATCTAAATACAAAACATTCAAATCACAGCCAAAAAGAAAATAAAACACAATTCAGGAAACATTGAAATAGAATGTTGCAACATCAGTTTGTTTTTATTTCTTCTCTTCTAGAGTGAATCAACACTATTTCACAGAGCATTCCTCTGTAGACAAAGCTACACAGGCTGAGCCTGGACTCCATGCAAGCTTCTCTGATGAAAAACCAAGTCAAAGGATTCCTGCCCAACTAGACTTTTTTTTTTTTTTAATTAAAAAGTAAATAAAAAGAAACACATACCAACCAAACGACAACTTTTTGATGTTCCATCTGGTAAACTTATCTCACCAGGAAGGAACATTCTACACAGAAGAGCTGGAAGATGACATATTTTGCATCTGAAACACATGAAAAGAACTACCTTTCTGTTCAATATTCTAACTAAGAGCAAGAATGCTTTTGACTTCAGTAGAGCTTGGAGTAGTTTATACAAAGTGATCAGTGACAACTTTTTAAAAACCTCTAAACTTATTCAAAGCTACAGGTCCAAACATCATCTCAGCCACAGGACTACTCCTCTAGCAAGATAGTTTTAAACAAATGGAAATAACCCAGCTATGCAAACAATAGCTGAGATCTCCCTGCTATGTTGTACAGGTTGCAGCACATAATCATCTATCATCCCTTTGCTGAAAACACAGCAATGATTATATAGCACTCGTTTAAGGTATTTGAATTACAGAGAGACATTACACAACGTAATCAAAAGCAGTTTAGGTGATGAAGTTGACACAGAATGGAACATTTCGCAAAGAAACCTTTCATTTGCGTGTAATAGAGCTATTTTAAGTCACTTTTCACATTACATCATGAGAACAACACTTGTTGACATTTACAGCATTTCAGTGACAAGCCTTCTTGCATTGTGATGAATTCAATTCTATAAGCAATAAGTATAATTCCAGTTCATAAAGGAAAAAGCCCCAAATGCTAAATACACAGCTATTCTCACTGCTATATGCAAGATGAATTGACTGAGCAAATATGCCATAGGACACAACCTTCAGGAGCTTGAGAAGCTAATAAGAGGAGGCATTTGAAAGACAGCTATGCATAGCTGCACATACAGGGAACCTGTGAATTCAGACAAATACCACCATCGTCTGTCACCCAAGAGAAATGCTTCCTTTGTTACGTGAGAGGTATCTCAGAAATATTATTATAAGCCATGTTTATTCTTTGCTACAGATGCAAAAATGCCAGAGCTGTTGCAGGCTAGCAAACACGAAGGAGGAAAGGCACCCCATTTCAGCAATCAGCTGTTTTAAGAGATCCAAGGCAGTAAGAAAGGTCTCTGGACAGACAGGTGGAAAGGGGAAAACAGTCCCTGTGGATCACTGGCACTTCCTCTTCTTGTCAACAAAGGAAAGGCTGCCAAATGTCAGTCACAGGACTGAGAGCTTCTTTGTTTGTATTCAGGGAACATAATGGTATTGGGGACCCAGGGGAACTCTGTACTGGAACTCAGGCTGAAGAGTATTCCCTTTGGAGTTTCATTCAAAATAGGAAGAGTCTAATGTGTGCATATGTAAACATAACTGCCAAAAGATACAGAGATAGCAAGACATTGAGTCTTCTGTCAAGCTTTCCAGGAACACCCACCCCTTCGCTTTCTGGGCTACAGGCTGAAAGAGCAACTGATTCAATTAAGCCTTGGGCTTAGTTAACAACTCCTAAAACTTTTTCAGTTATACCAGTTGATGAGAAGCCTTACCAAGGCACACACACACAGGTCTCTCTCCTTCCCTCAGAAGTTCCCTTTCCTAATGCTCATTAATTTATTTTTTGTATTAAACTCTCATCACAGTAACAACATCCTCTGAGTAGTTTTTAGGTTGAAACAAAATTCCTTGTTCTATAGATCATGTGGGAAAACATACTGCCTGCACTGCGAAAGAAAATCTTATTATTGCTCTCATCCAAGATTTTCAGTTGTACTCTGTCTTAAGGCACTAGTCAATTTAACAAAGGTAGAAATCTTCATTTACATGGAGAAATGTAAGTCAATGTGTTGACAGATATGTGTATGGATGGACATGGAGAAAATCCTGACCAGGCATAACTCTCAGATAGGACACCTGCTGGTAAAATAGGGTAAGATCGTGTGAATTATACAGCTTTACTGTGTTTAATCCAAATCAGTAAGTATTTATACCTCCAGTTCATCAAATTAATTTGCTAGTGAAGAAAGGCATAACTCTCACAAAATCGAGCATTTGGTTATCCAAAGTTTCTATGCTGAAGACAGACTTAATTTGTGAGAAAATGTCCAAGCTCCCCGAACAGCCAGAAGCCCCCACGTTTACAGTTCATTTGACCAGCTGCCAAACATGTTAGTGATTATCTAATGATTTGTAATTCCTTCCAGGAGATATTTAGCCATTTAATTTGCATAACAAAAGCAAGCTATCAGTTACCATGCTTATCAAATGTCAGTTCATACTTTGTTGTAATTGATATCTAATCAACATGCAATCACATGTTCTTTGATACCAATTAAATGTCTAAACAGTTCTTTCAACTTTATTGCCCTAATAATATGGTAATTGTGTGCTCAACAATTCAGTAATATTTGAAATAATACCCCACAGACCATATCTAGCTCCTTTTTACTTGCAGAAGCTCAGTATGCTGTTAGACTTCAATGTTTTATTACTACTAACTGGCTTAATGCACCTAAGCAAACCACTCATTAAATGATTGTTCTAAATAACAAACAAGATGAGTTTGTTTTAAAAGCTTGTAATTTACACTTAAGAAAAGGACACTTGTATGAAATATACATGATTGACTTTGACTGACAATTTCCTTCCCAACTAAGAGAAGGGTCAGTAGCTTGTATGCCTAGAAGTACTTGCAAAAACATGGTTGCATATAAAAAAAAAAAGACAAAAGTTGTGCAAGCTTACAGCACCTGCTTTCAATGTAAAAAAATGATAAAGGGTAGAAATTTTGTCATGAAGGGAGGAAAAAAGGTAAGATACTGAGAGGAAAAAAGGAAAGGTACCTTGCAAATACCAGCAGCTCTGTTTCCCAGCAATGCTGTTGTAACAAGAAGGAACAATCTGTACAAGCACTGTAAGGGATCACCGTCTCTCCCCTACCCTGAATGAAATGCCTCACCTGCGGAGCTATTTATTTTTCTTTCAAAATACCTCCCTCCTCCTCCCTCATTTTTCACAGTGTACCATTTTTCATCTGCCTCAAAATGAAAATGAAGCTACTGAACTCCTTTTTTAAACAGACTCTAATAATTCCTTCCTCAGCACACAGTTCTACAATCTTCAATATGAGATGAAGTCATAATAACTTGGGACAAACCCTTCAGGCCCAGATTGGTCCAACTCAGACTACCAAACTCCCTGCTTTTTCTGTTACCTGGCTGATATTCAGCAGTGATTAGTATTGGAATAACAGTAATGCTAATTATGGATCACAGAAAAGATCTTTTCAGCAGAGTACGATAGTACCTTGGGAAAGAATCCAAGTATTGATCTGATTTAATGGCAAGTCCAATCACACAGTGTAAGAACAGGTCTGTGAATATCCGCATTGAAAACTCCTTAGGTGAAATTGTTGATCCTTGCCCTACATTTAAGTCTTAAATGCAGCCTTTCTGTAAGCCACTCTCATCCAGACAGGCAAACCTGCTTTTTAGTGCATGCTGCATCTTTTGAAATGGCTTTTCAGATGAACAGACATTTTCTAGGAGGCAAAAGGTTTAGCAATTCTTAGCTTTAAAGGAGGCTTCCTGCAGCTTCAAGATATACTGTCCAAATAGCAACCGAGAGTAACATCTCTTGCTTCGTAACTGAAATGGTTTAAAGAATACACAATCAAAAAAGCCCCTAGACTGAACAGGAAAAGGGAACAAAGTTGTAACAGCTTTGGATTAAAAACAAACTTAACATTTTGCCTAGGAAAAAAGTGTAATAGATGCATGTTTACAGAATGCATTTTTACACCTCCTTGCAGGTCTAACTAATCCTGTATCAGAGGTTTGCTTTGGAGAAGAAAAGTTATCAAGATAAAATTACTTTCTGAAGAATGCATTCCCTTCTCTGCTTTATAAAAAACAAACAAACAAAAACAACACACACACAAAAAAACCCAACCAACCAAACAAAAAACCCACCACACCACCAATATCAAACCAAACACCAACCTGTTTTTTCATATCTCTTCCCATTTTGGTCGTTATTAGCACCTGAGTAGCTGCAGGTTGAATCGGCATTTTCATAGAGTGCTACAGCTCAAATCCTTGACTTAGTCCAACAAGACTATTAGTAGGAGATCAATAGACCCTTTACATGGAAGACAGGAAGACAAATGTTTGATTTATTCTCTCCGCAGCTGGCCAACAATTTCCTCAAGCAATCATGAAATTACCATAGCCATGAAGTCAGTAGCCACCATTTCTTCTTAAGGCTGGAGTTTCTAATTGAGAAGGGAACTCTCAAGGTCTTCGAGACTTGGGAAGAAAGCAGTGAGCACCACAGACCCTGGCCAGCTTGATAAATGACTCCACGAGACCTGAAACTCTTCAGCACTGAGCAGTTCCTTCACCAATCACAACTGACCTGAAGCCATTTAAAGTCCCACATGGTGCTTCCAGGAATGACAAAGAAAAGAGTACCCAGAAAAAACACAGATGGACAAAGTGCAACTGTCTGTTTTGGTTTCCAGCCACGACAAAACTCAGTGTCATCCCCTAAAAGGGGCTCAAATATCTCTCAGAGTTGAAGAGTTTTTGCCTTGAAAGTCATGCAGAAACATTTGTTGACTGAATGTATTTTGGCACATGGTTGCTACAAATGTGATTAGTGAACATGTGCTCACTTGCAACAAATGTGAATGCTAAAGTTTATTTAGCACAAAATCTGGTGGAAAACAAGTCCAACCTAAGGTTCCAGGAACATTCCCATTTCAAAGCTGCTTTCTAGAAGAAGCTGGAAATGCAAGCCATAACACTATGATTGCCCCTAAATGGTTTAACATTGTTATAGAAATTCTTGACTAATTCTAAAAATCTAGATGCAGCATTAACACTGTATTATAACAGCACATGCAGAGGGCAAGATGGCAAGCATGAACTATTATCCCTTCTATCTATAATCTAATCTTCATAGATACTAGAGCAATCCATTTGGAAAAAAGATGACCTTGGTACAGCTCTCTACCCTTGCTGACAGACTGCAAACCCACATCTTGCGGCAGGCTTGTGTTAATTGCAAGATATAAGTCAGTCAGGCAGAAGAGGGAAGATGGAGGGATAGGGCAGATTCCCATGCTGCTGAAGCCATTTCAGGAGAGAATTTGGTAATCCCCATGGCAGAAGGCTCAGGATATGCAAAAAAAAGAAAAAAAAAAAAAGAACCTAGTTGGGTTGCTCATGTAGGAAAGGAAGCAAGCCATTTTCATTATTACCAGGAAATGGTTAAGCTGACACTGCAGCCAAGCACCAGGTCCCTGGAATGGGACAACATTTCAGTAACACTCTCCCTGACAATCCATCCTACTTGTTACTGGTAGGTTCTTATTTCTCAGCAGGTTTGTGTATGCTCATCTCTCTGTACATTGGGTGCATCAACACATGGTTCTGTAGGCCAGTCGTCCCTGTCCCTTGTTCCAGGAGCCACAGATAGCACAGCAACTGACCTTTGAATGCCAAGTGCTTGAAGTCTACACCTACAAGTCCCTAGTTTCTAGACACCTCAGTCATTTGCTGGCTCTGACCCTGAGAATCGTATTTCAGATCACTGAGTATATGGTACAAAACATGACTTCCAGTTACTACTGACCTGAAACATATTTGAACTAGTGACCTAAGGTGAAAGGTTCATGCATTTTACTGTCAGTCTGTGAGTCATCCAGACCCTAAGGCAGAACACTTCTCAAATGAAAAGACTGAAGATTTTGCTGGAGGCTAAAACCTAAGTATTTTAAAACTGTCTGTGCATATTTCCCTATTAATTAAGTTAATTAATTTCTTACTTTCCTACTTAAACCTGCTGTGTGAATTGTCTGAAACAATAAAAGTGATTCTAAATTAACTTTTCATATGATAGATTGAAATAAAAGATAAGCATTTTATAACAAGTGGTTTTTGTTTCAGCAAGCTTTGCATGGTTAATAGGAAATGTCTAGGTTATGAAAACATGGCTTTCTTTTTAAAAGCAAGTAGTCACCATGGATTCAAGTCTCACCATCTAATGCATCTATAATCAGGATAACTGAGCTCTTGTTGTTCCTTTTGTTTACTAAATGCATAAATGAACGAACTGTTTCATAGGGCCCTGGATGTGGCTTAAACCTGGTTCTGAAAGGCATTAGATCTTTAGCCTACCATTAAAATATATATAGGGCTTGTTTCTATTTTTGGTTTGGTTTTTTTTGTTTGGTTGGTTGGTTTTTCCCCCCAAGCTGTACTGACAACTGTTGATCCCAATCAGACAGCAGGAAGAACCTCAACACCAAGCTAGATATTGGGTAAATTACTTCTTACCCAGTTCCCTGGTCCATCAAAACACTAAATAAAGCATATCTTTAATCAGCAAAAATATCCCAAGAGAGAATTAACATAAAGCAAATACTTGTTTACCAAATCAGGACCTAGGTCTCAAGTTGTACTGCTATCTCAATTTTCTTCTAGCTTTGTAAAGATTTTACCTTTCAGTCCCTCATCCTTTCGTGGCATATACATGTTTTACATTTAGATAGTTATTAAGACACTTGTGTAGAATTAGATTTTCCCCTCATCACTCTCACAACAAAGTCACCATCTGGTGGCATAAAACAGACAATCCCATGAGGTACAGCAGAGAGAAATGGCGGGAGTCTCTGCAGTTCTCTGCGCTCTTCAGACTAAGGACTGGACAAATTGCTGTTGCTCAATACAACAGTTCTCTGCAGTGCAAAATTAGGTTTGTGTCCACATTCAGCTGAGCAGCTTGCATGGATTTTCTCCAGCTCATTAATTTCACCCACCATGTCTACTCAACTTCTCCGAATACTATGTGTTGTGTGGAACTATCAGAACAAAATGGCCCTGGAAACAGCTGAGGGTTACGGGCTTGTGGCTGCAATTTTTTTGTGGGGTTTGGTGTTGAATTTTTTATCTAAAAACAAACCCCAAGCATGCCCCAAACAAACAAACAAAACCGCAAAACAAACCACACCAAGCAAAACACCTCCAACCTTTTCTTTCTCCTCCACCCCCCATGACATGTCAGCAACCATCTTCATAACACAGAGTATTTGCACCCGCAATAGGAGAACCAGATTGCACTTTGAAAGAATTTGGCTGCGTTTACAATAATAGTTTCCACTTTTACGAAAGGAGAAGCAGGTCACAGACTGGAATGGCCTTTCCAGAGAGGAACAGACAATGCAGTTGGCTGTTCTATCCTTGTCACTGCAGCACTCCAGCCAACATTTCATCATGCTTAAGTATGACAAGTGATATTGTACAGCTGCCATTCCCTGGGATCTTCACAAAACCAGAAAGTATCTTAACAAGCTCTTCCAGCATTCAAAATTAGAAACTGTCAAATTGCAGCAGAATGAAACAGTTTGTAGGGATTGTGTTGGGAACAATAACTTGCATACTATTATGCACGCCCCTCCATATGTGGAGTATGGTAGAGATCACAGGTAGTGGTAATTGTGGTTACAATGGAGCCCGTTACTTTTGGCGCTGTGAGTTACCTGCTGCAGAATATTGCTATGAATACTACAGCTATTTGTGTAGTCATAAAGAAAAAAAAAAAAAAAGGAGAGAAATCAAGTGCTTTCAGGCCCTCCAGAGCAAGACCAAGGGCAGGATGTTGCACCTCTCTCATGCTGGGGTGCAGTGCACAGGAGGAGTCTCTCATCATTGGGCAGCCTCTCCCCACAGCAGCAGTGATGCTGTGCAGTTTGGGAATGATTTGGAGCCTGGTTTCCTACAGAAACAAGGTGAATCAACTCACATCATGCATGAGAGTGCATCTGTCAGTCAGTGCTTTTTAGTAATTTTGAATCTAACGGCCAATTTTGGTTAAATCTGAAGACATGGGAGAAGTCACAAAGGTTAAATATTTATACATTCAATGGAACTACAGCCAGAAAAGGATGTAATTCCTACCAATTACCCCCTGAAAGTCTGTAATGTCAGCCCCATCCATTACAGGCAGAACCTGGAGTCCATGCAAAGTAAAGACACTACTGATAATACAAACAACAAAAAATTAAGTTGTGACTAGAAAATTCAAACCACAATACATACTCCATATGAAAATCTGATTTAACTAGTCCAGTTGATTGTAGATCTGCCTTATCAACAGTGTCTGCAGCATGCTGATTAACCCTTCTGTGTTTACCTCCTATATTTCATGTATCATTCCAGACAAAAACACTTCCTTGAAATTCGATCTTTTCTGGATTTTTTTTTTCCTGCTCCCTGCTTCAAAAAAAGGGTCATGTTGGTGAGGTTTCCAGTTTTAACAGGGTCTGGCTGGTAGTCGACTTTTACTTTTGTGTGGTTATTAACAGCGGGGGGATCAAACAGAAAACAGAAGCCCTCTTAGCCCATTTGACAACACCTTTGTTCATGTTTGGTGGAACAGACAAGCTTAGGGCTGCCCAACTTATGCTGCTGGGTGAAAATCATCTGCTTTTTATCTAGTCTTGAGGGAGTCCAGCCATAGCCGATTCAACTCTTTCTCGGGTTGACTAGAAAGTTTGCTGAATGGTGGTATATAAAGTCCATAGTCCCTGTCAGCTGCGAGAATAAGCAGGTAAATCTGACTGGACCTAGTTTTGCTTCTTCGGCTTCTTTTTTTTTTTTTTTTAAGCAACATAACAGAAGCTGTGTCCAAACCATCAGTCATCTGCATTACTGTATTTTGCTTGTAAACATGCGATTTACAGCAGGGAAAATAGCTTCCTCTATTGCTACTTACATGAGTAATATAACAGTCATAAAGTGAGTTGACATACTATGTCAGCATACTGGCATATAATGGCATTTCCAGGTATCCAACAGAAACCATTATTAGTTATTACTTCCTTCTCGGAAATGCCTCATGATACACTGACTCTCCTTTTTATTATTAAATCTATTTTTAAAAATATTGCAGTGGTTACGAAAGATTAAAGACCAAAGTGAATTCCACAGTTACCTGACAACAGCATTGGAGTCTTCGGACTACTGCTACTCCAAAAGGAAGACTTTCACATAAAAAGCAAATAAAAATAAAAGGAGTAACGAGAAGGAAGGATACACATCTACAGGTACAGGAAACCTATCAACACTAAATCAGGAAGCCTCAATTATACTCAGTGTTCAAAACCTAGTGTTCCGATTGCAATGCATCCTCCCTTTCCTTTTCAATGAATTCCCCTAGCAGGCTGCCCCCACTGTTTTTTCATATTTTTGATCTTTTACCTTCAGTTGAATAAGCCAGTTGGCTGCCTCTCTTAATCCTCGCCAGAAAGTCATGCTCATAGTTAAATTCTTTTAGCACCCAGTTCATTATGCTTTCATCTCTACACAGTATTAAACCCAAGAGAACAAAAAGATCTAGATCGACACTTCTAATTCCAGCTTGTTCACAAATAAATGCAGTTTGCCAAACTTGCACTGTAAATGATCCATCACACCACAGTTTGAAAACACAACATTGCAAATTAAATTTTGTTGTGTTTGTAGAATTGTTAAGGATTAGTGGTTTCTCCAAATATCTGGTAATTGCACTTCTGAAGTCTCATTGTTAGTGTCTCAGCCTTTTTTTCATAGAAAAAGCTTTTTTCATAGCTTTTTATGTGTGAAATATTTCTCATCATAAATGTATTTCTTTTTGCATTGATTTGCATGATCTGTTTTTCCAGCTTGCATATTAATCAGACTTAAATACTTATTCTGTATGTGTACTGGACTACCTTTGCCGACCTGTTCTATTGTCTCTGAAGGGACTCTTGTGAACAAAAATAATGAGCTGAAAACATTTGCAAGGCACTGACCTTATTTTACACACTGATGAAACATCATCTCACAGAATAAACCACAGCATCAGTAAAAGAAATACCGCTGTATCCCTGATGATCTTAACATTAAGATGTAGGACTTTCTTTCGACGGGAGCAGAGAAGAGAAGCAGTAGAAAATCCAAAAAGGATTACTGTAGACTTTTGTACAGTTTTCAACATATCCAGGTCCTCAAAAGTATTGTGCCTCTTTGAAACAACTGTGTCTTTATAGCCATCCAGAAAACAGACTTATCACTGTCCTTGCCTCTTCTGACTCCATGAATTCTAAAACATTAGACTGGGTACAACATGTGGCACCTGTCACACACACACTCTTACTGTTCACACTGAGAGATGAAGATGAAAGAGCAGTTTTAGTCCTACCTTATATCAGCACATGTAGGCCAGCTTGTATGAAAGAAGTTTTAACACTGTAGAACCATTTTCCTTTGAGCCACAAAATAAAATTGCTGTGGTGAAGCAGCATCTCTTGGAATAGGCTGCGTCACTGGGACAAAATCCAGACCAGTGTATTTTGATGAATGGTAAGAGAAGAGCATGACCTAAACAGCANAAAGGCAACAAAAAAACCTCAACAAACAAAACACTTTTTCCAAAATGAAATTTCCCTCTTCACCTTGGATTCCTAGAGCCCACAGTACTACTGATCGTCTTCCCACAGTTTTTCAAGAGGTCACCAATTGGGTCATTTGTTAGAGATGCAAGTTGAAGTGTCTGTCTTGTTTCTCCAACAACCACCTCTTAAGTGAAGAAGTTCTAGTTAAGGATTAAACTTAACATAAAACTATACAGTTATGAGGGAAAAGAGAAAGATCAGAAGCATCCTGTGACTAAACTTGATTTCTTAAACAGCTCTGAGGTATTCTTGTTATGCATGTAATTGTGTTTGCTTTCTGATGCATGACAGACATCGAATATCAAAATTGTGATCCGTGTGACACTGGTCTCCACAGTACTGAGAATAACGGTTCATGATCCTTGAATTACAGAAGAGGTGTTTCTCAGGCTGTAAAGCTCAAAGGACTATTAATGGTGACACTTGATACCATTTTAAGAATTCAGATGTCTTCTTTCCACCCGAACCAAAGCCACCCTTCCCTTCTAAATTTTCAGTGCTTTGTGTGTCCCTTCTGTCACAGAAACCATTTCTATGCCTTGTAGCAGTTAATCATGACTTAACTTCCTCAGTGGTGTCTGAGGAGCCTGTAAGTAAATGTTAACTGAGGTAAATAATAAAAGGAACTCTTTGAATCAGTTCAGGCTCAAAAGCTGCTGCACTCAGCAGCTGGGCCCCAGCCCCGCTCCCCAGAGCCCCGCTCTGCCAGCAGCACCCACCACCTCAGCTGCCCCCGGGGACTGTCGTGATTTGAGCCAGCAGGCAGCTCAACACCACACAGCCATTCGCTGAGGAAAAAAAAGTAAAACTTGTGGGTTGAGATAAAGACAGTTTAATATGACAGGAAAAGAAGATCAAATAATAATAGTGATAAAAGAATATACAAAATAAATGGTGCACAATGCGATTGCTCAACACTCGCTGATCAATTCCCAGCCCATCCCCAAACAGCAATCACGCCTTCTCAGCCAACTCTGCAAGGTTATACACTGAGCAAGATACCACATGGTGTGGAACATCTCTGAGGCCAGCCTGGGTCAGCTGTCCTGGCTGTGACCCTCCCAGCTGCCTCTGCACTGCCACCCCCTTGCTGAAAAGTCCTTGACTTAGTATAAACATTGCTTAGCTGCAGCCAAAACTTCAGTGCATTATCAATGTTGTTCTCGTACTAAATCCAAACCACAGAACCATGCCAGCTGCTCAGAAGAAAATTAACTCTATCCAAGCTGAGAGCAGGACAGGGAGCAACGCTTCAGCCAGCCCAGGGCTTGGTAGCTGCCACCAGCACTCCTGGACTCTGCCCAAGGGGACAGCCCTGGGTTTGTGCCCTTGACCCCAACCTGCTCCCTCTTTCCACACTGCTCGAGGTGCCCCCGCAGAGAGCCGCCACAGCATTTTTTCCACCACCACAACCCCCAGAGTCCCACAGCGACAGCAGCTCCCCCTGCCACAGCCCTGCCAGCCCGGGCATTCCGCGTGTCCTCCGCCCTTCACTGCCACAGGCAGAACAATCTCCACCAGGAGAATGGTTATTTCATCTGATTTATTGCCAGCTATCTCACACCTCTGATCGCCACACCAGCTGCTGGATCAAAAGAAAACACACACTCACGGAAGTCCATACTTCTCCTCCATCTTGCCCAGGCTCTGCTCACTTCACTTGCTTGCAGGTTTCTCCGTCCCTCACAGGCCCCCAAGTGAGGCACCTGGCTGGCCGGAACCAGATAGAATCGGCAGCAGCAGCTGCTGCCCGCCCCACGGAGGCCCCAGTCAGCCCCACACGCACCTGTTGAAGTTCAAGATGTCAGCACCTCTGGCCAGCACAGCCCCAGCGGCTGCACCACCAGGAGCCTGCGGCCGCACAGGGACAGACACGGGTTAAGGAGGTGTAGCCATTACAGTTTAAAAGAATGAATCTTGCTGGGAATTGTTAACCTAAAGATACATAAACCCGTTCAGTTTTAGGTCGGTCTGCTCATCTAACAAAGAGTGGCCTGTAAAACACCTACAGAGACTGCTGATCTTGTAGCTTTAGGCATTTTGAAGCCTGCACAGTTAGTTGAGTCTTGGTTTAACATTCATCTCGAGAACATTGGATAAAGTGGCTTCTAGGTGAATGTTGCTCATTATACACTAAAATGATTATGCTAGCAATATGCAAATGTGTTACCAATTGGCTCTTTAGGACTGCCCTGAGTAGTGGTAAGTTCTTCTATGTAATGGCTGTTACTTTTCTCGCAAGCATGCTGCCTTTATTCCAGCATCCAGGCTTGTGTAACACTGTAATAATATCTCATCTCTGTGTGCTACAATTCGGCTTGTCCCTGGTTTTGGGACAATAGAGGCGACCATAGTGGCAGATTCAGCTCACCTTACCCAGGAAGATGCAGCACGAAATGCTAGTTTTTCTCTTAGCTGTTTCTAGGCCCACAGGCTGCTGACCTCCCCAGTGATATCACAGTTCATTCTAACCAGGGTCACAAAAGAGCAATGTTGTTTGGAGAGTCTCCTGTCAGAAAGCATGCCCACTTGAACCCTAATTACACAAACTAAATATACACAGGCAGCGATTTAAAAAAAAAAAAAATAATCTCCAAATGACACATAATTCAGCTATCTATGTCTACATGGTCTGATTCAAACAATCTTCAATCCCCTTTGCTTAGGATCTTCTTGACTAAAAGAGGACTACAGAGCTGTATTTGATTTAATTTTAGGGCTTTAGCACAGTCCAGCTTCCTTGGTCCTTTCACTCTCCCCTAGTAATGTAAATAGGCTGTACATAACCAAGTAAATAACACTAATCAGCATTCCTGCAGGTATTCATTAATACTCCATCACAAAACTGCATGATTTAAGCTATGATAAACCCAAACTAACATCAAACATTTCACAGAGGAAAATGGATACAAGCTGTCACGCATCACGAGCCTATTTAAATGCAGATTTCAAGTATCTGCTATTCTTAAGCATCCTTATGCTTTTAAAGTGGACTCTCTGGCAAGCAAGGTTTTTGTCTTAGCTGCCTTCAATCTCATTTTTCATTCGTATTAAGGAGAATCACGCTCCAAGCATGAGCCTAAATCGCAAGTTTGGGTTTTTTTTTTATTTTTTTGAGAATAGTACTGGAAAAAGGTAAAATAAGTGCCTACTGCCTAAATTACACAGAAAATAGTGTATACAAAGCACTTGAGAAAAGGAAGCACAGAGAACAGGCAATAAATGCTGTGTATTTCTAAGAAAAAGGTGTGCTTGACTTATAATAAGATCTTCATGAAAACTGCATCCTGAGTACTACAATTAGGCTTCAACATCTTGGGCTTTTACCTAGAAATATTGTAGCATAAGTGCTTAAGTTTGACCGAGCACATTTCCCCTTCCACACACACAAGTCCAAGGTCACTGAAATTAGAAGTTTTCTCAGTTATGTGAGAATCTGTCAAGATAGTAACAGAGATCCTGACAGCATGATGACCCAGAAGGCATCATAAGCCACTAGGAATCACTTAAGCCCAAATATCGTAGCACCAAAGAACAGAAAACAGTCCTAAGACATTTACATGATTTCCAGAGCTCTTTCTCTATACAAGAATTTCACCCTTCATTGCACTTCGCTCCGTTTTTCTTCTAAATATTTCCTAGAATTATTACTAACAAGGCCACTTTAATGATGGCCACAAAGCACTGGCTGCTGGGATGTACTAAATCTCATCATTGTTCTTATTATGGGATTTATTATCAGTGAAATGTTATCAATGAGACATAAAAGTTGAATGCTGACAAAATTAGCTTTTACTGCTAACATTCATCTCTGTTTCTTCAACCACATCTTCCAGTATTAAGGCCATGTCCACTTATAGAAATATATGGGAACACGGTAACACTTAAGCTCCGAACAAGCTATCTCGAGCCCTTACAGTTGCTTTAAAAGCTCTGAATGGGCCAGATTAACCTATAATACAAAGAGTCACCTGACTTCCAGTTCTCTCCGTTTTTATTTCGAGACTTGAGATGAAATTATCCCGGAAACTCTACTTTCCTGACTTTTGTCAAAAGGATGCTTAACATCATCTCTGCAGTAACAGAATTTGATGGGAAAGACAGGCCTGATCAACAAAGTGTCTGCATAGTTTTTCTGGAGTTACTTTAC
Organism: Pampusana beccarii; assembly: GCA_013399365.1. Taxonomy (NCBI): domain Eukaryota; kingdom Metazoa; phylum Chordata; class Aves; order Columbiformes; family Columbidae; genus Pampusana; species Pampusana beccarii. The sequence goes on along the minus strand of VWYH01006860.1, from coordinate 20,108 downwards.
AACAAAGGAGAAGAGTATATGCTAAGACCGGAGCCATGTCTCATTTGGCCAAGAATCTCACCATCACCTGCCCTCTCTGCAGTACAGATTTTAGACGAAGTTCTTAAAGCCTCCTGTTGTTCAGTTAATAGCCAGCTGCAAATAAATCACCTCTAAACAAAAAGCCCAGAGTACAGTTTTTACTACTAAAATATTTAATATTGTAAGGTAACAGTTCCCATTTGAACCATAAACTAAAAATCATTGCTTTGTTTTATGATTTTATAAACAGTTATATATTTTTTCCTGTTCCTGGACAGGTAGATTCAAGGTCCTTGATAAATTAGAGCAAAATCTTCTTCTAGCAAGACCTTATTTGACCAACAGTACCCAACCCATTTCATTCACCACCAGAGTGAGCAACTACAAAAATCAGTAACTAAGAAGCCATATTTAACCTTTGAAATAAGACACTTCTAGCTGGGTCTATTTCAAATATCAGAGAGAAGGTAAAAAATGAACTTTCAAATACAAATCAAATACCTCAGAATTGCTTTAATGTCCTCTGTGGTAAGAGAAATGTCTCAAAGAAAGGAAAAGTTCTTTCTTAGGTTTTCATGAAGCATCAGCATCTTCCACTAACCAGAGAGGGATAAAAAGGTATCACATAGCTTTAAAAGCACGAGACACTTCTCGAACAACAAAACCACAAAACCACAAAAAACCCAACACAAACAAAAAAACCCACCATAAAAAAAACCCAACACCCAAAACTTTATCACTTTACACCATGCTGAAGATTAAATCCTTCCTTGAAATACTCATTAAAGAAGCCTTCTGAACATCCTTAAAAAAATGTCATTGGATCACACACCAAATGGATGTGCAAGTCGCATTTTTTGTACTTCCAAATTATTTCCTTGCAGGCTGGTAACACTTCATCTTTGTCTTGAGAGATGCAACTTCCCATCACATGCTTTCCATTAACTTAAGTCTGTGAGAAATTTAAAATCACAGGGCCTTGCTCACCTACATACACCTTTTGAGCTAATTAAAGGCCATCATTGACAGCAGCAGCAGACCCCTTCACATCTGATGTGAACTAGGTACAGGAGGACAAAGACCTTGTAGCTTGTAATGTAGTTGGCTTTCTAAAGTCTTTCACACACATGACACACATTAGGAGCTGACACCAGAAAATGCAGGAAGCTGCCAAAATTTAACATTGGTAGTAATATTTGGCTTTACACGCATTCAAGACTGACAATATGTAGCCAATTAGAGATAGAAGCATTAATTTAGGTAACTGCAGAAACCAGTAGATAGACAAAAGAAGTGACATGCCTGTGGTCCAATCTCTGCTCAAGGCCATCTTGAGTCTGTCTCTGGTACTGCTTAGTGCTGCTGTTTGCACAGAACTGAGGAAGCAGCAATGAAGAGTATTTTCACTTTTCATTCCCCAACATCTCTGCAGAAGCAAAACAAAAAGAAATTTCCATGTGTATTGGTAGTTCTGTGCAGAAAGTCCCCTTCGCTGTCTGTGAGAGAAGAGACACTGACTTCAGAGCATCTTGAATCCTCCGATGTATATGTTACCAGGTTTTTTTAGTAATTCCTTCTATTCATTTTAGCTGCACAGAAGATGTCTGTATTTCTAGCAAAAAAATAAAGAAATGCCTCCTGGCTGTCACAGAATCATGACTAGTATTGTAATATTACCACTGCTTGCACAGAAGCCATTCACTTCATCATTATCTGACCTTAAAGTGATACCTTTGCATGACAGTCACAATTTTTATTTCTTTCAAACTTTGTAGCAATTTGTGCCATTACTTAACTACCTTCATTTAAAAACGTTTCCTCGTATTGCTTCAACTGCATTTCCTAGCCTCATTCTAGAAAGGCAGAGCTGATTTCAACTTCCGTTGGGTGGGTAGCAATCTTAAAACACGTATTGGAGGGTCATGGGAACAGAGGTGAGATGGTTTTTAATGAGGAGAAAAACAGCAGGTAGAAAGGGTATTCTCACTGTCAAGAACACACGATGTGGAGTCCCACGTTCTTTTTCAGAATGCTTTCACCTTCCTAAATGTTTGCCCCCTAAGCATCTGTCCATAGGCTTTTGAAAGCTTGACTTAGTAGAAATAACACACATAGTAACACAGATAATGTTCTTCCCTGACACTCTGATGTGGGACAAAAGGTAACAGATTGCACCTGTTCTTACAGTGACCCTTTCCTGCCCTCTTGCCTTCCTTAATTCACATCAGCAAAATGAAAACAGGACCAGTACAGTGCATCAAGCTGGTAGTTCATCACTCCTTTTCTCTCAACAAACCCACAATCACCCTTGATCTGGCAGTGATTCCCCACAGTGTTCAAGGAGCAGGAAAGCAGCTGTGCCTCCCCCTATCCCTCTGTTCTTGCTGGCCCCATGATAGCCCACACAGCTCTGGGAACCCTCAGGCTGCTGACACAGGCTCTCTGGCCTTGAGACATGGACAGACTGACTGGTTCACAGGGCTCTGGGCCCAAACACACTGCAGTCTCTTCTTTCAAACAAGGCACTCCTCCAGATTCCCCCAGCTGCTCAGTTCTCATGATGAGAAAATGACTATACAAGGACCCTGCGTTCTGCATCACGGACCAAGCACCTTCCCCAGGCTGAGCCAGAAACTTGCAGCGACTTTCCCACCTCTACCATCAGGCTCCAAGTTTCCTAATCTAACACCGTTAGATTCAGCTATTACCTGCCTGGCCTAAGACTATTTCACACAGTAGCTGCTGAAGGGCTGTTAGGCACTACACCAATATAAATATCACCATTCTGACAGTCACAGAAAGGGTTCACATCCACAACTCCACCTCCAATTACCAGGTTCTTGTTTCTTCCTCTCCCACAGCTAAAAATCCCCACTTCTGTTACATTTTCATACACTCGCATACAAAAAGCTCCACATCTCTGAAGTTGTTAATTGTGTTTTCTCCACCTAGCCCCAGTACAAGGCAACTGCTTGACTACCAGGAGAGCAACTAAAAAAAAAAATCAAACTTCATGACACAAAAATAGTCCTACAAGTAGTGAGGTGATACAGCAACTTCAGAGACCTGATATTTCTTTCAATTTTTGCTACACTGCCTGCTCAAATGCTTCTATTGTGATGTGTACCAAGGGAACTTTTAATAGACCTGTGCCTGGACAGACGTAAGTTTTCATTTACCTTCAAGGTTATTTTCACAAAACCATTACATTTTCCCCTTTTATGACAAAGCTGCCAGAGTACTTCAAATACTTCATCTGCAAATTATGAGTTACAATTTGATTGCCAATGCGGGAAATGACAGACCATCTTTAGCTAGGAAAATCATCCTTCCCCCCAGCTTCTTACACTGGGAGAATATTACAAATGAGTCATTATGGAAAATGCTTAGCAAGCCAAGTGCTCCACTATACACAATTTGGGAGCTTGTTTTCATCTTTGAGGATAATAAATTAGTGACAATCTGTAGTTCTGTAGTTTAATCTGAAGAATTATATTTCTATTAAAGGAAACACCAATTTGCCTGTATCTTGTTTCTTATTTTGTCGTGTCCCACAATATATCTCCCAAATCTTCACACACAAGAGCTACTCTCATATGAGATAACCAGTTAGCGTGTAAGCATCTAAGTTTATAGCTGTCCTTGTCTACATTAGAAGCTACAATTAGGGGAGGCACTCGAGGAACACCAGGCCCAGTCTGCACCGGGAGGCTGCGATGCAGAGCTCAAAACTGGCTGTATTTCCCACCTACTGAAGCAACCCCTGCTCCCCACATGAGTCTGCCCAAATATGTTTTCCAACATAAGCAAAAGTTCTAAGAAACCAAACAAAGGATGGCTCACAGGACCGAAGCTACTGCTGTATCTATTTTCCCTCATGCCACTAGCCCTGGAAAAAGCAGTAGTTTGTGGCTGAGAATCCTTACACAGTCTCTGTGCTGCAGCTGCACAGCTGTTAGGGACAACTCCAGCGAGGAAAGAACAGCTACATGTAAGAGAAGGGAAGGACCACAACTTATAGAGAAGAAGCCACTGACAGAAAGCTAATCTACATCTTCACAGTAAAAAAAAAAGCAAAGCAAAGGCTCCCAGACCTGCTTACTGCTTAAAAGCATACAGGCTCCCTTCTTGCAGACTCCAGCAAGCCAAACCAGCAGCACTAAGCATTAGCATTTAACTCTCATACTGCTTAAGCAGTGTTCTCTTCACAAGAAAAAAAGACAGTCAGCCCACTCCTAATGATACTTGACACTTTGTAAATATCTCTGATCTTTTGTTTATACATTTTTCGAACAAACAAACCACCACCCCACACACGGAATAAAAAAAGGGAGGGAGGCAAAAGCAAACTCCAAAACAATACTCACCCCTTCACAGCCACCTTCCAGCAGCAGTTTTCAGAAAGGACCTCTACTGACCTTTATCACCTCCCCTAATCACCACCTAATAATGACTTCACCTGAATAGGAGTTGTTTCCCCTCCCACCTGCCCCCATTTCACCTAAAAAAGCCAGCCCAAATTGTATCAGCAGGTTCACAAAGACAATAAATAAAATGGAAGATTGATTGCACCTGTTACATTAATGTTACACTCTCCTCATCGTTACTTCAATAATTTTGCTTGTAGCCAGTCATGTAGTGTGGCAGAAGACATATTCCTTAAAAATACACTAATAAACCAGATACATTGCCCTGGTTGCAGATCTCCTCAGGAACAGAGTAAGAAAACCACTTGTGTAAACTCAGTCTTGTTTAAAGCCACCTCTAATGAATCTCCATTGATTAGGAAGAATCCTAACTGTAGCAAGTTTTTCTCCTCTCCATTTTCCAGACCACTTCATCTGTTTACTCAGTCAGTCTGGGAAGCAATGTGTTTGTTGCCACTCTTAATCCTGTATTCCAATTAATTTCTTAAAGCATTGTTAATTCAAGTTTGTTCCTTTAAGTATGTCTACTTTATGGGCTGTTAAACGACTTAAGCATGTTGCTCCAAATTTTTCTTTCCCCATATTTGACAGGTTCTGACTTCTAGGCCTCTTAAGAAATGGGTTTGGGGGTACTTCTTTAGGCAATGCTTTGCTGGGCATGCTTGGTAGAACACAAAGTCTTTCTCAGAGCTCAGCAGTGAGAAGCTGGTAGTCACTATGATAACTTCAGGGACCCGCAGCACTCAGATGCAACCTGTTCTCAGTCCCACACATGAGCAGCTCCATCTAAGGACTTTTTCAGTGGATCTGGCTTTTGAGGGCAATGATCAGTACACGGTTAAGAGCTGCATCTCTGATTTCAATTGAGATTTTATTCTGTTCAGCACTTGGCTTGACCCAGGAGCCTCTGGTTTGTTTCCTTCTTGTTCTAAGCAATCTTTCTGTTAAACAGAAGGTGAGTTAAAAAAAAAACATTTTCTCTTCAGCATTTCATTCAACATTTTGCTGGCCTGCATACCCACTGGGGTAAATAATAATTACACTGTATTGTTTTGAATGGAACTTCATCAATGCAACAGCATCCCGAATGACAATCATTATACAGCTCTTCTGGCAACTGGTAGCTCAGCCAGAAGTTACTGCTGTCACTCATGATAATTATCCATAAGAACTTGAAAAAGAAACAACTATTGCTGCACCAAACTACTGGCTCCCAGATTTTAAATTCCACTGCAGTTACATTATTTTGACATATGTCAAATGACACATCGGAACAAAGAAGCACATTTACAGCTGAAAAGTAGCTTTTCGTTCTTCTTACCCGATTTACGTACCGTACCCCTGAAAAAAATTAAAGCTTTACCTTTGATCTCCAGCTGTATATTTTAGCAGTCACATTAAAACAATCAGGGGAATCTAGTTTCCTTTTCACTTTCTCAACTGTAGCTACCCATAGCCTTGAGTTAGAAGATATATTAGGTCAAAAGGACAAAACTATTCATTATAAGGTATTATGAGATATCACGCCACTAATCAGCATCTATAATAATGTGATGCTTATTCTTGCAAAGATTTTTGCAGAGAAATTAGCAGTCAAATAGATAACTTTAAATTAATATGTGGGTGTAGGATAAAGTGTCCAATCAGAAATTGGGAAGAAGGAATGGTAAATCAATGAATAATAATTAATATTTGCTTATTATAAGGTTTGGTTGATTGGTTGTTGGCTTATTTTCATCGAATTGCCTTCTGGAGAAGGACAGCATTATTATTGCTGATTTTACGTGCATAAACTGGGTCCTAGAGTCCTGTGACTTATCCCTGCTCATCCATCAGGCAGAGCTGAAAATATATATAAGTCTGCTTCTAGAGAAAAACCTCTTCATCACCACGTGCAGTACTGGAACAACTGCTTTCATTTACAACCAGCTAAACCTCAGGCACAATTGAACGGGCACGTGTAATCCTGAATTTACTACGGTGTGTCTGCTTCCTTCCGTTGATGCATCCATAATGTACCCATCTAACTGGGATAAATCATAACTGAGGTCTTGACTAAAATAACTAAAATAACTGTGCTGGCAAGTCTTCAGATCAACTTCCAGAAGGACACCAGCGTATCTGACTCAGGTGAGAGCACTTTTTAGCATTTTTTGCAGTCGTTCACAAATCAAAATGTGTGAAACAGATTTCAATATACCATATGTTTAGGCTCTCTGTAAAGGTGATATTTACCATCTACATTGTTTAGCAAAAAAGTACATTAAAAAAAGGAAGCACCTAAGAAAAGGAATGTGTCTTAACAATAGTGAAAGGTAAACAACTGAAAAACTGCTCTGACATTCAAAATCATCTTGTTGGGAGTAAGGTACCAAAGCTGACAGAAGTTTTCCTTACACCAATGAAAACCAGTAAGTAGGTAAACAACCTGTTAAAAGCAAGCACATGCTCAAATGACTGCAAATAAATAAAAAGTACATTTACTGATTTCTATGCAAACAAATTCCTTTAATGGTACATTAACCAATCTGAATCCTATAAATTATTTAAAATAAAAAGATACAAGTAGGCAGTTTTCAAGGAAAATTCACTTAAGTAGCAGAAAACATTACAGCTTCACTCCAGTACATGCAGAAATTATTCTAACAGCATTTCTGTATAATTTTTCAAACTCTTCCAAAATAGACTTATTCATATTTAGGTTTTGATTTGCTTAAAATTAAAAACAACTATTTCCTTGTAAGAAGCTTGTCTCTGTTCTGCCTGGGGTAAAACACAAAGAAAAGGAAGGATAATCCTTTCAGACTGAGATTGTTAATGAACTTGGGTCCCTGTAGCCAACTAAAATTCAACATGAGTTAGATGCATAATTCTCCTTGCAAAAATCTCAGCCTGGTTTCTGAGGCTTTGTAGTACCACCTAATCCCAGGGCTGATTTCACACAGCTAAGAAAAATGCACAGAACTTGACTGACAGCATTATCTGTATATTAACATACAACAGCTCGGTGCAGTCTGTTAAAGCTAAATGTGCCACAGACAGTGCTCGTGTTCTGCTCTATTAGATTGCTTGACAGGTTATAAATGGTTCTTTTACTTGCATCAAGACAGCCATTTGAAGGAGAATGCACCACAGGAAACTATAAGCGTGTGTAAGGGATTCAGACGGGGAAGCCAAATCCAGAATCAACTTGGACACAGAGTGCAGTTCTGAACAATTTCTTTAAGGACCTCTGGAGTTTCTCTGTTTTCCCTTGCTCGTCAGGGATCTCCCTGGTGCCTGATGAAACTTTGTAAGTAACAACATCAATGAGATGAAAAGAGAGAAGCCACCACAATTGTTTTGTTGGACTCCAGAATCCCATTGCATCCTACGGGTGCCTGAGGAACAGGAGTGTGGAATCAGCTGGGAGCTGATTATGAGCTGTTCGTCACAGCCCTGTGACTATCTCCTTAGCAGAATAAATCTGCTGTGTGTATTCGTCAACCTGCATACCTATACACACCCTTCACACTGCTCATGCAGCAGATCTTTGTAGATCACTAATAGCCAAAAAAACCCAGCATCAGATTCAGATGCTGACAACAAAAAAGATCATAAGAACACCAAATCCACTGATCTTAGCTGACTCTGGTGAAAGATGTTTGCTGAGCAATCTCTTGATTTTCATCTCAGCATTTTCAGTTATGGAAAGTCACCCTAAAAGGTATGTTTTAATCTCTTTTTTTTTCCTCTTTAACTTCAAAAGGTTTTCTGGATCTGCACATAATCAATGAATTCTTGGCTCTCTTGAGATATTTGCTACTCACTCAATCAACAAACATACATCTGGAGCTTCATTTTAAAATTTATAAATTTTCCTTGTGCTGACATCCTCTGTGGTTTTCCTCTCACTTCTCTTTTGTATCAGTCTTTCTATTTACTTTTCCTTACTACCTACAGAAACCAAACGTCTTGATTTTCACTTGGAAGAAGGTGAACTGTTAAAGCCTCTGGCACTCCGAAGGAGAGAGTATTTGCACAAAAACTTTGGCCCCTAGAACATTGCCTCTATAAAGGCATCAACAAGTAGTGAAATTCTTGTCACTCCTGAAACTTACTCTTCTTCTACTTTCAGTCTGAATAACTTTCTGTTTGTGCTTTTGCCTGGAATGAAGCATTCGTAACACTGATGGGGCTAGGATTATACACTGAACACTCAGAACCTGTGGTTTGATGATTCAGTCTTCAAAATACTAAATCTCAGGATAAATTTTCCCTTGCAAGACATACTTATTCTTCCCTAACAGCAAGGTAACCCTGTGGAGATGAGATCCAGATAAACAGTATGTCAGCACAGAGTAAACCTGAGTCACACAGGAAAGAAAAAGTATTGCCTGAATGAAGAGTTTGAAGGGAGGGAATTTTCTTTGTTCTGAATAAAAAAATTCTTGGATAATTTTTCACCTGTCTTGTAAGCTCCACACTTTGAGGGTGATCAATGTAATTGACCCATCTCTACTATTGCTCAAAATGGAGATAGAAACTGAATTATAAATATTATGCCTTTTAAGATTCTCTTCAAATTAAACAAACAAACAAACAAGAACACTTTCAAAGCCTGGAGCAGTAGGACCTGCCCAACTATTCTGGAGGATGATTGCTGATCTCTGAGTTCAGCAGAAAGGACTGCGCTCTTAGACGTCTGTTTTTGCCTTGTACACTCTTGAGGTCCCAGTCCTTCATCTGAGACCTTTCTTTCCCTGGCTGGCAAGACTGGTAAAAACAGGGTGACACACAGCAGCATTTGCTGAGTTCTGTCAGTCCCCAGTGTTGTGTTGCTAAAGGTCTCTCAGCCCCAACTGAGATGTTGAACAATTCTACAGTTTGTCAAAACCCATATCTGCCTTCAGGCTGTATTTTAGCAATTCATGTCCCTTGCCCTGTGTTTTGGTAGTCCAGGGGTAACACCAACTCTCTGCCAGACATGGATTCTAATGGGTACTTTTCCTGCCAGGGACGGGAAGAAAAAGAGAGAAACAGTGGAGCTCTGCCAGCTGCATGCCCACAGGGCTCTGCGAGATCTGGGACATGACCTCTCTGATGTGCATTTGCTGCTAGGCTCTGCTCCGTGGCACGGTAGTGGAAACCCAAGCGGAAGAGAACACACAGAACTACAAGACTGCAGAAAGCGAAAAGGGTTAAGTCCTTCGTCTCTTTGGTCTGATTCTCAGAATGGGAAACCTAATTAAACCTCCCATTTCATGGCACGAATAACGCCTGACAAAACAGCTCCACTACGGAGTAGATTCTCCCTGTAAGATGTGTTTGTAATCATGCTAAGATGCCAAATCACAGGGAGTCCTCCAAGGAGGATCTAAACTCCTTAGTAGGAGGTAAGTATGTTGAGATGTGAGGAAAGCAATTTACTAGGAAAACATAAGATTCAGAAGACTGATTTTTATAGGATATGTTTACTGTACATATTAAAGGCAATCCATCAAGCTCCTCTTATGATGCAAAAGGCAAGCAGCAGAGGTACTAGATTTATTGGTTGTGGGTAATCCTGCCATCTGAAGCATGCTCACTGCTGTGAAGAGGGATGCTGAGGCACTGAAAATCTGTCAGCCAAACAGAAACATGTATACACAGGCCTGTGGACTTCGCTAGTAATAGGTGCAGGAGATTTGACACTGCTAATTTTTTCCCCTTGAGAACGTGCAGCCTCTGAGATAAGGTGAGCATTTGTTGAGGCACAGCTGTCTCACAGATGAAAAACAGTACTTCCCCTTACCATGTGACAGGGTGCTGGTGGATGATTAAACAAGGAATGGCAATAGACTCTCCATGAAAGGAGATGACAGCAGAGCTTCTTTCTTACTTGTAGCAAACTTAACCAGGATTAATGTAGGAGGAGAACATGGGAGGTCTACAGCTCCTCAAAGCAATCCACTCTGCTTAAGTTACTTCATCAAAACTAACCTGTGTGTCCTTCAGTCTCTTGGATGACAACATAGTCGTGACCCTTCCCCATGCTAATTTGTGGACTTATGTGTCTGAACTCATCTACTAAAAGGTTACTAAAGCACATGAAGCATTAATTACATAAGGCAGTCTTGATACCCCCAAGATCTAAAAGACTGAAAGAAAGGATGATGAAGATAAAATTTCCAAGTGCAAAATCTTACCACGGAAGCCATTTACCTTTTTAAGAAATGACATTGTGGGGGAAGAAGAGAAAAAACAAACAAACAAACAAATGCTTCCAGAAACTGCATTGAGATTCCTATTATTAATTACTGTCAATATTTGCATTATTTCTGTAACTGCGTCTCCTGGTCATAGACAAGGACCTCTTGTGCTAACTACTAATATATTAATTCTGAGGCATATCTGTGCAGTGTTTGACAGCCATTGTCATTAAAACAGAAGGCACTTTGTGGCCTTGCCAACAGACCAAGCCTCTCCTTGTTAACCATAATTGGCATTTCACTGATAACTCTTTGCTCTCCAGGAAGTCAGAGGAAGCTCTATATGTCTCATTACTAAACCAAGAACTGCAGTGTGGCATTTAAAAGGTAATGAGTATGAGTCGATGTAAGAAATCCCTTTGATATTTCTAATAGAAAAACATTACTAGTTCCTGAGGAGAAGCTCACCTCATACTTTTTTGGCTTTTCCTGGTATCACTGAAATGACGTTGCTGTCTCTCACACTTGCTGTAAATAAGAAAGAATTCCCCTGCAGTCAGTGGAATTACATAGCTATAAAACCTGCAAGAAAAGAGACTGTATAGCATATAACAAGAAGGAAGATAGCACCTTGCACTTTCGACTAAATCTAAGATTAAATCTGTTTTCAGACTCTGTCAAAAGCAAAGTAGAGGAAAGTTTGTTTTCTCTTGCTACTGAATGACAACTTATTTCTCATGTTTGCAGTCAGACACACCTGGTAACTGGCTAATACCATGTCTGTATGCGTCATGTGTATATGAACAGCATATTCATACAAATAAGCAAAACTTCACCTCTGTGTGGCTGTACAGAGGAGCTTTGCTGAGAAAAATACTCAGGAGCTGACACCAAAGATCAAGGTGCTGTATTGGGTTATGGGATTGAGATCCCTCCTGAGTCTGTATATTTGCATTTATTTGTCTTTCACTGCTCTTGTGCATGTTTGCATGTGAATGTGTATGAGGAGGGGTGATGGAAAAGTTACACACTCATACAGTCTGTCCCCTTTAACTCCGGAGAGAGGCAGTGATTTAGTTATATCAATGTTGTGTGCTATTGTTTAGAAATGCAAGGAATAATCTAGTGTGATATTTAGTTCCATCTGCTCTTCTTTGTGCATGTGCTGATTTCTACCCTGCAATACAACATTCCGGCAATTAAAAATGTTATGGAGATATCTCAAAAAATTGTTCAGTGGAGGACAAAGTAAGATGTAAGTGGCTATTAAAAACCTGGGGCCCAAATATCGCCATAATGGCACCAAATGACATCAGAAACCGGGTAACAAAAATGACATACAAATGAAAGCTCTGTGCTGGTTTACAGCACCATCCGAAGATCGTGAAGTCCCTGATTCAAATCATGACCCAGGCTGTGCCCTCTCTGAGAAGCTGTCATCAGAAAGAACAAAAAAGCAGCACGTATTTCTCAAGTGGAAACTCTTTCAACATATTCCATGAAGCATCAGCTGTAATGGGAAAAGTTCTAGAAAGATTTTCCTGTTATCATCCTTAATCTTTCCTGATGACTTATAACATCCCATCAACGTCTGAATAAGAGAGCAGCTCAGTCACATATCATCTACTCATTATGCTGTGTGTATAATTTTAGAAGCAGGTAAAGAGCAGACTACTTGGATCTTCAAATCAACAGTACCACGAGATTCTGCAAAACCCCCACATTTTTAGGAGAGTTCTCTAGTAAGAAAACAACCCTAGTTCATTTCCACTAGAGCGTTTTCCTTTTTTCCTGAATATGGACCATGTTAGACGCAGTAGTTCTGCCAAGACTCTGGAAAGTAACAGTAACTGGGTTTGACTTACTGTAAGGCATTTACACCCACCACTGAGACAGCAGCATTGCAGACTTCAAAAAACACAGCAGACCTGCACAGCGGTATTAAACTAATTATCAAGACCGTTGTTGACTTTCTCTTCCCATACAGTTTGTCTTTCTAATTACAACTACAAATATACGACCTGGATGACCTGCTTCCAATGTATATTCACCAAATACTGAAAGACCCCCCCATGCAATTCCAGATGCAATCAGCTGGTGGTTAACACAAGTCCTCTTTGGAGGATTGCCATTGACTCTAAACACATAGTAATTAAATCCAAAGGTACTTCTGGGGAGCGTTTCATTTTCCTGATACAACATAACCTCATCTAATGGCTGGGAGTATTACTCCTCCCACTGTGACTTGCTGTGCTTAACATAACCCTGGGCAGCTATTTAAGGGCAGAGGACATAGCTCTTGTGTGCTCTGCATGTCGCATTTCCATTTGCACTCACCAAAAATGTGCTGCTCTTACTTACTTTTGCAACATATCACACCTGCCAGGACCTGTCCAAAGCATAGGACAAAGGGGATTTTGGCATCTACTTTGGATTTTGTACCCTTTCAAACCAAAGGAATGAGGCCATGTTCACTGACCTCTAGCTCCCTTCTGCCACTTCCACAACAGTGGGTGATATTTTCTAGACAACAACTGATACCCCCTGGAAAAAATGTGCTTATTTAAAACAGTCTGCTCCACTGGAATAGTCATTTGGGAGGAGGAAGGGTGTTTGCCTCTCCATCTTGCTTGTTTGTTTGTTTGCCATTCTTAACTGCATATATTTGCATAAAAGAAGGAATGTTGTATCATCTTCTCCCAGAGCTTATTCCCCATCTGAATCCTGTTGATGACAGCTTAATCATTTCCACAGCAACCAAGATCATGACATCAAATGGGGCATAAGCAGCAGGAACAGATGATCTCTCTGGAAACAGAGGTTCTCTTCCATGTGCATAAATACTCTGAAAAACAAGAGAGAAACAGAAATACAGAAAATATCTGCCACAAATATGCGATTGTTCTAGCAGGGAATGGCAGTCCTTTTTTTTTTTTCCACTGCCTGCTGCTTCTTAACAGCGCAACATTATATTGTGTGATATGATTTAAAACAGTATTAGATAACAGACCTAGCACTAGGGACAGACAGCATCCTTGGTCAGAGCTGGTGAGGCAGACTAACATGCAATTCCTCTGCCAGGCACAGCTCGTGTTTTAGGTGGTTGCAAAGGAACTGTTCTTGGTCTGTGTGGCTTTAGCAGCTTTTGCTGGGTTTGGTCTAAATCAGGAAAATAGCTAGAATCATGACCCTAAGCTCTTACTTTCATTAATTTCTGGTACTTTTACTTTGACAGCACTCCTTTTTATGATACAACTAAAACCAAACCTGTGTTCTTACTAGAGAGACACTTTTTATGCAACCTTTCTGAATAAAAACCTCAAAATCTGGCCTTGCAGTTCATCCAGCAAATGAGTAATGTGCCACAATGCAGCACGTAGCAAGCAGACCTGAGCTTCTTGTCTCCAGAGCACAGATCAACGATCCAAGCATCAGTGCTTAGTTCCCATGTTAAGTACAGATTACTCAGTGACTGGATTTGAGGAAAAGCAGACCCTTCTCCTGCAAGTCTTTGCCTGTGGTGCAGTGCCAGACAGTATGTAGGCTGCTCGCCTGCTGCTTTTTTATAATACATTCTGCAGCTCCTTAATATCATTGCAGCTGTACAGGTAGATGGGAATAGCTGCATTTTTTGAGCCCTTTGGGATGGATCACAGATGATTACTTAGTTGAGGGATGGCCAATCACATGCAACTCAGAATTATTAAATCTTACCTCCTGTGGCAAGCTACGCTGTGGCTCAGGGCTGCGTGGAGACTCTGGTGTGTCACACTAGGATCAGGGACATACGCGTGGTCATGCCAGACTGAATGGATAACATCAAACTTGCACGTGATAAAATTGCTGAGGAAACCGATACCTGAAACAGGAATAAAACTAACTGAAACTGCCAGCAGAATAGATTATTGATCACCCTGCCTTGTGTTTGAAAATTAATGTTACAGAGGAGCAGTGATCAATCTCGCTCCTTCTCAAAGTAAATAAATCTGATAAAGGCAGGAGCTGCTAAACTGAAGATCTGCAGCCCTCAAGTGTGTGCTGGCGGTAATGCGGGTGGGGGCAGCGGCGAGGGGGGATACTGGGGGGGATACCGGGGAGGGTGCAGGGGGGGAAAGTAGCGGGGAGTACTGGGACCTGCCATGCAGGGACTGGCATGGAGTGGGGAATGGGACACCAAACCAGCTCTGAAACACGTAGGCTTCTGGAACAGCCCCAAAGCCCCACCACACCAGTTAAAGAAAAGCCTCTCGTTAACCTGCCACCAAAGGTAGGGTGACAGCCCACAAGATTTCCAGCAGGGATTTTGCTTTTGATCCAGTCTTCTTTCTTATTGAATAAGATCAGCTCACGTAGAGCAAACAGGGGCTCAACTGAAATTCATCTTTTTTTTCTTTTTCTTTTTTTTTTTTCCAGTCAGGATGGTTATGGACTTAGATCTTCTTGGAAATTTCAGCTGAAAACCGAGTGATAAGATTAGTACAGAAAGGTTTGAACCTGTCTAGGTCAAATGCTACAGTGACATCTCTTGCTACTGGCTGGTGCTCAGAAGGGAGCTGGAGATTACACAGCAAGCTTTAGGGAAAGGTGTAAAGCATGAATGTCTCACTGACTAGTATAAACCGCACTGCTAAAAATGGGAGTTGACTCTAGAGTTTCTGCCTTCAAAACAACAGATAATCTCTTTTCCAAATCTTTGGAGAGGACCAAACAGTGATACTTTTTCATGAGTTTCACCATTAGCACTCATGTTCTTAAATTCTCTGCTGCTGGAAGTGGGTGTTAAAGCAAGAGACGTGAGCTTCACGGCAATCTGCAGGTGGTCAGCTCCTGTGGAAAAAACAACAACAACAACAACAAAATATGGCTATATACAGTTTAAGGTACCAGAAAGCAAAGGATCACAACTTTTTTTTCTAATCATTGCTTTACACAACCTCCACAATTATTTTGGGTCTGGCTCATGAATTTTCAAATGTCTGAAGCTGGACATATTCCCTGGTGTCTTCCTGAATGCTCAAAGAAATGTAAATCTGCCAGCTTTTATTGCTGGCTACCCACAAAGTCAGGTCATTTATCAAACAGCGTTATACATACTCACCCAAGTCTGCCCTATAATCTTTGTCACAGAACGTACTAGGGCAACCACACATATCTGTATACTCATGTATTAGTAGTCATTCTGTTGCAAGTAGCTAAACCTCCATTTTATCCATAGATCCATATTTTTAAAAAAGAAAATTCAAGATACCTGAAACCTGAACAGAAATATACACAAGGCCAGGTACAAATCTTTGATTTGAATAAACAAACCAAAACTTTCTGTGACACTCTTTCTACAATTCAAACTTTATCATGTTTTTCACTGGTTTTTTCCCTTGTGCTCCAAGTGGCAAATGTCTCTTCTGGCAGAAGGTATTTTTCTGGATGCCTGTTACAGACTAGCATGAACTCAGTCAGGAGTGTTTTAGCAACAACAGAATATCCAAATCGCCCTTCCAGTGAGCCTCCAAAGTACTGGGCCTTTGCTTGTACACACACTTCAGGCAAGTACTGTGAAGGTTTTATGCAAAACCTATTACTTGGTAACCAAAAGAAAGGTGTTATGTGCAACATAATTTCCTAATTATTGTTACTCTTGTCATCACATTTCCTCATAGCATACTTTTCATGTTGCCTCTAAATTTCTAAGAATCAAATTAACTAGCCATATTGAGCAAAGACCCTCTGACCAGTGAAAACAGGCATGGCTATAAAGCATCTTCATTTCTTAATTGTGTTACTTCTGTGCCATACAAAAGATTTAGCTTACTAAGATACACTCCTCTGCTGAGAAACATATTATCTAGGTTTCAGTGGTGGAGTGTTTTGCTGTAGCTCTTTGCTGAATAGCATGGCATTCCTTTAGCTGAAAATAATGGATTGCCAAGAGGTCTTTATTCTGTATATCCACATATTAAACAGAAGAAAAATGTGTTATTCTGCACTGACTTATTGGAAGAAACATAATACAGCAAGCCTTGGGTGCAACAAAGCATGTGGCCACTGTATCAAATGTATCTCATTTTAATAACAGTAAATTTCCCAATGTTTAGATATTTAAGATTTTTTTTACCACTTTCTCAGTCACATGAGTCTCTTCCTGAAAGAATCAACATTATATCTATACCTGTGGGCAAAAGCTTATGTGCTATATGCACAACCTGCAAAACCTACGGCCTCTACACACACTGTATCAAATGCAGGAGGCACCCATTGCACACTGACCAGCAGTTTCAGTAGAAGCAACTTCTCTTCATGCTGACATGTGGTATCTTGGAGGAGGCAGAGCAGGTGGGACACCGACACAGCCATGGGCCATGCCAAGATGTGTCCTGCTGCCAGTGGCACAACTTTCCACAGCTCTGACGATCAGGAAGAACTGGCCTCTGTGAAAGGAGCAACGAGAGTCAAATATGCCTCATTTCAAGAACAGGAGGGATCCAGATTTTTAATGAGGCACATTTGAGCAGCTAAATCAGCTGGACACCGTCTAGTGATCAAACTAAAGCACTGAAAGTAGGAAGGTGGACTTATTTTCACCCCTGCCAGAGACAGAGGGGAAAAAAGAGGGAGAAATCAGTAAAACTTCTTACTGCTTCTGTTTCCAAAATGTACCATAGAAATGTTTATTGACCTTGGGGAAGGCTGTGTAGTGTTCTTAACTAGAGTGTGTCAGCAGTTTAGTATCTTCATGTGGAAAGAGGTAGACCCAAAGAGGATCTGTCAACATTCTTGAAGACAACAACGCTCCCAAGAATTTTTCTTCACCTTTAGTTTATCAGAGAGTCACTTCCCATCTAGTGCTAATACAGAAGTCAAGGACACCCCCCTCCTTCCCATTTCCTTTGCTCTGGAGAAATAATTCAGGTGTTGAAGTATTGCTTGGATGAACTGTTAGAAAAAAGGAAAAAAAGAGCCACGCTTCCCAGAGGAACAGGGTACTTATATAAGGTAGCTAAATTCATGTAATAAATCTACTTTATCAGCTTTTATTGAGAGTCCTGGTCTGGAACTACAGGTCTGTAAATAGCTCTATAGGGCTGTCAGTCTGTAACAGCTGATGTGGCAAAACTCTTACTTTGAAAACCAAGTTAATTCTCTCTCTCTGGAAGACATTTATTTTCAAGTGAAAAAGGCAGCCCATCCATGTGGCTGCAAACGAGGAGCTGAAATGTGTTTTCATTATTAAATGGCACCAGCTGAAAGATTTTCTGCCTTTTACTCTCTTCAGAGTCTCCATGAGGTCACCCATCCCACAGAGCACCTGCACAGAAAGACAGTCTCAAAAGATATTTCACATCTGCTGAGCCTGCCTTCTGCTCAGCAGAGGAGGATGTACTGAAGCACTTGTGCACTGACTCCTGGCTCTGCCAGGGTGAGGGTCAGGAGAGGCCACGCAGGTTTGTGCACAAAGAGCGAGCATGAATGGGATAGCCACTGACTGGCGTGCTCTCTCAGAGCCCCTTGGCTACACAGCTCCTGAAAATGAGCCAGGGCATGATAGCTGCAAAAGGAAGCTGTTTGTCATGTGAACCAAAATGCCCTCTGTATTATGCAAACTCTATAATGACTCAAAAGGTTATGTTATAGACAGACCTACTTCCAAACAAAGCTATTTCTCAAAGGCTCTCAGATGGCGAGCTGTTGCTCTCAAAATCCTTGTACCACAATCCTTGTACCCTCATCATAAGAAGGACACTGAAATACTAGAGAGAGTGTGGAGGAGGGTGATGAAGCTGGTGAGCAGCCTGAAGCACAAATATTATGAGGAGTGGTTGAAGGAACTGAGGCTGTTCAGCCTGGAGAAAAGAAAGCTGAGGGGAGACCTTATCACTCTCTACAACTACCTGAAAGGAGGTTGTAGCATGGAGGGTGTTGGTCTCTTCTCTCAAGCGGCAAGTGATAGGACAAGAGGAAATGGCCTCAAGTTGTGCCAGGGGAGGTTTAGACTGGATATTAGGAAACAATTCTTCATGGAAAGGGTTGTCAGGCGTTGGAACAGGCTGCCCAGGGAGGTGGTGGAGTCACCCTCCCTGGAGGTGTTTAAAAAGCATTTAGACGAGGTTCTTAGGGGCATGGTTTAATGCTAGAGTTAGGTTAGGTTAGGTTATGGTTGGACTTGACAATCTTGAGATCAGCCACTTTTTACGGCGATTCTCTGGACAGGACGGTGGCTCCGGGATCCCCCCCTCACCTCCCCAGTTTGTGCCCAGCCTCAGCCTCAGCTCTTCCTGTAGCTGCTGCTGTGCATGTGGATTCACCACGTTTAAATCTCCCACAGTTTCTCTGTGGTTGCTGCTTGCTGGTCGCTCACCACTGACTCAAACGATTCTACAATGCCAGGATTTTACTACCAAAGCATAAGAGGTGGCAAATGACTAATATGTGTTAACTTCCACGCCTATGTAATTGCCAAGTGCTTACAAGCTCTGAGTGCAGAAGGCAGCAGGGAAGGGGTCAGGGTGAGTGGGCAATGGCATGCCAAATGCAAGCTCTCCTGATCCAGAAGATGAGAGCCTAATCGAAAGCAGCTGGACTTTTAAATGGAATGGCCATCCTGGATGCCAAATGCAACTAGTAGGTCCATTTGCACTAGAACAAAGCCTTAAAGCAGTCCTCTCTAAGAGTGTGATGTCAGCTCTGATGACAGAAGTGGTGTTCTGCTGTCTTGGGAAGAAAGGTTGCAGGGCCAGTGACCAAATGCCAAGCTAAGTCCCATCCCAACATCTGTAAGAAAGTCCATTACTCTAAAGCTCAACACTAACAATAGCCACAAAAATCTGTCTGCAAATGTGATGGATGAGTGAATGTGGAAAGTTGGAGACCTCAGGTCAGTGTCAGTGAGATAGATGTGCAGCCAAAACAAGTACCTTAAAAAACGAAGTGAAACGAAAACAAATTGAAAATCAAAGAGGAGATTGCAGTAAAACACACACTCTCCTCCACTGTTACAGCCAGCTCTGCTGCCAAAAGTGTCAGAAAAATGTCATTCACTGAAAACCCCCCTCTGTCCTCTAAAGCAAGGCAAGAAAGCAGCCATGGAGGAGTGTGCCAATGAAGACACTGCATCCATATTTCAAGTGTTTTCACGACTGAAGCTGAAAGGTCCTCTCCTGGCTCTGAGCGGTACATGTGTGTGTCCCAGAGTCTGAGTCCATTCCAGAGGCTGGTTTGGTGGTTGGTTGTTTGTAGAGCTTGAGTGGTGTTGGTGCAGTCACTTGTAGAGCAGGTCTGAATTCTGGAGCTGTTTGGTTTCGTGGGAGTGGACATGTGTCTAGCTAAAGTTGTATCTCACTTGCAGGTTCTAAACTGGGTTCTAGGTTGGGTTCTAGGTCAAATGGAAGTTCCAGAGCGGGTTCCAGACCTCACTCTGGATCACTTGGGGGTTCTGGATCATGTTCTAGAGTGTGTTCTAGGTCACTCTGAAGGTTCTAGCTCTCTTGAGGGTTCT
>VWYH01006859.1:835828-858879 GCA_013399365.1 Pampusana beccarii | reverse complement strand
AAAAGTTACAAAAAGAATGGAGAAAGTTTATGCCAAGCTGTAATCATTTTTGTAGTGTATCAATACAGTATTTGATATGTTAGAAAAATAGCCATTTCTGGTGTCATTTGGGGCAACCTGAAAAATGTTTTTTGCTCAGGATTCTGTCTGTAGTTGTAACGCTGCTATCCTCCAGGCCCTGTGATCAGCTGAGATGTGTTCTTGGTGTAGCTGACTTGCTTCATGGCCGTACACAGGTAAGGCTGTAGAGAGGAGCCCTCATTTAGTTGTCCTGCACTTTTCTGTTGTCAGGAGAGAGCAGAGCTGGTGACTTTCCCAGTACCTCTGTTATAAAGGATGGTTTAAAACAGTATTTGCATGATGAAAAAGGTTTTATGCTGGAAACCTTAATTTAAAAGCCTGGATTAATCTTGTAGATTCTGGGCTGTCTAGCAAATATTATAAAGGGCTACGAAGTGAATCTCTACAGAAAGAGGTATCTTTCATGATGATTATATATGAAAGCATTTCTGCTGTCCTGGTCAGGCTTCACTTTGCTATTATCCTTCACATCTGGAAGGGAAGCACCTCTTTGTGTTATATAAAATTCTTTTATGTTATATATACAGAAAGAAATCCATCTGAAAAAGAACTCTTCCCATCATCTTTCCACCTCCCACACAGATGGACTTAAAGCAAAAAAGCTTTCCATAAAACTTAATTGAAAGAAATCCATCTCTTAGCTCTCCTCTCATTTATCAAACCCTGGCAATAGAATTACCTCAAGTCTTAAATTTAGAGAAGCAAAGACCTGGAAAATTATCAATATCCTTAAATAGCTGTCTTTTGTTAAATTCTCATTTTCAGAATATCATCTACTGTTTTGGATATTGTGCTTTGCTAGAAAAAGGGAACATTTATCACTGAGGAGGATGAGTCAGGTGGTACGAGATGTGTTAAAGGCTGCAGGATAAATACCACCTATACTGCTGGTTCATCTAATAGCTACTTGCTAAAGGTGGGGTCCAACCAGTCCTAACAAAAGCAGGGAACCAGAGGGAGGGACGCATCAGATAAGCCTTTAATAAAACCAAACCAAAAAACATAAATAATGCAAGCTAGTGCCTGTTGCTAGTGGTTTCTTTTGAGGCTAGTCAAAATGGATTTGCAAATGCATTGTTGGTCGGAGTGTGTTCAGCCTGAAGAGAGAAGGCTCAGGGTGATGTAACAGCAATGTGCTAATACCTGCAAGGGGTTATCAAGAAGCTGGAGCCTTGTAGAGGTGCGTGGCAGCAGGATTTATGACACTGGTGTAAATTGAAACAAACTGGATGCAAGGAAAATCTTTCTCCATGAAGATATTCAGGCAGCATAGCAGCAGGCTGCCCAGAGAAGTTGTGCTGCCTCCATCACTGGAGGTTTTCCAGCCTTACAGCTGGGCCTGTTCAGGACAGGAGGTTGGACAAGAGACCCCCTGAGATCCTCCTAACCTGAATTATTCTAGGAATGCATAGAATTACAAACCTATCTGGGTATGATTACTTTGTATGGTAACTCCTTAGCAGAAACATACTTGAAGTAAATTGTCTTTTGGTTCACTAAAGGTATTTTTAGCTGATGTGGTCTAGTGACTTTATGTCTAATGTTAAGAGTCCACAAGACATTGTAAGAGCTATTAGAGAGTGAAACTGTCATCAGCCAAAAAGGGGTTTACTCCAACACCTGGCCTTCTTTGTGAAACCCTGGCTTTTCCTTGCAGGTGGTATGGGGAAGTAAAATCCATGAAATTAGTTTCTCATATAATAATGCCTGAAAATTGCTTTCATTCTTAGGCACATTTATTGCCTTAAAAAAGAACTACGGAAGAGTAAGTTATGCTAAAATGGATTAACATAGACATTATTTCTATGATTGATATGTAATCCTGCTTTTTAGCAGTCATTTTACCAGAAAACATTACAAGTATAATTTCTCAGGTGATATGGAATATAACTTTGGATGCATTTCTTTAAAACTGGTCCATGAATTTTAAGTTTAAATTTGTAGTATTTATGTGAAATGTGTTAATTTTCAAGTGGAGACATTGGCACTACAGTAGAAATGTTGCAGAGAAAAATAGCTTACAAAGAAAATAATGATGAAATAAATATTTTAGAAGAAAATGATGAAAGACTTGTTCATTACCACTGTGATTTTTTTTTTTTATGTATGTATGCAAGACTGAAAAGGGATGAATGACCTGCAGTCCAGAGGCACTGCTGCACAGAGGTACAGAGGCACCGTTCATACCTGAAGTGTTTGGGAAGTACAGAAAATATCTCAGAGAGAATGAAAGGATCCAAGAAAAGAGAGAAATCTGTGCTTCATTATGTAATAGTGAGGTAGTAATACTTCGTGAACAAATAATGTAAAATTATGATAGGGATTTCTCACTTGTTAAGATGTCAAATCTTGATTAAATTAGTATTATATAACTAGTCTCCTAGCTCTGTTCTTCTATACGCTTGTCTTGGGATCAGAACATGAAACTGATATCAGAGAGAACTTCTAACAGCACTGTATAAATAGTTTTCTCTGAGTGATACAGATTGAACAGAAGATCTGAAATTGTCTTTGAAAGAGAAGGATGTTCAGTCTCAGTAGCTGCTCTGGTACCCTGCCAAACAAAAAATAACCATGTTGCCCATAAACGACTGATTCATTCAAGTGCCAGGTGTCAGTTAAAGGGGTTTGTCAGCAGTATTCTGTATCAGCTTTGTACCACAAACAATGCTGACAGTTTATTTTTCCTCCTCTAGGAAGAAATGATGTTTGGCTAAGTCTGGATCCTCTAGTCCAGGACTAGTATCTGGTGGAGCAAGCTTCACCACTGGGTTCACTGAGGAGGAACAAACCACAGAAGCTGCAGGAATTCAAACAGAGGTTAATATTCTTCATTTCAGCCATGTCAAACCCATTCCATTTTTTTGTACTTAGTTTCTCAAATATGGAAATAATTAGAGCTGCAGAAATAATCATCTCTCCTGAGTAAACATGCGTCTTTTTTGCATATGGCTTTCTCCTCTCTTATTTTTATAAAAAATGGTGTGACAGAAGAACATCTTTTCAACAGCACATTACATTAAATATTTAAAGTAATTTTTTATAAATGGATTTTGAAATTACTTGGTGTTCAGAATAACATTCATTTCTTTAGCATGGATCTCCTACCTGATACTGAGAAAGACAAGAGGTATGCTACATAGCACACAGTAGAAATTCTAAGATCTAGGTGTAGAACTGAATTTGTATTTATACACAGGTATAAATGTTAATCAGCTGTAAACCTAATTATTAAAAACAACAAAAAAATTTAATTCACCTCATAATGAGTGGCACAACAATTTTTAAAACAAGTCTTTTCTAGCCATCATATATAAGAGAAGTAGTTGAAAACCAGCAACTTATAATTTTTTTTTAGTATAAGCTCATTGATATTTTTTTCCTAAACACTTGATCTGACATGGCTAAGCAAGTTCTCTCAGCTGCAATTTGGAATTAGATTTTTCATTCTCCAAGGGGAAGTTTAGCAAGGACGTAAATACCATGATGTATTGCCATTGAAATGGATTTTTCTATTTCTACCACTGAGGGGATGCACCTGCATGCTAATTTGGACTCTCTTAGCTATTGTGTAGCTCTTTGAATGACACCAAAATATTTACAAACAACCAACTAGAAATATCCAATTCAACTAAATATTTATGGACTAACTGAAGTAATTGAGGACTGGGATCAAAAATAGGCAGTAGTTTGCTTCACTCTTCATCCTTGAAAAGGAAAATAAGTGGCAGGTAATTTATAAAGCAAACACAACGAGAAGCACATGATAATCCTGTAAGGCTGACTGATAATTCTGAAAGAGCTGTTTTGTGATGAAAATTGAGTTTGAGTGGTGGGCACTATTTCTGAATCAGACACTTTTATCCCTGAGTGATGTTAGATGAGAGTTAAGCAACTGAATTATGTATTATTATCCAATAAATATTAATTGCTTGCATGAAGAATTAAAATACTCTTTGAATTAAAAAACAGCTGTGTATACATCTTCCAGTAGTTTTCATAATTTGCGTATCTACCAGATGACAACAAACTCTCTATATTCTTTCCCCAAATATGAAGTACATCTTTTACTAGACTTAAATGTTCCAGATTTCTCAAAAATAGAATAAAGATTGTGCCACAGCCTTTTCACTACCAGAATTTTATTTTAAGAGTACAAGTATCATATTCCTGTGCATGTCAAGTAGGTTATAATGTAAACTGGAAATCTGCATTTACCTGTGTATTTACATAGTGTAGTTATGAGCAATAATCTAAACTACTGTTTTATTAAAGTGGCTTTCCACCCTGGCAAGCACTATGTGGCCCTGAAGGTCTTCTGTAATGCTAGGATATTACAGACATGTCTCTTTTAAAATCAAGGCTTTCCCCACTATTTCTGCAAGAGTTGATCTGAGCCTATTTTTATTACAATTCCTGCTCTGGCAAATTTGACATCTCTCCAGAGTACACACTGTATGACAGCTACATGGAGTAGAATCAGTCCCTTACTTCTCAATATCTGCTTGGCCTTGCTCTCTCTTTTGGGTGGATGCCAAATTGAGAGCTGCTTGCTTCTGTGATGGACTCATTTGTGCTGCAGCAGAAGCTCTGGCTCAAAGAAAAGCTTCTGAAAGGCAAATGTTTTTGCCCTGAGTTAAACCAAGTGTTAGAAATATAAGATGTCTTCATGAGGGTGGATACAATTTATAATAGAAATATGTGAAGCTACTGTACATCCTTTTTTTCCTCAGGTAATTTCCCAAGATCCTCTGTAGACAGTCATTAAGTAAGGAAGTGTAGTCTGGCATTAGAAAGCTTATGTGGCAAATACTGCAGAAGCCAGCTGCATTGTGTATGGGAAGATGGAGCTCTCCATAGACATGGAGTTTATTCATTATAAAAGTGATCTGGTTTTAGTGAATGAAAGGTTGTCATCAGTTAATACTGCATGTGCACAAACTCACAGTTTTAAAATCTTGTAAGTAGAAACCTGACTCTTGAAATTACACAGATATACTTCCTAAAGTACCTGAAAAAAAACCAAACTGGACTCCCACAAACAGAATTACTGGATTTTCTTCAAAGTTGGGTTTGAATATTGAGTTTCAAAAGCCCACAGATTTTAGATTTCAAAAGATCAAGGTGTAATTATTCCTAGTAGCTTTGTTGTGCTTTTTGAATTTTCAGTCTCAAGTAATTCAACTGGTGCTGATAAGCTTGGCAAGAAAAACAAACGAACACCAACCAAACAAAAAACCCCCACACAAAATAAATCACATTTAAAATTAAGCTCTATGAATTTCATACCTGAGTGGTGTTAAAGAAAGCCATGGATAACTTAAATGTGGAGAAGTAATAGCTCTAATTAAAACAAAATAAAAAACTTGTAGTCTTCTGTAAAAAGCTGACAAATGGGATCTCTTGTGTTTAACTAAAGATCATCTGGGAAGAGGGCTCCTTGTTACTAAGAGAATGAATTAATTATTATTTCTCTGACTGATTTCAGTTCTAAAATTCTCTGAATGTTATAGTAGGCTTAAAAAGCTAGAAAGTAAATGTACCTAGTAAAAGTACATTTCTGCTGTTGGCTGGTAGAGTGTGTGGAAAGACTTCTATCAGGTGAAAGGTGATCTCAGAGAGATTACTTGAATACTCAAAGCCAAGTATGTTACTGCTGGGCTGAGGCTGGAATCATAAAGCTTACTCTAACTGGATGAAGACTGGGAGTGAATTATTTTTCTTACCCTTCAAGTTTCCTATTTCAGAGACACCACAGACCACTTCATCACAATCTTTGATTTTATGAAATTCTTTATGGAGTAACTCTTGATATTCGAATACTGAGTTTTATTACTTTTCCTTGCTAAGTGTTGTACATATTTAATTTAGTCTTATCCAGTTCTAATCCAATAGATCAGGAAATTTTAATATTCAAAACATGGATTTATGTGAAAGTTTATAAACTCTGTTGTGAGTAAATAGCTCAGCATACAAAGAGCGGTAATGATTTTAAAATTATTGTCTTAATATCTAAGCATATGGTAAACTATGCTTGCAAGCAAGTAAACTAGATTTTATTGTAGCAATTATGTGCACTTGTAACTAAAAACTAAAGTTAAAATGATCACTGATGTAAAAAATTACTATCACTGGTATGTAATCTCTACAATTTTGCCCTAGTATTCATAAGTTTCAAAAGATGCTCAAGAGTGTTTTATATGTTTTGTGTGGAAAAACATAGCTCTTATTCACTTTGTCTAAAATGACAGTTCTTAAATGTCATAAGCAATAACTTGCAAATTTAAGGACTATTCTGGACACAGAAATCACCAGTATATTTTATCTCATTTTCAAGAACATTTTTCAATAAATCATTTACAAGCCTTTTCCTTAATAACTAAAAATGCTCACATTTCTGTGCTTATAAACTAGCTTGATTATGCACCAAACAGGGTACCATGGCCTTAATGAAATTATGCACATGATATACTGAAACACAAGTGTATGCTGATTTGGGGAAGAATCTTTCAAAGGTAGCTCATTCTCAAAGCCAATTTCTTACCTTTGTTCAGAACCAGGCCTGTGCAACACTAATCCTGATCCCTTCCAAATTTTTAAATCTTGGTGAGCGAGTTGGGCTCCTGTCAAAAACTGGGAACCCAACATTCTGCTGAGTGCAAACTGTTTTGCTAATGATTTGAGTTTGAGCATAACAGGGCATTAAACCAGATAGCTGATGATCCTGTAGTCTTGACTGTTCAAGTCAAATCTGGATGTCTGGTAAGCAGATCTCAAAACATCACCTCTGTGAATTATAACACTACAGTCACCAGATGATAAGCACAGTCACCAGAACTTACAATTGTAGCAGTTTATCTTATTCAGGGCAGCTAAACTTTGCTCTTTTTCCTCTACCTCTGATGGTTTTAGTTACTGCATCAGTTTCAATAGACTAAACTTATGTAGAAGTACAAGGATGCCTCTTGATTTTGACAGGTTAATTGAAGATCAGTAATATACACAAAGTGCTCCTCTTTACCCCCCCCTTAACTACAATTTTTATGGAACAATTTTATAAAATGGAACTTTCGGTCAGCAACCTGCATATGCAAATTAATGAAAATATTGTAGTTTTTAATATATTTAATTTCAAAATAAGGCTTCAATTATTTCAAAGTAATGAAAACTTTACAAAAGCCATCTTTATTTGAATGTTGACACTTGTGCAAAGCTTTTGGGGTCTCAACACAATTTTAGCAAAACCATAAATCCACCAATGTTAATTTTCTGGAAAGATGCCAACCTATCTTTCTTCCTTCTTGAAGCATAACCAAAATCCTCTCTAGTCTCCAAAGCTGTATGCTCAAATCCCCAAAAATCCATTGGCAAGATGCAGTGATTTGAATTCATATGTGTCTGGGAATAGACTGGTGATAACTATGTGGACCAGAAAATCCTGAATCAATGTTGGAGATTAATTAACCACATTCAAAGTAAAACCCTTCAAGCAACCAATCTCTCCATTTCCAGTACCATCATAGTGAGAAACAGATTACAAATGTTGTCTGTGTTGCTCTGCAGAATGACCCTCAGGGCAGGATCAGAGCTGCACCACCGCCTCTTTGAACGTTCCTACTGCAGCATTTTTGTGGCTTCTTCCAAGTGATCCCATTGGTACTGAGGGAGGAGGAAAACCTGAGCAATTCTGGTGCTTTTTGTGCCTTTACCTGCATTGTAGATAAGACATGTCACTCAGTGCAGCTTTCACCTGTCCCATCCAACCTTCCACTGATGACCTGAAGAAGAAAAAATCTACACTTCATCCATTATGCCTCTTTCAAGACAGCATGAATTTTATAGGCAACCTGAAGTCTCAATGGATGCTTACATGGGACAATATGAACCCCAGCACAGAAAGCAATTAACTGAATCCTTGTCCAGCTTAACTCTGTACCTATGCTCCTGTAATGAACAGCTATACGATGCTGGATCAAGCTGCTGAAAGCAGTGATGCTTAAAGTGAGGGCTGTCTTTATAGCTGCTTTCTCCTGTTGATGATTTTTTTCCTTGAAGATGCATAACAGATGTGATAAATACCAGCTGGCAATAACTCTGCCAAAACCAAACAAACATCATCAGCCAGCCAGATTTTCACAGGAAGGTCAGTGTTGTACTTCTTCTCAATAACAATTGTTTAGTGTTGTTTATCATATGTTAATATTCTGAATAATATTTGTATCAATCAGAATTATTTTTATACTTCAGCCCATGAAGCAGCTTTTCCTCCAGAAAGAAAACAAATGCATTATATTTCTGTGCAACAAGTCCAGCATATTTAAATAATGTCAGTATTGAGCTAAGCAAGTCACACTAACATACCAAAATAATTCATTTAATTCTGTCCTTAGAGGAACATCACAGAAGTTAGCGAGGTTACTTAATGCATCCCTGGAAGAAGCTCCAATAATATACCAAAGGTCACTGCTCCTTTCAATGGGAATGCTCTCGTCCTAATGAAGATAAATATGCATGTATTAATTGAATTAACTGAAATGTATTCATTTTTTACTCTGAACAGTCTCCTTAATGAGTTAGTGTCAGAGGAGCATAAGAATGTAAATGATCAATGGTCTAAGACCTTCAAATTCAACTGTTACTTAATCAATCAATTTTTGTCCTATCTGCCATTTTGTTCATAAGCAAAACTAAAACCACTTTCTAACATCCTTGGAAAAAGTGTCGTAGGCAGCTGATTAAATTTATACTCCAGTGTAGAAAGCAAGACTGGATCCCTGCTCTGCAGTAGAAAGTCAGCATAATAAGAATTTATGCTAAATCTAGCATTTATTGATAAAATTCTGATCTCATTTGCAGAAATGTGACTGCATCTTGAGTTTGAACAGAGGAATTAAATGAAGCTTTCCTTGCATCCCTAAATTTATTTGTATCATAAATATAGAAAGATTGACTTGAAACATTAAGATCAGGATTTGATTTGAAACACTGAGATCAGGGTTTGGTCTGCTGTATTGCAAAAAGTGGAAAAAAAAGTTGATTTACACAGGTTGTGCTGGAGAGGATGGCAGTTCTTTCAATGTCTACCAAATTCCCCGTGAGGGTCCTGCTGAGCAGACCTGGTTTGAAAAGCAAGTTCCTTGGCCTCCTATTCCTCACCATAAAGGCCAACCCTGCCTCATAGGGCCCAAGCTTACATGAGACGTCCCTGTACCCTTCCTCCCGTCCATTCACCATTCTTCTCAAGTACTTACTCCAAACCGAGCTGTCAGCTTCCCTGGTTTAGGTCTAATTTTTTCTACCTGAAAACAAAAAAGCATAATTTTAAAAAGGAGAACAACATAAAATGAGAAAACTTGTTAAGAATAAGCTTGAAGTGGAAGGCAATATGTTACATCTTTGCAGATGACATGAAAGACTATAAGGATTACTATATCCCGTTTCAGTTTATTGGCAACTTAGAGCAAATGCATACCGTTTATGAAAAAAAAAAAATCCTTAAGGAAAGGTAAAATGAAATATTATTTAAAGTAGGAAGGCTTACTTCAGAAAACATATTTTTTCAGCCAAAATGCTGGCTCTAAGCTGGAAATGAAGTCACTAATTACTAAAAGCTTGTATCTGACAGGTTCCATAGGGTCACATGCTACACCTTGATGCAGATGACTGGCACAAAATATTCTGTAAGGCTACTATTAACACTTCTGTGAATTTTCAGCATGAGCTCTAGCTTCATAATGACCCGCTACCTTATTAATTTTCTCTCCAGCAGTGAGCGCTAATAGTTTTAGTTCTCTGTTTTGATAGGAAAAGCACAAGAGTTGTTATTTTATGTGTCCAGATACTTTCTCAGTGTTGGTAAATGCCCTCCTGTCATGGTAAATTAGCAAGGGAATAAACTGCAATAGCACTTCAAAATTAAAAGTTGTTAATTAATAGAAACACTAAGATTCATACTTAACTGAGGATTCATCCGTTTTTTCCCATCTGTGCAGTTAAAGAGAACAGAAATGTAGTGGATCATAATCACAGAATCATAATCTTTTCTAAAACAAGAACAAAAATGTTTTATACTATATAGACTCTTAAAGCATCTTTCACCCAGCTTTTTCTCAGCAACTTCCAGAAAAGCAGAAAGCGATGTGACCAACACTTATTTTGTGATTGCCATCTCTAAAGGACAGTCATGTGTAAGCATGGGATGTTTTGCCAAGATATTAGTTTTCATGTTTCCACTTGTGCTGCTATTTTTTCTTTGTCTGTAAAACAAATCTGTGTTTTCTCTGTAATTTTTATTTATTTTCTTAAAAAAAATAACATCTCTGCTATGAAAGAAAAAAGTCGATCAAACTTAAAAAACAAAGTTAAGTTATAAGACAACAGAAGTATCAAAAAATAGAGCAATATTAGAAGATAAAGCCTTACACTTTTCATACTGGTCTTTTCCTTTACACTGGACTTTTCCATTTTTAACTACTCTTTTGTGCTTGAAATTTAAATAACATAAAAAGCTTACTGAATTAAAACAACTGACATAAAAGAGTGGGCTATTCTTAGTTTTTCTAATAAAAAGCCACATGCCACCAACCCCATATTTGCATGTGAGGATAAAAACATAATGCAAGAGAATATACAAGTCAATTTAAAGAAATAATTAGTTGGAGATAATTGTTCATGTGAACTTTTCTGTGTGCCAGTGCACATCTCTACAGAATCTGGAAAATTAATTTCCAGAGAATCATAAAAAAACCCAACCATTCAAATATGCTTGTTCACAAGTTGCAGCCAAAATACTCTCTCTTTAATTGTATCTTGACAGTAGTTCCAGTATGGACACATACATGAGGTGGCATTACTTTTAGGTATTGGTGACCTACATTATTTTCCATACACTAAACACAACAGTTTCCTAGATGGAAATTATGTTTCACATACATATTAGTTCAAGATTGCAGGGGTTGAGTCTTTCAAGCTTTGAAAGCCAAAGCAGTGTACAGTCATAAAATTATAAAACCCAAAGGATGTAAGAACCAAAGATCTACCAGATAGAGACCTTAAGCCTGTATTTGTCATCTTGTACCACTGACTCATGATTGACTGAAAGCTTACATGCATACATAGAGGCAAGAGGATAACTGATTGAATTACTCAGATGAGTATCCTGAAATGTTGACCCAATTGTGTACCTCACATAAATCACAGTCAAATTAAAAGGTTGTGAGATTTTTTCAAAGTTATTAGGACATTTAGTTTTTATTTTTGTTTGGTTCTTCACCTCCCCCCTGCATAACCTTCATGATTATATATGCAACCGTAGCAAGGCAATTTTGGCTACTCTTTTGTCTTTTATAGATCTGAAAATATGCCCTTCTTTATATCATTATCTACAGCTAACCAAAGACCTTGTTACTTGTACATTTTAAAAACAAAATTGTTTTGTATGATTTCTTACACAGAAATCTCAGCATCATAGATTAACCTTAGCCTTGGAAATGAGATCTTTATGTTAAAGTAGGACATCATGGGCTTATTCAGTTATTATATTCCATCAGGTTTGTTTGGACCAGAAAATTAAAGCAGGAATGACAGATATGTTTAAGATGTATTGTTACTTTGAGTATTTTATACTGTTTTTTAAATAGTGAATTATTACTTTATTAATGTAATTAAACCTGTATATAAACTTAAGATATATATATATAATAAATGGTTATTTTAGGATTCTAGTAGAAATAAATAGACTTTTTCTTAAGAGTATCCACATATTAAGTATTTAGTTACTAAATACTTGCATAATTCAACCATTCAATGAAAATGAAAATAAGAATTGTGATAGAAACACCTTTGTTCATACACATTCACAAAAAATTTGAAAACTAACTGTTCAGAGTTATAGCTGCAAGCTTAAAAATTAAACAGCACAAACCTGCAAAGACCAGTAGGTCAAATTTATTGCTAACTGTCCTTTCAGTAAAAGCTGCCGACTTTCTGACATCTTCAGAGTTGTCAAAAGGCATTATCACAAAGCAAGATTAGCCCTTGTAACACTTTCTGTCTATAGAGAATCAGAGAGGGAGTTTTGTGCCTATGGCTTGAAAATAAGGCATACAGTGATTGCACACATTTATCTTAGTCAAAGCTGTGATGAGGTAAATAAAGGTGGTTTTGTACACATGGAAATGTGTAATCCGTAATATTCCCAGCAGATCGAATGCAAATTAAATTCTTTCCTGGTTTTGCAAACCTCAGTAATGGTATTTCATAATTTTAGAAAACATACATACAAACCAGAATATATGAACATCAAATATGCAAATAAATAGTTAGGCAGTAGAATACAAAAAAGCACAGGTAGATTTCCACATAGGCAATGTTGTTGATTTTACATCAGAAAAAGTCATTATATGTCTTGCATATATTCTGGTATATATGCATAGCAGATACATTAAAATGCAATCTTAAATCATATGTTCACTATTTCCAAATGTATAAAAAGTCTTCCATATACATATACCAAGAGCACTCCTACACGGTGCCTACGCTCACATGGAGACACTGGATAGATATGACTTTTATGTTACTTACATAAACCCATGGTAACAGAGACACTAAAGCTTTCACCATGCAGCTTTCTTAGCAATGATACACATCAAGAGCCCCGCTTTACTCCGCTGCTTTTTGCACCCTTCAGCAAACCCTCTGCACTGGCTCCTCATTTCCCTCTGGATGGCCTCAGCCACAGCCCTGAGAGACCTTTGGACCTACAGATTTTACTACACTCGTGGACATGAAATCCCACCAAGGAAAAAAGCACTGGGGTCCTGACTATTCTGCTGCATAAATGCCCTTTTCAGCAGCAACCTTAAAGAAAACAGGCTCTATGCTACACATGCAGACCTGAATGGAAATGAGCTTCTTAGCAGTCACCATCTGAGCTCTAAAGGCATAAAATGTGTAAAAATAAACTTGACAAAATCTAAATATGAAAACTACTACTAAATGGTGCATGAAATATTGACAAAGAATATTTAATCACTTTTTTTAAATTTCAAAGCACCTAGACAAAACAGTATTTAGCAACTCAGCACGAGAAGGAAACAAAAATAAAACATATTTGACTGTATTGCCCTCGCAGATATAAGTCACTTCAAAATGCTTCAAAACAATGGTTTGAGGCCAATATGAACCACAGCAAATCTGCATACTCCTCAGAAGAAACTGAAAAAATAAAACAGCGAGTTGTCTCAGAAGAAATGTTGATAAATTGGAACTATTCTAATTTATTTGCAAAATAAGTCTATCAAAATATTTTAAATGTGTAGATTTAAATTAAGATAATACTTTCAGTAACTTTGGAGATTTCTAGGACCAGTAATAAATTAAGCCAGCTGTTCCTTAATATCACAGTCATTATTAGGTACACTAAAATAAGTGCCCTTTTGCACAAGAATTAAGAAGCTTGCTTAAGGTCACACAATCAGCCAGACACAACCATTATATGTAGCCTGGTTTTCACAATCAGTCTACCGCTTTAATTAGTCATTTGACCTTCCTAGATATGAAAAATCACGGTCTTCTCTACCACTGAATTATTTTTTAATTTGATAAATCTGAACAAACAGTATGTGCTATTCATGGATGTCATCTATGGACACAGATTTGATACAGATGCTCCTAATATTCTTTCTTTCCCTTTTATTTCATCTGTATGAATCACTGCCTGGGTAGGCACCATCTGTCCTTTGTTCTCTGTTGCCAGAATGGGCCACTTCAGAAGGGGAAAAAAAAATGTCAGTGTCAGAATTTCCTGAACGATGCAAATTCTGAGCTTAAGGCAACACAGCTACTTAAAGACTGGGATTAAATCACTTCTTAGACTCCTCACTATTCAAAATAGTTTGGGTTTATTATGTCTTTCAATATATGAGACTTTTCCCAGAACCTCTGTAGTTCTGGCCCTTTTCTGAACACTTTTCCACTGTGTCGTTGTACGGAAATCACAGACCCAAGACCTCGATGCAAGTACTTCTCTCGTATTCTTACAAACAATCTGTATCAAAGTAGCAACATCTAATTGTACCTTCTGGATAATGTCCCGTCTGTACATCAAAGAATCTAACGTGCCTCATAAACTCAGGTTTGCACTGGTACTTCATGTTTAGTTGGTTATTTATCATACTATATAAGCATGAATCTCTGTTAGCAAGTGAGGTGCATTGCTTGTAATACGGATCTCTTCTTGTAATTTACTATACCACCTTTTTCTATAATTTGCAAATTCTTAGTAATACTTTTCTCCATACTCTTGCTGAGAGCAGATTTATCTGCATATTTTTGTACTTTACCTCTTGATGTTTCTGCCTACAAAGAATGCCCGCAAAGAAGAGATTTTTAGAGCAGAAAAAAAGGCAGTAAAAAGAGAAACTACTCAGCAGAGAGTACCAAGGACTCTTTAAAAGATGACTGCAGAGGCTGTTAATCAGGAAATCAAATCTGTCCAACCACATTAATATATATATTCTCACAAGGCCAGAGCCTAGCAGAGAGACATTAAATTGTTAAAGAGGGAGGCTATTCTCCAGAGTTGCACAGGATAGAAAGAGAGCAGTCAAATCCAAGCTAAAGGATGTAATAAATTCTGCTGTGAATTCTTTCTGGCAGGGACCTTTGCTCGGTACTCATCAGCTCAGGGGTCCGTAACTGCAGTCTGCAGAGGCCCTGTCTTCAGCAACGAACAGACTTGCCAGCTCAAGTGAGTGCTTGCCCCTTACCCCAGCCAGTCACCTCACGATGTGTACTACGTTGTTTCTTCCCCTCAAACCTCAAGTAACTGTGCAATGAAGCGTCTAATTTACTGCCTACTTCAGTTTTAAGATGCTACTTCCCCCTACCACCTACTACTGTGAAACAATGGCCCTTACTCCGTCGCAGACCAATACCCACCCAGGGGCCAGCAATACCTCAGCCACTTTATTCACTCACACACCCCTGACTACAGTACCCCTGGTGCCATTCCAGTGCTGACGGCTCTGCCCCAAACCCACCACCGGCACCCATTGCAGTTTCAGGGCTCTCCGTGAAGAAAAAGATGAGGCGGTGGAGTACGTGTCGCAAACGCTTCCACAGAGGGGAAACCATGCCTAAAAACCCATAGCCCCCTCTGTCCCTGACCCCGCTCCAGCGCGCGGCAGCTGCTGCCCCGTGGCGGGCGGGGCTGTCTCCGCCCCCACGCGCGCAGGCGGAGCCGCGAGCCCCCGCCTAACGGCTCCAGGCGCCGCCGCCAACGGCCGGCAGTGCGCGAGAGCGCAGCGCGCGCACCTGCCGCGGGNCGGGGAGGGTGCGGGAGGGGCCGGCGAGTGACGCGGGGGCTGCGCGGCGTAAACAGCCCGGCGGCAGCCCGGTAACCGGGTACGGCCGTCCCGCCGCCGCTCCCGCCCGGCCTCCAGCCGCCCGAGGGCCGGAACCGACCCGCCCGGCCTCCCCGCCCGCTGCCGGGCGGCGAGAGGAGAGGCGAGGCTGGTGCCCCTTCTCGCAGCGGCCCCGAGGAGTTTACGCTACAGCCCGGCGCGGCTGGTGGGGACGGCGGTACTAGGAGGCGGCTGAGGCCGGGGCAGGACGAGCCGCCGCAAGCAGTGGTTCGCGGTTCGGGCGCCCTCGGCGTGGCTCCCCGGTAGGGCCGGTGCCGGCGGAGCCCGAGCCCGAGCGGCGGCGGCGGGAGCCGGGCGGTGAAGATGGCGACCCCGGGGATGGGCTGGCAGCAGCCGCAGCACGGCTACGGCGGCGGCTCCGCGCCCGGCCCGGGAAAACTCGGCTCTAGCTCGGCCCAGCCGGGGGTGGGCGCCGAGCACAGCCCGGACTTGCATTTCAAAATGAGCAAGAAGATTGCCCAGCTCACCAAGGTGAGGGAGCGTCCCCCCGCCCGGGTCCTCTGCCGCCGTTTCTCTCTTGTGGTTATGTTCCCTGTCGCGTCTTGCCACGGCTTGGGCAGAGAGGTGGCTGGGGAGAGGCAGGCGCTCATCCGGGTGAGATGCGGCCGGGTTTGTACCCCCAAGGCCGGGCCTGGAGTGGCCGCCTTGCCCGTGCAGCAGCCTGGGGCAGCGGAGCGCTCTGTGCCGGGGTCCTGCCGGGAAAGCTCCGGCGTGCAGCAAACGTGGGGACCGGGAACAGCGGGTCTGACAGGCGAACCGTTCGCGGACAGAGCCGCAGTACCGCTCCCCAGTTAGTTTTGTCCGAATTCCGTGTAGCACAGCCAGGTATCTGGGTGTGTGGGAGGTGATCCCTGATTGCTAGGCTGATACTTGGTATTTATTCTATTAAAATTATAGCTTCTGGCTGTCTTGTAAGCAGTTCTCTGAGCCCTTTAAAATAGTCAGATAGAAGTGATGCTTGCTTTCCTTTTGCTGAAGAGAAGTACTGTTTTTTAAGGTGTCTGGTAATATCTTAAATGCCTTAGCTGATGAGGACGAAGTATGAGAATATCTCCAGTCTTGCGTTGCTGATTGAACAGTTTTCATTATATTATCCTTGGTATAGAAAACACATTATTTCTTTGTTAAAGGTTGCAGTGAAACTACAAGGTGTTTTAAAAGCATATATTAAAGGCTGGTAGGCCTCAGGTTTTAGATGTAATTGTGGCTATGATTTACTTAGAATAATTTTTCAAAATGCTTTGGTGCTGTAATCTCTCTTGTATGTGCTCAAGCCATAGGTGAATAGCATTGTTTAGGAAATGAGAGGCAGATTATATCTGTTAAAGAGAAAGCAGAAGAAATAATTCCTGTCATGAATTACTTAGCTAAAACATCTACAAGTCATTTAAAAGCACTGTGGGAACTGCTAATATTCTTCAAATGTATGCCAAAATGGAAGAAGGTGACATTTCGTTGGCACTAAGAATGAAGAGAATGAAGACTGCTGGCAGTCTTACAGTGGAGACAGTTCATATTTATACATAGTTGATGCACTGTCAACCAGTTTAAAATAGTATTTATCGTGGAACACTGTGCACCTTAATGCATTAGAAAACTCATGACTGAGGGGTATTTTGTCTTTGGATTCAGAATCCACTTTATATGCTAACATCAGGGGAACTAAAACTGTAATTTCATAAGGAGAAATGTAGGATTAAAATAAGCTGAAGAATCAATTTAGTTTTACTCCATGTGCATACAAATTACTAATTAAAATATTAAAGATATTACTATAGACTTATGCTCCCTGAAAGTTTCCTGGAGATCATAAATGTATTTTAGACTTCCCTTAAGGCCTAGTGGATATACAAAGTAATACTTTCAAAGAATAAATTTTGTTTCTGTGTGTCTCCTTTGTTATATTTCCCTTTCTTTATCTAGGAATTTACCCAGCAGTTTATAGTTGATTTCAGAAACTGTCCCACTTCTGTTATGAAGTATATACCCATGAGTTCCACATCACTGGGCATGTGCCCTGTGCTCTCAGTTACTATGTGTCAAATATCTTGAGGTGGATGTGAGTTAAATATGGGTTTAAGTGCATGGTGCTGGAATATTTTGAACTTCTGTATTGGAAAACATTAAGAGAGTTTAAGTGAATACTGGGGGGTGTTGTTGTTGTTGTTGTTTTTTTAAATGAGCCGTAGTATTATTTTAAAATTTGGGGAGCTGGTCATGTGCATGTCTGTCCTGCTGAAGACTTCGGAGTACTGCAAATAAAAGCTATCAATTGTATTCTGCTTGGGTATTTAAAATAACTAAACTATGTGCTTGTACAAGTAGT
Organism: Pampusana beccarii; assembly: GCA_013399365.1. Lineage (NCBI taxonomy): Eukaryota > Metazoa > Chordata > Aves > Columbiformes > Columbidae > Pampusana > Pampusana beccarii. The sequence goes on along the minus strand of VWYH01006859.1, from coordinate 841,047 downwards.
TCACATGTGAATTAGACTTTTGCAGGACTGGAATCTTGTATTAGTTTCCCAGTGACTTGCAGATTCTAGTAATGCCTTAGTTTGTGTGTTTGTGTTCTGTTTTCAAGTTTTAGGGAGAAAACTTGGAAAATCAGCTGTTCTTTGTACTGACTGAATGCCTGGAGTGAAGAACAATATTTTTAGATATTACACATCCTGTTTTATAGAAATACTTCTCTTGCACCTATTTCAACAATAAAAGGTATTCTATAGCATTAATCTAATTGAGTTAGAGGTGCAAATTTTGACAGTTATAGTTAGAGGGCTGGGTCTACGTTTCTGTTTGTTACTTGACCTTTCAGAAATGGAGGTTTAAAAAAATAATCTGAAGCCTGATTTGATAGATGGCTGCAGAAATTAATCCTTGAGAAAGGACTTGTGATACAAGGGAAAAATATAAACATGATGCTTGATTTCTGTGAGAGTTAACTGTCAGAGAAAAGTTACCTTCATATTGCAGAAAATTTCTGGAAGTAAGCTGATGTGAAAAAGATATCAGGATATTTCTGTGGAGGTCTTTTGACCAAATTCTGCTGTTCTAGCTTGTTCAAATGCTTACTAACTTACGTGTATAGAATTCCTCTTCAGTAATCTAGGAACTTCTTATTAAGATTACTTATTAAGATAAGATTGTGCTTCTCAAATTGCTTAATGTCTTATATTTAAGACACTTCTCACATACCTTCCATCTGTTTTCTGCATTTATTTGTGTCTTCCAACTCTTCTCAAAGACTGCCTTGAAGATATATTAAGTCTCTCAGTGGATTTAGAGCTAAGTCAGGTGCTTCACCAGGTCAAAACAAACCCACTAATACAGTATAGTAAAAGGAAAAATAAATATACATGGGGTGTTGCCAAAGAGGTGCACACAGTTATCCAGACAGATTCTGTCTTCTGACAAATGAAAGTGACTCAATACTTTGTTTTTTACTATCCTTGCATAGTTCGTATTACAAGCTGTGAGTAGCAGCTTTCCCCACAGAAGATGCAGGTCACTCATGAAGTAAATGTAAAATTCCCAAACTGTTCTCTGTTATGTTTTTGCATTGCCTAAAGAGAATCTGATGTTTCAGTCAGAACAATACAGGAACATAAAGAAAAAGGTGAAATTTGTTTAATAGCCAGATTTAATCAGTAATTCAGAGTGAGCCAAATAAGATACAAATCCATTTCACTAAGCACAGCACTTCTGAAGTGCTTAACTATACTTTCACTTTTTGGCGGGGAGGGGGAAGATGTACTTGATTTAACTTTAATATGCTTAATTCACAGGGGAAGGTAAAACAAGTAGTTAGAAATGCAGCTTTAAAAATAAGATGATACCACATGTCATGTTTGAAGACTGCGGTAAATTGTAACTGAAACAATTTTAGGTCTTCCTATTCAGTGTAAGCTCCTTATTTTTAGGCGTTTTAAAAGAACTGTGTACCAGTTTGGGGATAAAGTATCATCTGACACAAAGATTAAAGCCAACAAGAAATGAACTGAGATTATGAGATTGCATAGATGTTTGTACTACTGCGTGCTGGAGTGCTAATGCAGTGTTGTATTATGCCTGCTGCAGATGAAAATATGCATATATATATTTAATTAGTTTGCATAAGATAACTGGAATAGAAAACAAGAAACAAGTTGCTGCCATGCTTACATCAGTAGGGGAGGATGGGATTAGTTTTTACAATTATCAGAAGAGTACCAATTCAAGTGGTTTTGTGTTGTGTTTTGTGATGAGTTTTTTTGTTTGTTTTTTGTGCTCTAGTTTGCAGCTTTAGGGTTTGTGATTGAGAAATCCATATGCTAAACATGTCTGCAAATCTGTTGCGCAAGCTTTGTAACATTGACATAAATCTTTGGCTTTATGATCTTCATGATCTGCACTGAGATTATACAATGAGAATCTTCAGCATTGATTTGGTTGCATGATATTAGTTGTAGAAATTTTATATTAACTGGAAGAAGAGTCTGTAAGCGCCATACAAATGATACATACCCCACAGTGATCATTTATACCTATTTAATAAAAAGGAAAGAAAACGTGCAAGACTTTAATGTTTTCCCTTTGTGCATACTTGGAGCTGACAGCTTAGTTCTGGAAAGGTTCCAAAAAACTCAGCTAGTTCAAAGGCAAAGGCAACAAAGTTATCCAAGGCACGCCCTGCTTCACTAAACAAGAAACTAGAATCTGACACTCAGGAGACAACAGTTCTGGTCTCGACTCTGCCCCTCCGCTTGTTGTGTAAATTTGGGAAACTTTTTTTCTTTAACTCTCCTTTGTTTTCCTTTCTGTCTTCCTATATTAGAGAGAAGTACTTAGAGAACAGCTGTTAAAATAGTAGTTAGCCCAATGAGTTGCTTGGTGATGTAGATAGTAAATTTATTTCAAAGAATAAAGAGCAAATTTGATGTTCTTTAATTCAGATGCTTATTCTTCTTATTGTGTGGACTTTTTTGCTGAGGTTGTTAAAGGTCTTCCTTAGCTATCACAGAACACCATGCTAAAGAAGTAACAGCTATAGGGTTTGACTTACAGTAATGATTCTTAACAAAATGTTTCCAGTGAAACTTTGTCAGTTTTTATTTGGAAGTATTCTGCTTTAGGCAACAAAACAACTTCTTCTTGCAGAAGGTTCATTGTGCATAGGGTTTTAAGAAAACTTAAAAGAACAGCCCTTAGAGTAGGGAAGAAATGAGAATCTAAAAAACCCTGTAGAACTGTTTTGATGTGAGCTGTCATCATGTGGTAGTGGATGCCATTAACAGTTTTTACAAAACTTGGGTTTTAGTTTTTAAGCAACCTTATGTAATTTCTCCAATGTGTGTTAACATTGGCAGTAGGCCAGTATTTGCTAACAGTTCTGGGATTGCATAAAAAGAAGTGAAATTTTGAGGCGGGTGTGATTTGACTACATATTGGAATGTCAGAATTTTTGCATATGCTTCTGGCTGCTAATGTGTGACTAGATGATATGTTTTGTTATTACATGAAAATAGTTTTCAAGGACTGGAAGATGTGGAAATGTAATATTAGATATTAAATTCTTTTACATTTCTCTGAAGATATTTAATTCTTGTTTGTGTTAAATATTCCGAAGACAGCTGAAATAAGTCCTCTAGGAAGGGAGAGACTGAAGGTAGGAACTGATAAAATGAGAGACGGTATTTCTGAAGCAAGTAACAAGATTTTTCTTTTTTAGTCATGCTACTATAGTATCTCCATCTTTCTGTTCTGAGTCTGTCTGGGTGGTGTTCTGACTGTGTCTTCCTTCTGCAGTAGTTATGGTCTTAGCAAGGGATATTCACAGAAGTTTTCTCTACCTGTCATGCTATAAGGATGAAGACGGGACTAGTCAAAAATGGCATGTCTTTAATACCATCTCGTATAGTTCAGAAAAAGTAAGTAGAGCTTTCAAGCTCTCAGAATCTTCAGATGTTAGATAAAATCAACAGTTGTCTTTATCTGAATACTTGCTAATTGAAGCACTTAGCATTGCTTTAAAGCAGCTTTAGGTTCTAATTTAGATCTGAAGAGGTCTTGCTTACCTTCCATGTTTTGTAGGACCAAAAAATGTGGTATTTGGTGTTTTAGTTAATGTTCTCTTTGTCTCTGAAAGAAGAGATCAGGAATTTTAAAAAGCTGACAGCCTTGATATGAAGTTTGGGAACTCTTATTTAATGCTGTTTTTTCCCCAATCAAGACTAATTGAAAAAAGTTAATTATTCTGATACATGGTCCACAAGTCTTCAAAGTATCTCTTGAATGGTTCTTCCTTTCATTATCATTGCACACCTATAAGGTAGAGACTAAAGGGGTGATATATGGACCTTTTATGGTTGTATTTTAGAGCTTGTTGTTGTGGTATGTGTGAATTAGGTCAATGACTTTACAGTCTTTTGTCACAAAATATCAAGAAGAAAAAGTGGGACAAAAATGAAATATTTTTAATATTAAAAAAAATTACTAAAATGAAATTCCTTTCCTCTTCATCCACATAGTTTTAGTGGTTGACTATTAACTCAGTTCTTCTGAGACCACTGAACAACTTAATGCTCTAAAGATATTTTCTGTATGTGTGTGTAAATGAAAGTGTGATGTTGTTGAAAAACTGATTGCACATTCACATAAGCTACCCGTCTAAAATGCCTTTTTAATTGCTTTTGCATGTATTAGCTTCTCTGAGGCTGGTGTGGGTTGGTTTTCTTTGTTTGTTTTTTCCACGTTTTACGAGCAGCCAGAAGAATAATCAAAATAAATTGGGAGAGAGGATTATATGATGTGATGTGTAGGGACATGGATTATTGGTGGAGTTGGCAGTGTTAGGTTTATGGTTGGATTTGGTGATCTTAAGGGTCTTTTCCAACCTAAATGTTTCTATGAGTTTACATGTATCCTCTTGCTCTATGCTTGTTCTTATTTATTGCTATAATTAAATAATATAGAGTTACAAGGAGCTGGAAGACTGTTAGATATTATTGCTCTGATACGTACTTCAGTTGTCAAATCTGATATGTCACTACGTTAAGGATATTTAAAGAAAATCTGAAAGATGAGGATTTTAGTACAAAGTTCAATGTTATCAACATGTCAAAATTTAAAAACTATAAAGAAAAGAACATGCAGCTATAAATGAATCCTGATATGACAACATCCATCAAGTTTAAAGTCTGTTAACTTTTAGCTGCTTTTTATGTATTAAGATATAAATCTGGGGCAAGGGGTGGGGAGTAAATTTAGTTTGATTTTGTGCTGGTTTTTATTTTCTGTTGTTACATTTTTTTTTGGTGAACACTGCATTATGAAAGAAGGCTTTTGCTATTATCTTGGTTTAGATAGAATCAAGAAAGTGCCAGTTCAGAGTTAAGAAAATAATACTGAAGCACTTTCTTCTAGATGCAAAAATTGTGAACAGAGAGAGTCTTTTATGTATATTTGAAGAAGAAAATCAATGGTTGAACTCTAGGTAATTGTACAAGGTATTTATAGTTTCTTTTCCTTGTACACTTGTAAATTAGCATGGGCATAGCACTTTGAAGTACTCAATCCTGCAAGGAGTTCTGATTTGCCAAGTCCTATAAAAATGTATCTGTAGAACATAGTTGGGTTTTTTTTGTTGTTGTATTTTTTTGTTGTTGTTGTGGGGGTTTTTTGTCTGTTTGGTTTTTTTTTTATTTTTTTTTTTTTT